>OZ059794.1:15416903-15930234 GCA_964057025.1 Standfussiana lucernea
AAACATTAAACTAAAATTTGGGACAGATTGTCTCATGTCTCTTCACAGAGCAAGAAATAGCATGCACCTACAGGCACACACACATTCTATTTCTATGGTCCCAGATTGGACACCAAGGACATCCAAATTTTAATTTAATTAACTCATACAGTTGGCACTAGCTTACATGTTAACAAATAAGGGAGCTCGCTGCTTGAACCATTAGCCTAAAATTCAGGACAGATTGTCTCATGTCTCTTCACAGAACAAGAAATAACATGCACCTACAGGCACAAGCACATTCTATTTCTGTGACCCAGATTGGGCACCAAGGACATCTGAATTATAGGATACTGTAAACATTAAACTAAAATTCAGGACAGATTGTCTCATGTCTCTTCACAGAGCAAGAAATAGCATGCACCTACATGTACACACACATTCTATTTCTATGGTCCCAGATTGGACACCAAGGACATCCAAATTTTAATTTAATTAATTCATACAGCTAACACTACCTTACACGTTAACAAACTACTACTGGTTGCTTTGCTGGTCTGTTAATCTGCGTTGTGCTTTATTAAGATGCTTTCGCACTCGTACAATTGCCTTCGAAACGGTTCGTGTGCCGTCCCGTGGTCATCTATTGTGTCATACTCTTTGTAAAACGCCTGACAACGGCGCCGGAGCGCCGATCGTGTTAAGCTTTCACAGTAGGAGTAAGTGATTCTTAAGAATCTCAAAGTTTGCAAAATTGCGTGTTGTAAATTTGCAGTGTTCGAACTTTGTTACACGAGGTGTATGTATGAGTCATTTCTATGTATTCAACAATTACACTGTAAGATGATCGCTGTGCATGTTGCAGTCATTGATTAAAATTGATCTTTATAGGATTTCCTAATCAATGCAATTAATTTAAATAGAGGATGATCCTAGGAACATCATCATAAAGTTTCGTAACAAATTGTTTGAAAGATGAATCTTAATATCAGTACCTACTGAACCTTTGCATGAAATGTTTATAAAAAAATCGTTTTAGACGTTAGATGATATTACTTATATTGATGTTAAGTTTTACTGCAGCATATTAGTGAACTAACTTTTTGACGCGAGTTCGTTTACATAGATTATTATGCACAAAAAAATTTTTCAGGATATTTTTCTTTCAGCACGTCTTACCTTGCATCTTTGAAAAAAAATCATTTTTTTAATTCACATGTGTGATGTCATGCGGAGTTTTACATCAAGGTTTAAACAAACATACATACTTTATTATAATACGTAATGTATTAATCATAAGTGTCATGTATCGTCGTCACCTTTGTCGGCGAGGGTAAAAAGCTGGTTTTTTATTTCATTTCTCACGATAAAATTGCAATTTGACGGAAACAATTTTCAATCACTACGATTTAATTAGACCTAAGTAACATAAATTAATCATACAACTGTGACAACATGTAGTTAAGGTTTAATTTTGTAATGGGATAAATATTGCTGAAATGGTATTTTTTATGAATAAAATCAATCAATTTTGATCACAATATTACATTCCCTTCAGTATCTTCCAGTGATAAACACCGGTTACCTTCGCTATATAATTAGTTACGTTATACTCGTACAACCTTCAACTTTAAAAAATGTAAGTAAGTACTACTAACTTTACTGAATTTGCTAATGTATTTATTTAATCACTACCCAGCTACGGACCTGGTTTCTGCCTGCCGGCTGTTGTATCGGAAGTCTTCATCAAGTCATAGTTATAAGGTAAAAAATTAATCTTTATTTGCTCCATTTCAGGTCTGACTCCGATTCAGAATTCCAGACACGGTCTGCAGCTGTAGCCGAGGTTGCGAAGGTGCAACCAAAAAAGAAGGTGTCGAAGCGCAAAGCTCTCGAGAGCACCACGCCGTCAGAATCGAAATCAAGGTAATTTTGTGTAACTGCTTTTAACTTTAGGTGTTTGTTGTGTATGTTAAGTCAATTTCGAACTGTAACGCAGAGAGCGCTGAAATCAATTTCCAATTATTATTCCTTGCAGGAATGTTTACAGTTAATTCATGAGGTATTTTTATTGGAATTAATATAACATAACATCATGCTTTCTATCCGCGTAGGGTTCGACAGAGGAGTATATAATACACCCTCAATTCGCCACTTAAAAAATAAATGTAATGTAATGTGTTGTGTAAATTATTATAAATAAGAATTATGTTAAATTGTTTACAGTAAACGACGCACTTCGAGCTCGGACCTTTTTGGCTTGGTGGACTACATTCCGTCATCGACCTCAATTGGAGACTTCGGTTCGAGCCTCTGCAGCCGTGTCGCCAACGGCAAAGTGCGACGAACGGCGAACTTAACCGGGGACTTCTATGTGGAGGTAAAAGTCTACAACAAGACCGAAGTTGCTTCCACCCCTAAAGAGGATAGGTGGAAGAAAGCCTCGGTGGTTCTAAAAGTGCAGCTAAACCGTAACACGCCGCAGTGGGACGGACTCCAAGTTTTTATGAGACGGACTCATGAATTATTTGATGATTCTGAGCCCGTCTTTTATAGTGACAATATAAACATAAAATAAATATTTAAGTTATTGGGCACCAGGTATATTCTATTATATCCAGGTATTTTTTGTTGTACATCATAATCTTAATAATAATATATTGCAACATCTAATAGTAAGTTTAGAACTATTTTAATCTAAAATGCCTTTCTGTACTGTTTGTAACACATCTGTTGAGCGCAGTCACTGGACAGGTCACCTACGTAGTACTAATCATAAAAACAAAACAGTTTCACATTTTTGCGATGGTGTTGAAATAATACATTCTGCATTTCGTAATCGTATAGCTTCTTATAGAATTGTCGATCCGTCTGAGAATTGTTCTCTAGAGCCTTTTCTTAATAATATTTGGAGCAAAATTAAAACGTTAATTGACATGTCTCTTAAAAAACATACTTGTATAAAAGTTAATTTCGAATATTTTGCGTTGTTTTTAATGTTTAAAAATGATTCTCAGGAGATGAAATCATTTGCCACAAAAAACGTTACTATACATCAGAATTATGAATTTGATTCATTATCGTCTCAAGTAAAAAACATTTTAACAAAAAAGATAGAAGAATTTCAGGACCGAGACAGTGGGTGGACGTTCTTGAGCAGTTCTCATTTGGAAGTCAATGTTAACAAATATCAACCCTTACGCGGTTCGGGCTTTATCGAATTGCCTTCTGCAATAAAATCGAAAAAAGCATGTGTTAATATCCACAATAATGACGAGTATTGTTTTTTATGGTCTGTTGTTGCTGCTTTATATCCAGCTAAGAGTCACCCTGAAAGAGTATCTTCTTACCCTGATTTTCGTAACGTGTTAAATGTAAAGGACATGTCATTTCCAGTGAATTTCTCAGATATTGCGCGGTTCGAAGTGAATAACCCCGAAATTTGCATTTACATTTATGGTTTAAAAAATGATACTGTCATAGGACCGCTTTACAAACCAAAAGCCTTGAACGGAAAAGTGATTCATTTACTTTATTTAGAAAGAGATGATTTGTCACATTACTGTCTCATTAAAGACTTGCCGCGACTTGTTAAAAATCAAATAACAAAACACCACAGTAAACTGTACTTTTGTGACGTTTGTTTAATGTTTTTTAATTCATGCGATAATCTTAGTTCGCATAGTTGTGGCGGGGTCGCCACTGAACTACCTCCAAGGGGTTCTTGCATACAGTTTAAAAATTATAATAGAAAGCAAATTGTACCATTTGTTATATACGCAGATTTTGAAACAATGCTAGAACGGTATGAATCTTGTGACCCTGACCCCACTAAGGCGAGTACTGTAACGCGACAGCGACATGTGCCTGTAGCTTTCGCTTATCATATCACGTGTACGCTAGACGAAAGTCACAATCGTTACGTTTCTTATCGCGGCTTGGATTGTGTATCAAATTTTGTGAAGTCTATCTACAAAGATTCAAAAAAAATTTACGATATTTTAAAAAATAACGCTCCTATGATTTACTCAAATGATAATGCTCACGACTTTGAAAACGCGATGACATGTCATATTTGTGAACAGTTCTTGTTCGGCGATAGGGTTCGCGATCATTGTCACTTGACTGGTAAATATCGTGGCGCAGCTCATAGTTATTGTAACTTACAATACAAACTACCAACATTTTTGCCAGTATTTTTTCATAATTTGTCCGGATACGATTGTCATCTTTTTATAAAAGAATTAGGTGAAGCTCCTGGATCTATTAAAGTGATACCTAAAACAAAAGAAAACTATATTTCATTCACTAAGTTTATTCCGATTTCTACCGGGGAAAGCATCCAGGTACGGTTTGTAGATTCTTTCAAGTTTTTAGGAACTAGCTTAGAAAAGTTGGTTAGTACAATGAAAAAACAAGACTTTAAACAATTAAAATCTTATTTTCCTAATAAAAAACAATTTAACCTACTGACGCGCAAGGGAGTGTATCCATATGACTATATGTCTCAATGGGAACGTTATGAAGATATGTGTTTACCCTCTAAAAAATATTTTTTTAACTCCATAACTAATGAAACAATAAACGACGAAGACTATGAACACGCTCGATCTGTTTGGTCAGTATTTAATATTCAAAACATGGGTATGTACACAGATTTATATCTCAAAACAGATGTTCTGTTGCTAACAGATGTATTTGAAAATTTTCGAAAAACTTGTAAACTACATTACAATCTCGATCCCGCGTTCTATCTTACAGCACCAAGTCTATCTTTTGATGCAATGCTTTTAAAAACAGGAGTTCGATTAGAATTGATTAGTGATGTTGAAATTTTTAGAATGATACAAAAAGGTATTCGAGGAGGTGTTTGTATGTGTTCCAAAAGACATGTCAAAGCCAATCATAAATATTTAGATACTTACGATCCAACCCTTCCAAATTCATTTATAATTTATTTAGACTGTAACAATTTATACGGTTATAGCATGTGTCAATCCCTACCCTATTCCGATTTTAGATTTATAAATAGACAAGAAATTGATTTTTTACAATTGAACTTAGCAGACATCAGTGATACTGCGGAAAACGGTTACATTCTTGAAGTTGATTTAATATATCCGGAGAAATTGCACATGGAACACAATGACTTTCCCTTTTGTCCAGAAAAATGCTTGCCACCTGGTGGTAAGAATAAAAAGCTAATACCAAATTTGTATGATAAATATCACTATGTTATTCATTACGTACATTTAAAAAAATGTTTACAGCACGGTTTAGTATTGAGAAGGATCCATCGCGCTATTATATTTAAGCAAAGTTGTTTTTTAAAGCAATATATTGATATTAACACCCAGTTACGTCAAAAAGCAGAGTCAACTTTTGAACAAGATTTTTTCAAATTGTTGAACAATAGTATTTTTGGAAAGACCCTGGAAAATAATGAACATCGAATAGACGTTAAGTTAGTAAACAAGTGGTGTGACTCGAACAATAAAACGAAAAAGACTGCTTGTGCTGAAAAACTGATAGCCAGTCCATATTTTCATAGCACCTCTGTATTTTCTGATGATTTAGTGGCAATCCAAATGAAACCTGTACGTATTATACTTGATAAACCAATTTACATAGGGTTTGCAGTATTAGAATTATCTAAGACTCACATGTACGACTTTCACTACTCTATCATAAAACCTTTTTATGGTAACCGAATTGAATTGTGCTATACTGACACAGATAGTCTAGTATATGATGTACAGAGTAATGATGTTTACAAAGACTTTAAGCTCCATTTTCTAAAATATTTGGATACCAGCAATTATGACTGTAACAATGACTATAACTTACCAATTATTAATAAGAAGGTTCCAGGACTGTTTAAGGATGAAATGGGTGGCAACATTATCAAAGAATTCGTAGGATTGCGCTCAAAGCTTTATTGTATTAAAACGTTAAACAAAACAATTAAAAAGGCAAAAGGTACAAAAAAATGTATTACTAAAAATTTAAATATGTTAGATTATAAAAATGTTTTGTACAATTCCAATGTAATTCGCAAAAAAAATGTATTGTTCAGATCAATAAAACATGAAATATACACTCAGGATGTAAATAAAATAGCACTTTCAAACAATGATGATAAACGATTGTTATCGTTTGATAAAGTTTCTACTTTAGCCTGGGGTAACGCAACCATATTTATGTAATGCGTTACCATTATTTTTAAATGTAAGTAATTACAGTAGATACATTTTTTACAATGTATTTTAGATAACGTCCTAAATGTAAAGACGAAATATTATGTAAGTACCTACTAATGACTATTACCTAAAGCAGGCTCCAGATACAAGTAATGTGTAATGTAATTGTAAAACATATATTTTCTTGGTGCCAAATAGATTTAAAAATAGATATTATTATCTTTTTACTTGTAGCAAATAATGTTAGAACTTATTTAGTAGTTAATTAATTTTAAGAATGTTTACGCGACATTTCGTAAAAAATACTAAAATATTTACTAACTTTTTATATCGTATCCTACTTAGACGTATCATGTTTATTAAATCATGTTTATTATTCATTTCCAAAACTTCGGACTTTAAAAATTGTATGAAATGTCGTGCCGCATGAACATGATGTTTTCTTTTATTTGTAATAAATAAATAGTATTTTAAGATCACAATTATATCTGTTTCATTTCCATTCCTGATTGATGACAAAGTCACGGTGCATCAATACAATCATGTTTTGATCCAGGCTGATATTTGCTAATTTTTTCAGAATATTGTAATTATTTATATTAAATTAAATAATGACGAAAAAATAAAACATGAAAACAAAATCCAGACCGGAACAAATACTTATTGTATGTTCCGTGCGGGAATCGAACCCGCGACACTAATTTGGCGCAATTAGTCGCAGCTAGCAACACGCTTATAACCTAATACTTACCATTGTGATGCATCAAGACGAGTTCATAACCAATGCGCCAAACGTGTCGTCGAAAATGTGATAAAATATTGGATTGCTTTGAAGAAGCACGCGCGGTGCAGAATTTGACACCGAACAGGTGCTCGGGCGCAAGCTTGAACATGTTGAAACATGAAATTGAATCACAGCATAATGCTTTATGGAGTCTAATTGCATATTATTGAGTAACATCCATCATTAGACAGTCAGCCGGAGCGGTCATATCACATCGAGTAAAAACGAAACGAAATTGTAAGTATTGTACAAGTACCCATCTACTTATAAGATTATTTCATCATGTTTTTTTATGTAATTTAGTTAATTATTATTTTGTTTGTTTCAGATCGTTGACAATGTGTGATTCTCCAGATATTATCGACTTCTCACAATACGCTCAAGGTTATCCGACTCCGAGTTTAAGTTGGCATATCCCTGAACAACAAAGACCTGTCAACAAGGAGCCTAGAGCAAGACAAGACTACGAACCTGCCAGCAAGAAGCCTAGAACAAGACGGGAGTGTCTAAAACAGAAGCCATATCTGCATACAAGTCAATCATTCCTGATAAACAATGAGAAGAAAAAAGGTTTACGACTGATCCAGGTACAAGTGTTGGATATCAGTGAACAACAAGAACCTGCAAGTGATAATCAGGACATGGTAATGTTAAGTGTGCAGTATGTAGTGACTGAATCAGTGGATCATGTTATGGATGAGACGCAATCGTTAATTAATAAAATATCAAAAAAACTTTGTGGAGATAGATGTTATTATTAACTGGTGTCATTATTTTGTACGTACCTACTTTATAAGTTGTTGTGTAAAATTTGCAGTAATAAGTAATAATAAATTATGTAAGTAATCTACTAGTTATTTGGGTATATTAATATTAGGAATGTATACCATTTATTTGCTTTCTTATTCTTTAGTGTTTTGAATGTATAAAATGTTAAATATGAAATAATTATATATGTTTTACTGCAATTAACTCTTTGTATTTTATCTTGTACTTATTATTTTTGGGTAGGTAGTTATAATTAGATTGTAATAATTGCAAATAATGTAAAAAAGTAAATAAAAATATATTCTTTCATAATTTAATTTACGTTTTTTTATTACTTATTAATACTCGAACTCTAAATTAGCTCTAGTGTGATGTATAATTGTAGGTTATTTGCTTTCAGTATTTTTATAATTAAATTTAAATTTTACATGTTATAATTATATCATGTTACTGCAGCTAATTTAAAGTTTGTTATGTAGGTTACCCTGATTATACTAAATAAAACACTCATAAGCAGATAGACATTTTTTATTAACTGTTCAACACAATAATAATTAAAATAAATTAAATACAGACATGTTATTATCAAAATACCATTTCCTTATACAGATAGCATTATTCAACGCACAATTCATTTTATGATTCACACAATTAAAATCAATTTTATTTTTACAAAACCTTCTTTTTAATTCTGAAAAATTAGGGCATCCCTTCTCACCTATGTCGATAACTTCACAGTTTGCACATAACTCTTTAATCCATTTAATCTTTTCCAAACCCTTTGTGATAATTTTTTTATTTTCTAAGAATGGTAAAATTACACGTTGAAACTCTTTGTAGTCTATGTAACCCTCGCTCCAGTAAATTCCTCGATTTCTTTCTAACCACCTCACCTGCTTTTTTTCT
This sequence comes from Standfussiana lucernea, assembly GCA_964057025.1. Classification (NCBI taxonomy): domain Eukaryota; kingdom Metazoa; phylum Arthropoda; class Insecta; order Lepidoptera; family Noctuidae; genus Standfussiana; species Standfussiana lucernea. Next base: position 15,425,541 of record OZ059794.1, read on the forward strand.
TCTTGTGTTAGGTAATGGAATGAATATGGTGGTTTTACCAAGAACGTCTGTGTATGATCCTGACTCGCAATGGCCAATTCTTTGACAATAAAATTATTTATAGAATCTTTAAATCCTTGGAGTTCCACTATAATGGTATCCGCCTTCATGATATCTTCTTGACAATGCTGCTTAAGGGTTTGTATTCAACAATGCAATCGTTCAGAATGAGACAGTATGCTGAAGTTTTATCTGGTATCTCTGAATCACTCTCAATTTCTACTCTCACATCCACAACCGGACCTGTCTTTAGATTATCCGCTTGTCTAGAACAATCAATGACAAACAGCGGTGCTAAATCTCTAAACTGTTTTTCGCTTAATATGGGCTCCGGACGACGTCCATAATACGACTGTTGGAATCTGGTGTATTGCTCGTATAATAAAGCGATTCTGTTATTAGCAAAACTCACATTTAGGTTTTCATACGGAAAATAAGTTGAATTGAGGTACACTCTAACGTTTCGAACATGACAGTGATCGAATTGAGACATGTCTGAACTTGCATTGCTTTTCCTATTTGACTGTAGCCCGATAATAACGTATCTTGGTTTTTCTATTTGAGATGAAGTTTTGATAGACCAAGTATGTTTTGTAGTTTTAGGCAAAGCTGGATATTCGTACAGATCCCAATTTCTATATATCATTTGAAGTGGGCGATCTTTTTCTAATACTTTTAACAAACCAATTTTTTCTTTGTCTGATACTTTAACATGCGGTACGCGCCATATGATTTTATTAATCTGAACATCATCCACTACTTCGCCAGTATTCAGTTTTACAGCGTTCAAATTAGTATTACTTCGTAACAATATCAGTTCATGTCTACTATTTATCACGACTTTTTTAAAATCTTCAGCAAAACCGAGGAGGTTACAAAGTGGTATTGAAGCAGAAAATCTTCCTCCATCAATATTTTTTATACCATCAATATTCCAGCCCCAAGCATTAGACATTTTTGATTCACTTTCGTTCATTGAAATTAGTGATTTCATGGTTGTTGTTATACCTGCATTTTTTATTTTGTCAATCTCCACTCCATTTAGCTCATACCTAATGTCTTGGAACAAGTAGAGTAGAGCATTGTTCGTGAAATTGACACTAGTAGCTTTGTCCTTCGTATCTTTTTTGGTAACGTTAACAGTTCCTTCCAAATATAGGGTGCTAGCTGATGGTAATATGTACAAGTCCTGTTGGTTGATAGATATGCGGATTTCATCGTTCCTGTTAAAACTCGTTACATAGGGTTTGTAGGAATGAAATTCGATTCCTTCTATAGTAGTATCGCAAGTAGGAGCGGATAAAACGTCTAAGATATTCATTTTAGCAATCCAATTGCTCTAAGGAATGCTTTATTGTCTTTAGTTAATTTTATTTTCTTCTTAGATAGAGGTCTTATTTGATAGGTAGCTCGAGCAGAACTGATATTCTTAACTTGTTGAGACACATTTTTATTGTAATCAATCATTTTTTTCTTCTAAGATGCAGATACACCTGCACTTCTTCACCACGTAAATTGATTAATCGTTTGTTTATATCTAACAACCTGATATGTATGCAGCTTATGTTGTTTTGATTGATTGGAAAGTATATTGCGTTCTTCGGGATTTCTATGATCCTGTATCCAGGTGGCACATTAAGTGCAAATTCGTGAATAATATGACTGGGTTCACCGTTTACATAGGAACCGCTTACAATATCACATTCAATCCTGACTACGGTCGTAGGTAGAATGTTGACTGGAGACTGTGACACATGCCATTTATTTGCTTTCAAGATTTGTTTATTAAATCCTAATAGTCTTCTAAAAGAGTCTTCTTTGATAAAATTAATGTCTTTTGTACAAAATATTGTAGTTTTTAATGTATTATTATTGCACCGTAGTTTGATAGCTGCATCTTTTATTTCGGATTTTAAATAATCGCTGACATCTTGTAATTCATAAGTGCCTTCCGGTATTTCAATAACTTCATTAATGCCATAATAGAACTTATTATTACTTTTATCAATGTTTGGAATAGAATTAAATGTTGAAAAGTGCAATAATGCACACTCATATTCTCCATCTAGTTGCAACGTATTAGGATAGTATGTAGTTAACACTGACGAGTCTCCAGTTATCGACAAAGTGAGTGACATCTTGCAAATGATTGAAATGAAAGAAAAGTATATATTTTATATTACATTTTTATTCCAAAAACTCCACAAATAATTTAAACATAAATGACCACAATTGACTGCGTTAAATTTTTGATATCTTGTGTAGTTATAAAACACATTACAATTTTTGAAATATTGCATCAATTCCATGGGAGGTTTTAAATTTCCATAGCTATCAAAGTATTCACAGTGATTGTATACTTTAGCATAAGCTACCCAATGCGTTCCTTCGTTCTTAGAATTGTCTAAGTTAACGATACCACATTCAATGCGTTTCGGCTTCCGAGGTAGTTGATCCTTCATGTAGATCCCACGAAAATATGGGATGTCTCTTGAATAATTTCGGATGTCTACATTAGTTAGAGGTCGATTGGGTAGCATATTTTTCAGTTTTTTGAAGATGTTATAAACAATCCTTTACCACTTTTATACGGCTTAATGTATAAACCCTTGCCCAACACTAAAGCCTCCATAGCTTTATTATGTCGTTCTGTTTCTTGTAAATTTTGTTTGTTTGCTTTGTAATCATTGACGGTTTTTGCAATGCCAGCTGCACCCCCAGCTAAAGTTCCTAAAGCAGATAAACCAGCAAAAATTGGAATTAAAGGCAAAACTCCCCCAGTCTTTGGTATGGGTATTACTCGGGGTACTCGAATTCGATGATGAATGTTTGGAAATAACTTTTTTGCGGCTAAGTAAGCTGCTTTTATTAAAGTCTTACTATCTTTGCATTTGAGTTTCTTAATTTTCGATTTTATTTTTGAAACTAAGCTTTTAAATGATTTAATGCCGGATCCAGACTTTAATTTCGCTTTCATAACTTTGTTAACTAGCCAAGAGCTTAGTTTTTCACCTTTCCCTGCATCTTTTGATTTAAGTCTTTGTTTAGCCATGTTGAGTAGTTCTAAATCGGCTTTGTGACGATTTGATAAGTCTGTATGGTTTGTATACGCAATATCGTGTTGCATGCAAGCTTCGTCTAGCTTATTTACACCTCGGTCACCTCGCGCTAAGCGTTTGTGAAGTTTGGTTCCTGGTCCGCAATAATTGTATCCTGGCAAATGAACTTCGAATGGTAGATTATTAATTATGCCGTTAACTAGTCCACCCCCTTGCATTATTCAAATTATAATGATCGGATTTCAAATGAAAAATGGTTATATAATATCTTAGTCCATTATTGCAGCTTTTTCAATCCAACTGTTTTCTGCACTGTTCAGACCTAACCATTTAACATACAATTTATTTCCTTTCTTTTTCAAAACCTTTTCTATCAAATATACATCAGGATAAATAGATCTTTGCAGTTCTTGTTCGTAAAAAGCTCCTAATATGTCTTGCTTTCGTCGATCTTCTATGTGATATGTTACTGGTAAGGTTTTATTTACCTTTTTTATAATAAATAATTCAGTCGACCAATTAGGAGTATAACCTTTCTCAAAATTATGTTTGTATTTACTTATACGGACACAATCACCAACTTTGAATTTAGGCTTCCACGGAACTAAATCATGTTTGTTTATTTTTTTAATATTTTCTTTGATTACTTGTTCATTACTTTTATTTACATCTACTGGTTTAAATTGAATAGTGCGATGTTTTGTGTTGTTATATCTCTTCAATGTATCTTCCAATGGTAGATCTAACCATTTATAGTTTCCATTGAGACTAAAATATTTATATAATTTATTTTTTACAGTTCTAATCAGTCTCTCTACAATTGATGCTTTTTTAGTAGAAAACGATGAGTAATGGTTAATGTTATGCTTTTTCATAAGCGTTTGAAAAGTGATGTTATAAAATTCGGTCCCCATGTCAGTTTGCAAGTTAACCGGATTATTACGACTGCTAAGCAGTATATGTTCGAATGCACGAGTAACATCAAATTTATTTTTTGATTTTAACGGTTCAGCCCAGGCATACTTTGAGAAGCAGTCAATCACCACTAAGATGAAATTGTAACCTCTGTTATACTTTTTTAGGTTTTGCATGTCCATCAAGTCTGCTTGCCATAAGTCGTTGATTCCTTTCAAAATAACAGAACGTCGAAGGAAATTTCTCCGTACCCCTTTGTGTATTTCATTCACAATTTGCTGTTTTGTCATTACGAAGTTTTTTGAAGTAATTTATCTACCACTGCTTTAGTATAAAACTTATCTTGCAAATGAGTTGAAACCTCAGGTATCTTTGCTTTTAAAGTAGCTTGAACTGTATCCTTTGCATCTTTTATGATTTGTGAACGTAATGTACCAATCAAATTATTAAGTTCTTTCAACATTTTTGCATTCAATCGATCTATATAATCCTTGTTTACAACTAGATTATTTAATTCTTTTATGGTATTAGCATTCAATAGATCTACATAATCCTTGTTCACAGCATCGTCTGCTTCTACTGGAGATCTAATTCCTCTCAGTCTTGATGTTTTTAAATCAAAATCTCCGTTTTCTGATTTTACCAGTGCATTCTCATTAAACTCAAATAACTCTGATAAACGCATTCTTTTGTGAATGTAGTGTCCAAATTTGTCTACGTTCATGTTTAAGGTGTGTTGTTTTGAGAGGATGATAGTAAAATAAACACATTTTTAAATACTTATTTATTTATAACTTTACTTTCACGTAATTCTTCAATGATAGATATAATTTCATTATCTAATCCTGTGTTGCCAGCATCTCTAGACGCAATCAATAATTTCAACCTTTCCACTAATTCGTTAGGATCATCCCAGTACACTAAGTCTACGTTTTTTCTCCACCTTTTTATCAACGGTAGACCTTTTCCCTGAATTGTCTTCTTCAGTTGAAAAAGAGGTTTAATAACTTGCAAATATTTTTGTCCTTTGTTACTTTTTATTGGTTTACTTGGTTCATAGTCTCGACGATGTGCATTTGTATCAAGTAGCATCGATTTATAATTTTGCATATCACTATCTGTAACCAAACTTAGGTCTACATCTTTCTTAAGCAACAACTGTTTTAAACCAGGTGTATTTCGGTATTTACGTCCAACCACCGTGATGTATTGATCGTTGATCGTTATGCAAGCAGAACCTAACATCAGTTTCCCGTGGTCTGCTCTAACCCCAAATGGAATATCTACCAACGCTTCTGAAGATACTGACCAGGATGACGTATCATAGTCTTGATTCCTTTCAACTACTGATTCATATGAAGAGTTACTGTTGATATCGGATTCATATTTGTCTTCATCACCATTATTATCATTGCTTCCTGCACTACCAGTTTCGTTAGTAAACGGACCATCAGCAAAATCTTCACTAGCACGCAGGGGAGGAGTTTGCTTACTAGCATTAGCAATTAGGTTGAGAGGTTCTGTTACAGGTTTGAAAACAGATTCCAGTGCTTGTTTATTGTTAATCTCAGCATCTCTCATTTTTCGTATTTTTATCTTCACAGCTTCTGCCGCATCAACAATTTGTCGTTTTAATGATTTTTCCATATTAATAAAATAGGTCGTAATTGATTTAGCGTTGTAGGGTGAATAATAATGGCAGGCAGGTAATAACCTTATATATGCATTCGTGTTATTAGTCAAAGACTACAAACGTGTCAAATTGACTTCTATAACATCCTTTGTTTTTGGAACAATCTTTGTTAATTACAAGATAATTGAAAGGTATACTCCATATTTTTGAACACATTTCACGAAATTCAATCCATGGCATGTCAGTGTTGACGTGTTCTTCATAAACATGTCTCATATTTCTTTCATCTTGTTTAAAAAGTACGATTAGGTTTGCATTGTCTCTTACTAATTGCTTAGGGATTTTACTATACGTCTGATTTAGATAAAAACAATCGATGAATTTGTGTCTCCCCATAGCAAAATAATCACGCATACTACTTTGATTTTCACAAGCAACATCATCAAATACAATTACAGAATTCGGTTTTGCGGTCTGAACACTCAGTACTTGCTCATTTTCATGATATTTCTGAAATGAAACACCTGGTACTCGTTGCAAGACTTTTTCTAAAAAAACATACTTAGGTTGTTGCAAGGTTTTCGAATAAACATAAACATTTTGAAATCTTAAACCATTCTCGTGTATAAGAAGGCCAATTAATAAATTAGTTTTTCCACAATTTGACGGCCCGCAAATGATGCATCGTACCGATTTAGGTAATAATTCTCCATGGCGAAAACCAGTCTCCTGAGAATGAACACAAAGTTTGTTTACGTGTAACGATTGTGGTTGTTTAACAAATTTCATGACGACTGCTTGAAACGGTTATATTAATAATGAGTCAATAATTTATTACATTGACATTTATAACTCATTGTAACAAAGTATCAAGGTAAAATAAGGTAATAAGTTATCAAGGTAAAATAAGTTAACAAGGTAATGTTGAGTTTTAGAACTAAAATGGTGGAATAGGTGCCGAACTAGTATTTTACTGCACTTAGGAATTCATACTCCTCCTTCCGCTCCATCGGGTGGAATAAGCATCGAACCAGTATTTTACTACACTGTTTAATCCACCGGGTGGAATAGGCGCCGAACCAGTATTTTACTGCGCTATGTAGGATTTCATTTATATTATTGGGCATTCTACTCCACCGAGAGTGACGAGGCGAACGGAGTGAGCCGATGGAACGGAAGGTGGGGTAGAATGCCCAATAATATCCTACTTAGAGGTCGTGAAAGTTACTATAGTTATGCTTGGGCATCCAGCTGCTAAAATAATTAGAAAACATTCTAGGATTTCGTCGAAATAAAGTAAAGTTGCTTGCATTATTTAAGATGCTTAATACTTATACAAAGATAGATATTGGGGATCACACAGTGTGTCACATTTATTACAGACTACTAAAAAAATTGTAATTATTAATTGCACAAGATATTTCTGTATCACTTAAGATACAAAAAGTTATAAAACTGTTTATCTCAGTTATTACAAAACGTTGCGCAGAGTCGTAGCACGTGCTACGACCTCATTTCTATAGATACCCACTTTTACAGCTTCTCCTACAGTCACTCATCAATTTTTACATAAATGTAATAATATTTCGACACACCACTCAAGAAAGAGTGAAAGAGAAAGAGTGGTGTGGTGGTTACATTACAAGAACGGCAACAATTATAATAAATACAATTAAATAAGCGTCAAAACAAGAGCGAGTGAATTGCAAGGACGATACTACTGCTGCTCGTCTACTACTACGACCAATTTTCACGCACACAAAAAAAAAAAAACAAAAATTATTTTTACAACTCTGTATATTAATTACACAATACAAGGCCCAGTCATCCGCCAACTCACAGTTCCCGCCGTTTATTTACATTTCCATTCGGCGAACTGTTTTTACGGGCACTTACATTTATAACACTTGGGAGATCGCGCTCTGAATCTATAAGGCGCGTGGATGATCACTTGACATAATACGTAAGCGTAACACTTCTCCCTTTGTAATTCCGTTTCCAGTTTAAAGAGATTAATTATATAATTCTTTTGACAAGTCTTAGGGTTACGATGACTTTGGTTCATAATTTTGGCACAAATGCACCGATACGTTTATGTTTTTTTAAAATTATTATTATACTAAGTGTTATTGGGTTTTTCAATAAGGAATTTCTCAATAGCAGCCACGGAGTCTGGATTTGTCCCGGTTGATGGCATTAGGTTCACCCCCTATTACATGGGACTTAAACATAACTGGCGAAATGTGGGTGTGATATTAGGTATACCTCTGTCTAACCTTTCGGGGATTTCAGGCGTAACGTTATGTTTATGTGTATGTTTTGTTATTATACTATCATAAACATCAAACTGACAGATTGGTTTAAAAATTTGTCGCAAAGTGACGGTGACCACCTTCATTTAACACTCATATACCTATAGAAAGATATAGTATCTATCGAGTGATCGTATCAGGATGAGCTTGCCAATGTTTATGTAGCATCATTCATATTAATAGCAAAATAACTAAGTGGAATGTTAGAAAGTAAAAGGTGAGAGTCCGAAATAACCTCAGCACTTCATATAATGAACAAACATAATATGAATTACGTTACAATTCGTGCAATGGCCACAAACTGTTAATTCAACATATTAACTGTGTGACCATTTTAAGAATAATTTTAATGTGATTCATATTATTATCCTATTAAGTTCTGCTAAAGTGGCCATTTTAGGCCCCCTGGTCCTAATCATTAGCACGTGACGTGGCGAGTTTGTTAGTCTGCATTCCATAATATATTTAGTCTAAGGGAGTATTTAGATGTCAAATATTCAGTCGTGTTGGCCAGTTATCTTTAATAGAATATTAGATGGACGCGAACACACCTCAGAAGAGGGATGGGACAGGCTATATTTAGCTGACTACCAGACCGCATACATTTTTAATCCTCGCTCTCACTTGTATTAAATACGACCCATTTTTATATTATTATATTGACGCCTACTTCCTTAACCGAGAACTACTCAGAACGATCTATAACTAGCCGTAGACTATAACTAAGTTACGTCTATTCCGACATGAGTCGTAGAAAACGTATTACCCAAGTGGAGTACTCAAAAAGATTTTAAATTTCAAATGTAGTGTATGTAAAACTATTCTAATGGCCTTTAGGTATATTAAAGTGAACGTTTATGCCGCGAATTAGCAAGTGGTAAGTGGGAAAGAGATGGTATTATATGCGCTTTGCAGTGGGCGGGGCTTTGTACTCAACGCCTCTATTACTGGTAGGTATGGACTGTCACGGGCTTTATTTTTTTTTTGAATTTTGTTTTTAAGTTTTTTTTTTTCTCTTTTGTTTTGAGGGTTGGATGTAGGTCAAAATGTTTGTTGAATAAGGTTTTAATTTCGGACTGTTTTATTCTTTTAGATTTTTATTAGTAGACTAAGTACTAAGTAGGTATGTTATGGTTAATAATAGTGAGTATATTTATGTCACGTAAAAGTCGGTGAAATTCATGAGTAAATAAGAAATTGCCTGAAATTGTTAACTGAATTTATGTACAAATTTATGTATAATTCTTCAATAAATAATATTAGTAAAAATGAAGTAGGGGCGATATTTATTTCTGTAAACAAAAACGTAAAAATCGGATCTTTAAATGAAGCAATGTTTATTTTACCATATTTATTCACATAGTCCTCCACCAACCTCTAAACCAATCTTGATCGCACATCACGCCTGTAATTCCCGAAGGGTTAAGCAGAGGTGTACCTAGAAGTACACCCACATTTCGCCAGTTATGTTTAAGTCCCATGTAATGGGTGCGAGCCTATTGCCATTAACCTGACACCAATCCAGACTCCGTGGCTGCTACTGAGAAATTCCTGATGGAAAAAATCAATAACACTGCCCGACCCGAGAATCAAACCCAGGGCCTCACGCTCAGCAGTTGCGCATGCGACTACACGACACAGTCCATCAATAAAATTAACAAAAAAAAAAACAGACACTAATCAACGGCCCAGCTCTAAACTTTACGATGTCCATTGTCTGTCCGTCATGGCACTATAATTTAGGGTGCTCTACAGTAATAACTCCATGGATAACATCTATATTATACGGACACAATGGAGGAAGTAATAGCCTTCAGAGTTTATCGTGGCTTAAAAATGTGTTCGTCATTAGGTCGAACGGTGGTCATTGATGATTTGTTTTGTTCGATGTCTGGTGATGTTACTAGTTTGATTTATTTCCTCTTTTTTTGTATTTTTAATCATGTATATGCATTTAACTGTGTGTTACTCAGCACTAACTGGGTTGTGGTGGTCAGATGGGCAGTCGCTCCATGTAAGATAGTGGTAAAATGATGAAATAATGATTTTCAGCTTCGTCCAGTTAGACTGGACGGCGCCCATAGCATGGTTGCGAAAAGGGTAAGCTCTAGGCAGGCGTCGATGTATTTCTCTGTGACCTATTGTTGTATTCTGTGTCTGGATCTAACATCACGACTGATTCCTAGAAGGGTGGTTAGGCAAATGTGTATCTGTGCTATATTGTTAGTTATGTTTAAATCCTGTGTAACGAACACAAATCCAAAGTCCCGGTTCCTACTGAGATATTGACGGCATGGTTGGCGCAATGGTTGAGCGATTGACTGCTGCGCTGCGTGTCGCGAGTTCGATCCCCGCACGGAACAAATATTTGTATGGCCTACAGATAGTTGTTCCGGGTCTGGTTGTTTGTGTATGTGAGTTTAAATGTTTGTAAACGCACCCACGATACAGGAGAAATTCCTAGTGTGGGGCAACGATTAAAAAAAAACCTCTGATATCTGGCTTGACAAACAACCGTTCGATTGTTAGTACTCGCAAAATACCTCCTTGTGTGAGTTCTATTGGTATAGATTTTGAAATACACAGTTAACGTCCAACTTGTCTGTGCAGGCGGGAAACACACAACTAAAATAAATGTACCAAGTTTGACATATCGATGCATTTTTTCTTGACAAGCAGCGCCACCTAGAACTGCAAACTTAAAGTGGACAACAGTTGAAATGATCGTTGACGTAAACTGAACTACAAATGACATCCGATCTCCTTTCAAATTCGTACCATGAAGGTGAACATATGTTTTGGACCGAGCTATTTGTCCATCGTAGCGTGTTCGCTCCCGGTTATGCATAGATAGGTCGTCACACGCCAAGCACAATTAGCCACTAGTCACCAATGTGTAGATGCCTATCTGGCCACGAATAATTTGCTACCGGTAGAATAGGGCGATAATTAGACGCTTTTCGTTCGTTTTGTAGCTACAAAATGTAACTGCAACCAACTATTTTTTTATACTGTTGAATTTTATAGCTCGCTCTTTTTTATAGCTTTTGTTGTCTCTTGTAAACTTGACGTTCGAAAAGTGCTGATTATCAGCCTAATTTGAATAAATGAATTTTGTTTTTTATTTTGTACTTCCAATCTGTTCCTATGCACCTTAATACCATCGTTTTACATGGAGGAACTACCTATCTGACCCCACAACTAAGTTACTGGTCAACACGATATCCATTTGGGTAAACCTACATGTCATAAATTAAAGACCTCGGACATTTAAAAAATACCCGTAAATGTATTTCCTACGCGCAATCATATACTGCACCCGCAATAAATCAGAAACTAAATAAACACTTCAAGCGACGAAAAATGATTAAATTAAACAAACATCAGTGACATCCAATAATAATTTATCAACGAAAACCGACCGGCACAAAATATACAACTCGAATTCTCAAATAACACTGTTCGCCACAAAATCCGTCTCAGGAAAACATTTCATTGTCATTGTACGTTGGCTTGAATAAATTCCGTGGTCACGTGGTCAGCTGTCACTGAACACTGACATATTGTCATGATGACACCTCGTTGCTAGGCAACCGGGCGACAACAAACGCAAATGAACCGAGAGATTATTTTCGACCATCTAATGGATGCGACCATTAAGTGACAGAAAAAGAAAAGTCGTCTTTTATTAATGATGCCTCGTTAATAAAAGTGCGTAATAATGTTTTAGGGGCATTAAAATTGTTTTGGGTCAACTATTGACTGGTGATTACTTAAAAGTTTTATAGTCGATAGGAGGTCGTGAAAATAATGTAATGAGTAAAGTAACTGACAAAATAAATTATGGCTCATTAAAAATTTTGTTGGTTGATCAACACGCAAACATAAAACAAATTATTATTTGAAAAAACAGAACTGAAATATTCTGCCTGGCGCCAAAATGGCATGAGTTAATTGTATGTTTACACATAGCACATAACTCAATTAATCACAACGTCAACTTATCATAACCAAATTACCCCTCGTTCCACGAGATGCGATCAGATTGGAGGAGTACGTTATGTTATTCTTATACGATATTCTAATTTTAAACTACGTATAAATAATTTCAAGTGAAACGCAACTCAAGCACACGATTCCAACGCATAACATCAAATTATTACCAAACTCCTAGAAGCGGTGAACACTGAGAAAATTCCAAAAGTGTATTATTAGCTTTTGCGGTGGTACACAGTAAAACCGATCGTAAATTAACATTCAGTTATCCAATTCGAGAACTTAAACAGAATTTGTTAAGTAGGTAATTTAATAAAATATCTGGTTGGGGTCGACCGAAGGTACTTCGTTTACAGCTCGCCAAAGGCACCTTGTAGAGAGTTAGGTATTTTCATTTTCGTGTAATCTTTTTTTGGTGTATGATTGTGAAATTAAAATCCTCTGTAATTTAATTTCTCTTGTATGTTTGCTGATTAAAATTGACCTTTGTTACTACCAGACAAAGGTTACATGTAGAATTTTATCTATACGTTGGCCATCACTCAATATGGTCACTTTATTATGCCCTTCACAATGAGACTTCAAAATGTCTGTGTACCAATCAGTTCTGCTCATCAACTTACATGATTCATGTCAGGCCATTACATTCATAATTTATTTATAAGCTGACAAACTTTGTGGCAATGTATCACTTTACTCCATTCGGTGTGGATCCCAGCAAAGAAAGTACCGAATCGTTCTCAAGCGTGTCGTAAAGCGACAACTCAGAGGTTACGCATATACGATAATGTGTAGCAGAATTTTGTCTCTGCATGAATAGCTTACAGAAGTTACCGTATCATCTACTTAGTATCTTAGAGGGATGATTATGGTATTTTCTATTGAATGTCCAGGATTATAACGTAACATCTCGCTCAGGAATTTCTCACTAGTAGCCACGGAGTCTGGATTTGTGCCCGGTTAATGGCAATAGGCTCACCCCCTTTTACATGGGACGTAAACATAACTGGCGAAATGTGGGTGTACTAATAGGTACACCTCTGCATGCCCCTTTGGGGATTACAGGCGCGATGTTTTCTCGCTTGTGTTTAGACAAAAGAGTTAACTAGCTACACTCACATTTCACCAGTTATATTTTAACACTGCATGGCCTACGGATTAAACATAGAAACATAGTCATGGAAGAAGAATAAAGATTATCAGAATCATCATACGAGCTGGAAGACGTCTACTATTGGACGTGGGTCTCCCCCAAGCCTCGGTCGACCAGCCAAGAGGAAGAATATAGGTAAATCCTGTTACCATTTGTAATTTCTTTGATGAAACTCACAAAAAGTTTCTTAACTTATTTTATCTCTAATAACCTAGAGATTTTACTAAATGACGTAATTCAATGATAACTGGACAAATCGTTAACCCGAAACTTGGGCAAAAAATGAAGCTTGCCCGACATAACGGAGTGAGGTAATGGCGCGTAGAAAGGATATAGGTACCTATATCTTTTACAAGTTTTTGGGGGCTACTACGCGGGCCCATGATAAAACTTTTTATGTTCTGCTTATGTGATATCGTACAGTTTGGAATCCATAATGCGTTGTTGGTCGTAACGGAGTATGAGAATATATGGAGTCGAGTTGGAGTAAAGTAGAGTTATGGGCTGTGAAGATGTTGCTGTGTTTTTGTTTGGGATCACTGTTCTTGTTCGTGTTGGTTCGAAGTTTATCATTGGTTTATTGATGGTATCTGTTGTGGCTTTTAGAAAGAGTGCTTTTAAACACATTTTTTTCACTGATACTGGGATAAGAAGAACGGTAATTAAGGCTTTTTTTAGTATTTGTCACTGCTAACATCGGTCATAAAATCGAAAGGACAAGTCCTTTACGATTTTTATGACCTAATTTCAATTAGTCTGATTCTATCACAAGGTCCTTACAGCTATGACAGTATTTGACATCTTCGTAACAATAAAAAGGAAAACGTCAAAAGCACTATTTTCAAATCAGACTACAAAAAGCTCACTTTGTTATCACTTCAACACAAAAAAAATCTAACACACTAACTCCAACAACAAAAATTCAAAAAACAAAACACAACCTATTCAAAATCAAATGAATATAATCGTAATTCACACATACATACAAATATGAAAGTCACATTTTGAACCGCATTTTCCTCAAAGTGCCACGTCCCGCTGCGTCTCACAGAATACCAGTACATTTGTTCCACAATACAAAATTAAGGACACGGTCAACGCATGAAGCTCGCTGATAGAGCCTCCCAACACCACGCATGAACTGAATATTAATACAGTCACGCAAGAACAGTGTAAAATTGCATTAATTTGGCCTGTTTACATCCCAGAGTATGTTGCACACACATCACGTCTCATATTTCTTTTTTAGAAGCGCAAAAGTTGTATGGCACTGATTAAATTCGAAAAACACCAATTGGGAAAATTTGCTAATGCGTTTTTTGAATTAAGCGTGTATTGTTACTACTAGTGGATGCAAGATTTCAAGACTTGTCAGTCGCGACTCTTTTTTTTTGGTTTTGCAATTTTTAACTGGAAGATCTGATAGAGAAAAACATGGCTGGTCACTGAATCTGTTTTTAATTTTGTACTAAAATTTCACTTTTTAACTGTATGATTAATTTTGAGACGATTAAATGTCATGAAAGAGTTTTTTTTCTGACCTAATTTTGCGCTGCTAATAATTTTGCTGCTTTTTAGCTTTAAGATTTTACTAGTGGAACGAGTGTTGTAAAAATACTTAGACAGTAATCATGGAGGATGACACCAATAATGATTATTTTACGAACATGGACGGAAATTAAAACGTATTTTAAGGTATTAGCCCTAATACGAGGTATTCATGTAATAAAATATTTATTAAGATGGCCGAGAAGCGAGGAATAGTCATTCACACTTATCGTAGTTAATAACTGCTTAAAAACACTAACGAGTGGGAATTTAAATATTTAAACAATCGATATAACCACCACTGTCTTTTGAACTAAAGAAAAATATTTTCATATCACTTCGTAAGTTGATGCAATCGGAACTTATATTAAACATGTAAGAACATTTTTCTCCACTGAGTTTATTTATTTCTACTGATTAAGCAAAAAAAAAACAATTAAAAAAATAACATTCATTCAAATTTAAAATTTCATTTCACATCTTCTCTTAGCGAACTCTGAATGCCAAAATAGATAATGAACTTTTATTCACTCACTTTTTAAATGACATTATTAAACTTTTTATATGCGTCGTATTAAGCTCTGAATTTAAATCTTTTAGTGATAAAAGTAAAGTGTCCTATCAGAGCCCTAATGACGGAGCGCCTTAAACGTTATCACTTCGATCTTTGGAGTAATAAAGATGAGAACACTGATAAGAGAAGAGGCAATTGTTTTAACGCAGACTTGCACGAGTTTATTGATTCAGAAGGTAACTTCTGAAAATATGCCACTTAGAATGAAGCCGTTTTCAAGTTTAATTTTGAAACAAATTTCGATTGCAAGATAATTATGAAAATAAGGATAAATGAAAGAATTTTTTCCCTCACTTTGAATGTTTTTAGAATTTTTTAGAGCACTCTTTAAGAATCATTAGGGAAGAGTATTTTTTTTATCAAATTAACGTTTGTCCATGATTTTTAGAAACGGAAAATTACATTTTCAAAAAATAAAAACTACAGACTTGGATAATATCTAACTTTTATACTCTCCCAACAGTTAAATAAAAGGGGGTTAGTAATTGTTTATTCGGTTAGTTTACAAAATAAACACCAATTGTCGTAAACATAACTTTAACAAAACAAACAAGAAACATATGACTTATGTTCAAACCACACTTATAAACTCTGAACTGAAATCTGAACTTTTAACAGCCGAAAATAAAGTCCGCAAAACCTTAATCTGTAAAGAAAAATAAAAAAAAATAAATGAACAAACAGAACCAAACAAAAAATTACACTTTAAAAAAATATTGTCTTAATGCAAATTAGATGTTTACTCACAATAACAGGCGGCGGATATTCAACGTTCGCTGAACGAAATATATCTACGAGATGAACCATATGGACAGATGAATTAGTCCCAGTTGTTGAAAATAAAACTTGATGCAGGTTATTGATGGGAGGGAGCGGATGGACGCGCGGTCGCGGCTTTCGTACGTCACTTGTAACGCGGCGCGGCACGTCTGTCTCTCACGGAGTTCCGAAGAAGACTGAAACACGGGCGGGCGAAGGCATACGCACGCGGGGAGGTACGCACTCACGCAGGCTTGACAGCCAATCGCGTGCGTGCGCCGCGCGCACCCCCGCGCTCTCGTCCCCGCCCCGCACCCGCCCGTCACCTCACAATCGATGCCCTATATTGCATTAATTATTTAGGAAACACGCAATAAGATAACGCTAGGTGGCAGATAAGAGATCTTCGCGTTGCTTTAAATAAATCATCGTGTCTTCGACCGTATCGGCCGTTCGACCGGCTCGTGTGTACGATGCCTTCCGTGTGTACTGATAACGCATTATTTACGTTGTCAGTCCGCTGGACCTTTTGTTTTTATCTCGCTGTTATTTATAGAGTTCCTGAAGAAATATAATAAGAAGTAAAGTTGATTCATTCTTGAGGAATTTTATTTATATGATTGAACCCGTGCGTGTCCCACCTTCTAGTAACGCAGGTTTTGTTTGCGTAGCGTTCAACTTGGGAACGAAAACAAACGAAATATATATTTTTTGGAAGGTTGTCAACTTGTCGTTTGCCAATATTGATATAAACGGGGATAACGGGGTTCTCACCGGCGGCTTTGTTTTATACTATGCTAAGGTTTTGTTCAAAATTAACGAGGAACTTTATATGAAACAAAAAACAAGATAAAAAAAGAAGTGGAAAAAATTTTTCTGATAAAATATTGTTTCGATGAATTTGTGAAATAGTAGAGATAGCTCCGTCGTTGACATGTACCGTCGCTGAATATTTACTCAGGAAAACAATAACCCATTTCATGTTTACAAAACTGAAAATTGACTTCTAAGATTTAAAGGCGATGCATTTTCAAGAGTCAGTTACGTGAACTGCTCATATTATTGCATGTTGTTTTTATTTCATTGACTCTTTAAAAGACAAAAAAAAATTAACATACAGTATTTTTTAAACGTGTTTACTTATGGGAAACATTAGGATATAATTATCTTTTTTACATCAAAAAACCAATAACGCAATACCTGCATTTCGTGCTGACTTGCGAAGAGGAAAACAGTCATAAAGAGTGTCAGTTATGATCTTACGAGGAGGAAAGAACAGGAAATAGGTTAGTGTGTTCTTCTTTATAACATTAGTAACGAGAATATGCAGCATACATGGCAATATTACTCCAAGTGAAATTTTACATTCAAATTGAAATGACAGCAAATGCTTAAAAGTGTATATCAGCATTTTGAAATTACATTTTCAAAATGTTGAAATATAATTTTAAGCATTTTGTAAATGAGAAAACATTTGTTACTTTTTGAAAATGTGAAAAGAAATTTTTGATTCAGTTAATGTAGTATTTTTACACGAATGCCTAAATTAATATAAAAAGCCGCTGCGGGTCCATTCCAACTTTTTGAATACACTCAAGATAATTTATATTTCAACACAAAATTTAAATTGAAATTTACCAAAATATTTTAAAGTAACAAAAATATTACACAGAATTATTGTATTGTGAAGATTTTTATTATTTTTGAAAGCTTCTTTTATTAATAGTAAGTTTGAAGATAAGTTGTTGTAATTTTAAAAATGTTTTTTTTTTTTTTATTTGGCTTGCTTATACTAGGTTTACTACCGAGCATTTATTATTTATAATATAATTTACCGATGAACTAACATAATTTTTTGAACACTAGTACATCATATTGTGGACTTAAAGTTTTCTTCATAAATAAATATTAAGTCTTAAAAGAAATACAATAAGTATTAATTTTTTGCTGTCAAAACAATCCATGACACATTCTAAACACAAAACAACACCATAACAGCTTAAAACACGACACCACAGTATAATCCCAGACACATGTTTCAGAGACGAAACATTTCTCTGTACATGTCTTGAGATCATCAATCATTCGAGATGCAGATCGCAGCTCATTGGGATGCGGGGAGCGTCTAACAGGTGGCCACAGCTGCTGGCCAGTCGGATTTGAATGCCTGATGCTGCCTATGAAGATTCTATTTCTGAGGTATTAGCATAGTACATGGACTAGGGACGTCGGAGCAGGGGGTAGGCTGTCAACTATAGAATTATTGATCGTGATATAATGCTTGATAAATGTCGTGTTGTGGCTTTTACGTCAGTTTTTTCCTATTTGTGTATAAATTACAGCCACGGCAGATTGACACCCTATGTTTTTATGTGTTAAAGTTTAGGTTCGGTAAAACATGCGCCGACGCAGCTCCGTACATCGGTCTCTGACAGATAATTCACAGAAGTATCATTAGTGTTTCGGTGTCCGCAGATGGTCAGGTGTCTGCACCAATTTGACCGAACCTTCATAGTCGCTTCATAAGACTGAGCAAGGTTTTACAGTTGCGATTTGAATATATATGCTTAATTAAAATTGACACGAGGCGAAGACGGTGTGACGATCTGATCTTATTTGCGAGGCAAACATGGCCGCATATCGCACAAGATAGAGCCGTTTGGAAGAAGAAAGGGGAAGCCTTTGCCCAGCCGTGGGACACATGACAGGCTAGCAAAAAAAAAACCAAAGTAGACACTCATTTTGTGCAATAATAATTATGTTCCCCTGACTGTTTCTGAAGTAAATAAAATGGCTTGTCATGCTTTTTACTCATTTGGATATAAATAACTTCGTATTATTTTCAATGCTTCAGTCTTCTTTGACTTACAGATAAGGAAAATAGCGCGGGAAAAACTAGTGTTAATGGAGTCAATTTACCAACACGCAGTGCGCTCGCGTGGGGGTGATGAATGCTTGTTTCTAAGAGATCTTAGCATACTGAAAAGGTTATGTTGCCTGAATAAATACAGATTGTTATTGTCATGAATTTTAGATTACGGTATAAAGAGGGCAGGTCGATGTTAGACAGCTTTTTAATTGGGTACACTACTCGGTTTTTACTTCAGAATTCAGGTGCCCGTAAATACTAAGTTTTTCTGAGTGCCTGGACAAGAAAGGTCGTATTATGGGTTATTTATTTTTTGTATGATTTTCAAAAAGATTGATATTAAACTTTTTGGTAGTCAGCGTTATCGCTCAGAGTACATATGTCACTTTGACTAGAACCTCTATATTTATTTACCTATATATTAAATTAACTTTATTGTTCACAATAGTCATTCGGTAAACTGTCCTCTGTCTGATTAAAACTTCTTTCTTTAGGTCCATTTGAAACTCTTTTTGGGTCAGCACTGCAACAGAAATGAATTTTCACACTAACCTGTCGCTACTCGCGCTTATCACGACAAAAAAATAACTGCCGTCTTCCCCTATGAATCTCAAACCCCATTCCCACATGCGATAAGCAGCCAACACTACAGAATTATGTTTATAAATTTTAATAAAACACATCCCCTCATAAAGAAAGGAGGCCTGCCAGAGTAATGGCCCGCATTACTCAGCGGCGAGGTTTATACAGAAACACGGCACACTCCCTCTTTAATATCGGTAAGGAAAAAACGTAACTCAGTGGATCTAATTTAAGGTGCGTTTAATTGACCCTTAGATCGTCGAGACCGACATTTATAATGTAGGTATTATGTAAGGGATACTAACAGGGGTCTGTAGGACGTTGATTAGGGAATAAAAGAAACGTAAGCGGAGGGCTATCAGAAGGTTATTCGGAGTCGTAAAGTGGGGTACGTTTGAGTTATTGGTAGTTATTTAATTGAGTGAGCACTTCGCTATTAGATTTTATTGTTGTTGGGGATAAGTTTAGTGTCGTAGAAAATCGGATTTACGTCTTCGAAATCTTCGTTTTTTTGTGAAATAGAGAGAAGGGCTCGTGCTTGCCGTATTGACAGGAGATGCCTTAACATAGAGAAGGCTGGAGGAATATGGAGAGGCCTGTGCCCAGCTGTGGGGACCAAATATGTACATAAAAAAGAGAGAGAAAGATCACTGAAATACTTAACCATCTAAATATTGACTTTAATTCTGCATGCCTAAAACACATTTTCCAAAAAAGATGGCGGCATATTTTCATAACTTTCATTTTTAAAGACATTCGTCACATAAACTTGTACACTTTTATATTTACAAATAAACATTTCTTTGATCGCGTTTGCCTATCTGCTGGTCATAAAAACTTTTTCTGTCAGTCTAGGGTAACTTTTAACAAGCTGCGATGATCGACGGTATAGATTTTTTTCTCTCATCTTTCTGCTGTCGAGTTTGGAAACCTGATGATGTGGGCCAATCAGATGGAAATGTGCTTTTTTCTATTTAAAATTTAAAAAAAGTTTTTTGTTTATGATTCGCTTGTTAGGTCCGTAAATTTATATATGTAGCATACTTATTAGGAATCATATTGTGCGTATTTTATAATTATCACATGCTTCGGTGAAGGATAATATCTTGAGGAAACCAGCATGCCTGAGAGATATTTCTCCCATGGGCGGCATAAAACTCTGACTCCAGGTTAGGCAATTTTCACACGAAAAAGAAGAAGATTAGTATAATTTCTAGTCAGGCTTTAAAAGTAAGTTTTTGGTGAAAGATCTACAGCTGTTTGCCAACTTCAAACGCTGAATAGACTATATTGATATTTTTCGCTGATTTATTGCTATTAATACTACGAGCCTATTACTGCTCCACTCCTGGGCAAAAGCCTACAGAGAAGGCACAAGCATTGATCACCACGCTTGTTCAAGACGGGTTGGCGATTTCAGACTTATGTTAATTATAGATCCAGCTTCCTTCACCGATGTCTGTAATGTCCAAGATATACTTAGAAAGTACATATTTGCTTTTGCACAGTAAATATACTATTTGCATTAACAGAACTCACCCGAAATTGAATTATATTCCGAATGTATAAGACCCTATATTCCCGTCATTCAAAATTAAGTCGAATGAAAAAAAATAGACGAGACGAGTCCTCTAGACAGGAATTAATTTGTCCAAGAAGAGGCTCACATACAACGAAATCGGTCATATTCATTCAGACGTAAAGATAAGCTATACTTTCCTCACTGTTAGTTTTCTCCAATGAAGAAATACCTTGATTATTCGGTGTGAACAGTCTAACGTGACTAAATAACGTTAATGTATGTTATTATTACTTACTACAGTGTAAAGTTGAGAACACTAATTGAATCATTAAGTTCGTATCGGAATGGAGAAATCACTAAGTTAATGGCATACTACAACATCATGTAAAATAACTTGTTGCAGGATGGAATTAGTCGCTTTATATGTTAACTAGTTACCCACCCCTGTTCGCACGGTTTTAACGACTTGATAAAACATTGAGATTTTTTTATTATTCGTAACTAGTGGCCCGCCTTCGTCCTCGTGAAATAATTATAAAAAATATTTCCCTATTTCAATCGGATTTTTTTACAAATAAAAATAAGAGTATCTAAGTATCTGCCAGTAAAAGTCCCGTCAAAATCGGTCCAGCCGTTTTGGAGATAAGCCGGAACAAACAGACAGACGAAAATAAAAGTTTTTTTTTGTTTTAGAGTTTGTCCCGCCCCTTCTTCTTCCCAGCTAAAACATTAGAAAGTGGCGAAGCGTTTTGGGGGACGGTCTTTGTATAATTGACGTTCAAAAAGTGCTAATCTTCAGAATAATTTGAAAAAAAAAAACTTTTATTTTGATTTTTTCTTACCAAGTTTTCGATTAAAATGCACTCTACAAGTCCCTATGTAATGTCCATTAAATTATATAATAAACTAGCCGCAGCAATAAAAAAAGAAGTGAAAATCAACATATTACCTGTTATTTGGATGATGATTATTATTAACTGTTATTTGGATGCCACCGAGGAGCTTTTAAATAAACTTGAGCGGTTGCAAAATATTTGTATTCGTTTTGTTTTTAACCTTAAAAAGTATGATCATGTTTCCAACTTTCGCAAAATACTCAAGTGGCTCCCAATTCGACTTCGCAGGAACTCTCGGATATTGTGTCTGCTATTTAATATCCTTCACAACCCTAAAACACCATCCTATTTGCGGGAACGCTTTTCCTACTCCCGTCCTTCTGATGCACCTTGCAGGTCGCATCTTAGGAACCTCCTTAAGTCCCCTCCACACTCTACCGATTTCTACTCCTACTCCTTCACTGTGCACGCAGTGCGGTTGTGGAATTCACTTCCTCCTGACATTAGGGACTGCCAAACTATTGCAGTTTTCAAAAGAAGAGTGAAAGAACATTATCTTTCCATTTCGTCATAGTTGCATAAGTATCTATTATTATTTATTATATTGTATTTATAGGATTGTTGTATGTATCTTTGTATTTATATGTATGTAAGTATATTCTTATATTGTATATTATATTTAAAATAGTTATCTGATTTATGTTTTACGTCTTCCATTTTCTCTTTTTCTTTTACACACTTTGTCTACATCTCTTTTTTTAGTATTTCCTTTCGCAGGTTTGCTGGAAGAGATTTCATTAGAAATAAGCAATACCTTTGTACTCTCTTTTCTGTTCCTTTCTTGATTTCTGTATTTAGTGTGTACATAAATTGTTAAATAAATAAATAAATAAATAAATAAATATTTAAAAAAATATATATATAAATAAAACTTACTACTCGGTAAACGAAAATCTAAGTGATAGACTTATAAAGTCATAACTTAAGTAGGTACTCGAGACTACTTAAAATTTTATTCAATTTATTAATTACTATTACACCTCTCAATAGATACCTATTTATAACCTCAGAAAGTACCTACATCATTATTATAATTAAGGTAGTTTTTTAAGTAATGTCAAATGCTTCCTCTCTCCTAACTTATTTTGCTTTTGCACGACAGGGACCATAATTATGATCTAATTATAAGTTTACCACCTAAGAATATCTACATGTGGAATACAATAAAAGTATTGAGTATTGATTTTAAAGATGGTGGGACGATCTCGACAAACCCAACGACCAACCAGTAGCAAAGGAATGAAAGAACTTGAAGTCTTGAGGATACGCCTTCGCACAGCCGTGGGTCGATCCGGGCTAACAGTAACAGGAATAGTATCCTTGTATTTTATTTAAAGTTCATCCACTATTTATATTGTCGCTTGGCCTTGTAAACAGCATTATAAAAATGATATAAGAAAACGATAACATTACTCATAGTTGACACGATTTTTCCGTTGGCAAGCGTCCTGGTAATTATATTTTATAGTTGGTCTCTGGGCCATTCTGTAGCAGTTTATTGCTTTACGGTGGGCCGTTAAAATGTTTAATGTATATACCTGTTTTCAGGAAGTTAACTTCTAAAGTACCTCGAGCTTTGTTGTCTCTATTGATGTGTAGATAAAACGTAACATAGGAGAGCGAATTCTTTATTGAATGAAGACATTTTATGTGTTTTTTTTTGTATAATTATAATATAATGAAAAGGTATCATGATTTTGAAAATTACCATTAGGAACGTCACCATTGCAGGGTTTAAACGGACCCTTCGCCGTCAACCAAGCATTCTGTACATCAAACTAAGTGACTCTACGCAAAAAATGTGCTAATGGATGCATTGAATATTATGTGGTCGTGGAGGGATACTAAGTACAGTTATAAAATTAAAAACTTGTATTTAATAAAATACTTGTGAACAAGTTGGAAATTTGACCCCCAAAATCTCCGTTACTAAGGTATCATATGGTCCAGAACAAAAAAAATGATCGCAATGGTGAGGAGAATAAGTGCCTTACAGCTTCGTTAAGGGTACTTTTACATCCATTATACCTTCATGTTCCAATAACGGTGATCCGTTCGGAGTACTATTTGAGATTAAGAGCCTGCTCAATTGGTCATAACCACTTCGATTTGCCAACGTAACTATGTTAATTTAAATCAGTACGATACCAAAATTGACACAAAGTATTTGTTTCGTAAATTACACTAGAATTGGGTAACTATTAAAAATCGGGTACTAACTTGAGATATATGAAAGTGTAAGTTCTAACAATAACTCCATCAATAATTCCCAAAATTCTAATCTAGTCTAATAACAAAAACCTTCTATTTCCTGCCTCCATTACTAAAAAGACGTCCTTTTTCAACGCTAACGAGGTGATGAATGGCGTAGTTCTAGTTTAGCTATTAAATAAACCGAGTGCTAATGAGATTGAATCTGTTTTAATTTTATTCGCTCAATGAAGGATTTCCACTGAGCTCGGAACTTTCTCTGTCAATGTTATTCAGGTTTAATTGATAAGCAGGCGTTTGGAATTATTATTTAGACTACATTTAACATAGCATAACTTCACTCCTGTAATCCCCGAAGGGTTAGGCAGAGGTGTACCTTATAGTACACCCACACTACGCCAGTTATATTTAAGTCCCATGTAATAGGGGGCGAGCTTATTGCCAACATCCGGGCACAAATCCAGATTCCGTGGCTGCTACTGACAAATTTCTGACCAAAAAACCCAATAACAATTTGCCCGACCCGGGAAACGAACCGACAAAAAAGTCGATGTCTTCATCGTGTTCTTTGCATACAGTATACTTCCCGTACCGTTCCCTCATACGTTCTCGTCTGTATCTTATACCTGTAGTTTATCAGTTACGATAATAACAGGGATGATTCAAAGCCAATAACGCTACAAACGCTAAATAGCGATTGT
Source organism: Standfussiana lucernea (assembly GCA_964057025.1). Lineage (NCBI taxonomy): Eukaryota > Metazoa > Arthropoda > Insecta > Lepidoptera > Noctuidae > Standfussiana > Standfussiana lucernea. Next base: position 15,450,310 of record OZ059794.1, read on the forward strand.
AGATCTCAACCTAAGACTTCAATTCAATAGAATAGAATAGAATAGAATATTCTTTATTATGTACACCAAACAAGTAACAATAGTAACATTCGTAAAAGAAAAAAAATATATGTGAAATGTTTTCTGGGTGACACAGCTAAAAGCGATCTTATCAAGACAACCTTAGAATTACAAATCCTTCATTAACACTAAACGAATCAAAAATCAACTTCACAAGCATTAAAACATTACTGAATCATCACTTACAAAATGTCAACCAAAACTCAAGACAAGATACTCGTACTGTCGCCATATTTTATAACTGAAAAAGCAATTTCACATTGAAGTCGGCACTGTGCACACATGCTGAATGAGCGTTATATTAAAATAAAGATAAATTAATATATGTCCACGGAACTGAGTCGTTCCGAGTGTGTCGACGCCTTTATATGCCGCACAACTTTCCTGATTTCATTAAAACTATTTAATTGACGAAATGGGCCGCATTGTAGTATTTTAGTGACGAAACGGGGTAGAACTCCGTAAATCTCGTATTTGAGCTTATAAATCCGTTTTCGTGTGTAGGTGGGGACGGATTTGCGAATGTAGGGTTCGTTCACTAGTTTTGTGATGAGCAAGAAAAGAACGAAAGAAAAAAGGTTTATTTGGCACATGCCCCAAAGGCACACAAAATAAAAAAAAAAATGACAAAAAAAAGGGAAAGTTATTGGGTGGCTCACGGCTGCGCCAGCATGATGATAAAGGCTGTTTTCTTAATCTTAACCCAATTATTGTTGTACTGAAAATTCTTAAAAGGTTTGTCAATAATCACCACGTTTGACAGACGGACTGGGTTATGTGACCATAAAACAATTTACCTATCTTTCTATTCTAGTTATGGTTATTCAGTCCTGTTCATGAAAAACTTTTATTCATAGAGACCTAACAATAGAACCACACTAGTTCGGTACTTCGAAAAACTATATTGAGGTCACGTTAAGGGCCATATGGCTCAATATTACCTATGAATTGAGACTTACATATTGCGGTCCCGATCCGGTTTCGCCACCAAATATGCTTACGTCATCATGAGTATGTTAAGCCCTGTTAGGTCGCAGTTATAACATTTGAAAAGGTCCCAAGAGTAAGTAAGTGTTTTTATTTCAGTGCTATATTATTTAATTGTGACACTTTTTTTTCTCAGATTTCACTCAAGTCCCCAACTAACAGACCGTAAAAATTTAACTATGTACCTACTTAGCGGAGTAGTTTTTTATTGAAATAGTTACATTTTATGCTCGCTAGTAAGAGCTGACAAAGATGTATTTTTTATATTTCTCATACTTATTTTGGTGGCTCAAAATGGGGCCACGACGCTTTTATTTCACATTCACTTTATACCCTTCTCCATTGTTTGTGGCATCTCCCTTGTGTGTGTTTTGGTGAACCCAAAGATGATTCTTAGGAGGTGAAAATCCAAAATATTTACTCGAGAAAGCTTTAAGAAAATAATCTATTTACCTATCTGTCTTAATATTTGTAAGAAAAAGCTTAGACTGACTTGGCCATAATCAGAAATGGATGGAGGATTGTGTCCAATTTTGAAGAGAAATTCCTCGTTTCCCTAACCGAAGCGATTTTCGTATTCATTATCTCACTCATTTGTACGGCGACCTATGTCAGTGCGATGCGACGACCCGAACCCTTAAGTTAGGCAACCTAATCTAGCTCATTAAAATCTGCTCTTCCGTACCTGCACCCAAAACACATCGCATTTCTAGTTCCTACCTTTGCATGTACTGTTTTAGAACATCTAAATCCACTTCACATTCGCTAAGCCCTCCTCCACCACTCATTCATACCACAATACCTCTGCTAATTGGATTAGAAGTGAGTTTTGCAGATCAAGACCCACAGGGCAAGATAGTTGGTAAAGAGCGCTCAAAGCCATCATTCGACCACGTTTGGTATTAGTTGAAACGAAATAGGTTGGTACTGTCAGGGGCGCCAATGTGAATTCACATAGCAAAATTGTAATGGGATTTTTTTGTGAAATTACAATTGAAACTTTAAGGTAAGACCTAGGCTAGACTCGGAACAACATAGGCTTGTAATAAATACAGAAAAAGAATTATTGTAAATGTGCACTTATTAGTACTCGTAATTATTCCGAAAAGACTCTGTACAACGAGCGAAAACCCACGCACACATAGACAAGTTTCACGTACAGCGAGTTCAAGCGCACTCGCGGCTGTCATTCGTTTGATATCGGTGGCGTATGTACGCGTTTGTGTGCATACCTTCTGTAGGTACCTATTTACCTCTTTGGCTGGCTGCTAATGATTTCAGTAATGATAACTGGCTTAGATTTGAGATTGCCGACTGCAGTTATTGTGAAGCTGTTGGCTAAATGTTAAGATGTTATAAAGATGATAGTAATCGTTCAGAAAGTTGGAGTAATGTGTCGAGCCAACGATCGCACGCAAGTAAGAAATCCGGATCAAATACATTTAAAAAAATAATTTCTCGGAATTTATACATCTTAATGTAATGTGTGTGTGATACTACCACAATTCACCAAACGGCAGCCTTCGTTATCTCCCGGTAAGACACTTATAATCAAGCAGCCACATCTATCGTCTAATCATCGCGCTCGCTCCAACATAGTCACAAGCAGAGCCACTAATTAAGTACGCTTCTACGCTCATACGAACGGATTAATTTCGGTTTACCGGGCGCCAGAGCAGTTGCCATGGTAACGCGTCAATGCGATTTATGTAATTTTACCTGTACGTAGCTAATAGTGTTTAGTGGGTGTAAGATATAGGGAGATTGGGATTCGTTGGTGATAAAATGTTGCAGAAGATATGAATTTTCTTGAGATAAATAGTATATACATTGTACTATGGACGAACAACGAATATCTACCGAGTAAAAAAAGTATGTAAAGGAGACCATTCACGTTTCATATAAAGTTCGGCCCAAAATTCAAAGTGTGGCCAACGAAAAAAAAGGTATCACCACAATTGGAGAAGTCAGTCCGAGTATTTTTTACTAATATGTAATAGGGGGCGAGATTCCGTGGCTGCTTATGTGAAATTCCTGATGGAAAACCCAACAACACTTTGCCCGACCTGGAAATCGAACCCAGAACTTCATGCTCAGCAGTCGCGCTTGCCACCACTAGACCAACAAGGCAGTCAATAGTTATTCATATCATAATACTTATTCAGGTCATCACCCCAACAAGCTAATTTTCGCTATTTTCTTTCAAATAAAACGTACGGAAATCGAATTTTTCAACCCAAAAAATCTGCCGAAGGAATGGTTGTAGAGACTTAGTGCAGTAGTAAAAAATACTCGGACTGACTTCCCCAACACTGATGACACGTTTTTTTTTCATTGACGCCCATTTTTGGTTTTTGGGCCGACAATGAATGATCTCCTTTGTTCAATTGTAACTAGTACCTACATTCTTTCCTTTTTATTTTTTTAAATAAATAATTACTACATTCTTACATAGGTGACACTTGGTTTTGAAACTGACACTTGTGTTTTCATAACTCTTGCTACGCAGCAGTTTAATAAACAATCATTATAATTGCAATAAACCAATAATAACACATTCCGTACGTCGTAATAATTCCCAATAAAACAGATCACTTTAATTTACATCCATAATTATTTCCCAGAAAATAGTTCAATCAAAATCAATCAGTTAACAAATTCGCATAAAAACCAGTACATTTTTAATAACAGCAGAAAGAGGAATGGAATAAAAATGACCATTCATTTCATTTTTCACAATTTTCAAAGGAAACATTCTGTAGGTGCCCGACGACCTTTAAAATGCAGTAAGTGAAGGGGAGCTAAAGAAAATTAGCTCAATAGTACTCTGAAATGCACGAGTCTTATGCAATGCCGGACGTTTGGACTTTGAGAATGTTTTTCTTCGCTTAAATTTTAGAGAAAAGACGCCATTTTGCAAAATGGTAGTCATTGGGAGAACCGTGTGAGCCAGATGTTGTTTAGGAACTGATATTGCTAGTGCATCACGTTGATTGAGAAGTAAAATAACATCACGCCTGTTTAATGCCTGAAGGTTTAGGCAGAGTTTTACGTTTTACTTATGCTAGGTACATAGTTCGCCAGTTATTTTGTCCCATGTCTCATGAATAGGGGCGGGCTATTGAGATATTACATAACACAACAACATGCCTGTAATCCCCGAATGGTTGGGCAGAAGTGTACCTAATAGTACATCCACATTTCGCCAGCTATGTTAAAGTCACATATAATAGGGGGCAGTCTATTGCCATCCCATCAACCGGGCACAGATCCAGATTCCGTGGCTGCTAACCCAGGAGTTCTAACTCAGCAGTCACTAGGCCAATGAGGCAGTCAAAATTAAGAAATTGCAAAAAATATTTTTTTTTGATGGATATGGCAATCAAATATCCGCATGCTTAGCAGTAATGGGACCAATAGACCGTTGGCTTGGTCCACGGCGTTGTTCTACTCGTTAATTTAGAATTAACTGTTTAAAAACTACCTAATACCTCCGTCACAATCATTTCTAGTAGATGACTCAAACGGCAAACACGTCAACGTAACCTCACCTACATCATGAAAACACACCTTAAATTTTCTCCTATCCTTGTGAAGAAATCTTTTCTTATCAATACCTTGATTGACAGCCAAACCCACCCGTTCTGAGAGAGTGCCCTTTCGTAAAAGTTTGTAACTCGAGCGCAGCAAGGTGACCCTTTAGATTCATAAATCAAGCTGATGCAAGGTAGCTTTCAACTGTTAAAGGGTACCCCACAAAGGTGCGAATTTTCGCGCGACTGTACGTACACCTACACCTATTTATATAAACAAGTCAAAGTGATTTCTTGAGTAAAAGTAATTATTTAGGATACGATTTTTATTCTGTAGTTTAGTAATTGCTTGAAGTTAGAACTGTCATAAGTTAGAATTCTGAGCTTTATTATTTTTGATGGTTCTAACTTCGTTTAAATTCTTGTCTATTGCGTAAAAATGTTTGCGTTAGTAATTACTTTAATAGATAAGGGTGTTACCTACGAGATACTTGCGCGCCGTATGCTTTAGAACATGCTACAAGTTACCGCGACGCGATTTGCGACGTTTTGGTACGTATGAAAACAAGCAACGTGTCGCTTGATGCACGTCGTGTCTTATGTCGCATCGCCTAAGGCCATAAACGGAGCCTGAGACACCACGATATCCTCCCCAATCACGTCACGTTTTTGTGTACCTGACTTTATATAAAATCCATGAAACGTGCAGCGTCATACAATAAGTCGGAGCAGTGTGAAGAACCCATAAAGCCAGAATCCTACTGAAAATTATTTGACGTCTTGTCAAACCCGCTATGATTGATATTGACGGCAAAAGGCTACGTTTCAAATGAATGGCTTCTGTTTTTAATGATTACGTTTGAGATCCTCTGAAATGTTAAGCTTCAAAGACATTGTTTAAGTTCAATGTATTTTGATGAAAAGTAGAGGATTACAAGGGCATTAGTGCGAAATCTTGATTGGTTGGATAGCTGCAATTTGATCTGTGAGAAGAAATGAAACCTTAAGACTAAAATTCTTAAAACTTTCAAATTAATATAGATAAAAAGAATAACAAGAAAATATTCTTGATGAAGCCCTCTAAGGTAATAGAAAAAGGTTAATATTAATAAAAGAAATTGCTTTACATTGATAAAACATCAAAACAACATTACTATCTAATAGTATTACACCTCCTTCCAAAAATTTCGTCCAACCAGCGAAAATATCATAATACACCTCATACAAGGTCGATTCATATCACCAGGAATCATTAACTTATGCCCGGATAACCCTTAGTACAAGGGAATAAGGTCTATAATTGGCACTGATGGTGCTTGCCGTGTTAGAAGTCGGAAGTCCACCGTGTCACGCCGGACCGGACCTGTTCACTCGAAAATGAAACCAATTAAGACTGTGGTCCAAGTTTGGTGTGTCGGCGAGTGTTGGGAAGACGAAGATTGTGGCTAAATTTGTTCTGTACCTGCTCATGAAATGTCTTCATCTGGTATGTTCAGCATGGCCATGATATCACGGACATGCAGTTTTATCCTCAAAATTGGTTTAAATCGTTTTCAAGTATTCTTAACTACAAGTTTTTTAAATTATGAAAAATTGGTTGTCGATTAGGCTAGTGGTGGTCAGAGTTTTCTGGCCGACACTGCGAAGATACTTCGACGCAAACTCAAGGTCATATTAAACCTATAAATGTTTATTAATTACTATGTACATTATATACAACAACCACAATAGGACTATATAGGCGTCAAAGTACTCCTCCGCTTTGCTGTTATCCGGGAATGTGCCCAGAAAACTGGCAGCATTACCACGTCTTCTTATATCTGTTTAGTACCTTTGACAGACAAAAGCTTTAAAAGTATTTTACTTGTTTACTTTTTTCCATCATAAATGGATGCAGAAGGATTGAGTGAAAGTTATATTGAACTGGACGACTGGTCACTATTAAAAGTAATATAATCTTTGATCTGCTGATCATGAGGCCCTGGGTCTGATTCCCGGGTTGGGCAAATTGTTATTAGGCTTTACCATTAGGATTTTTTCAGTAGCAGCCACAGAGTCTGGATTTGTGCCCGTTTGATGGCAATGGGCTCGCCCCCTATTACATGGGACTTACAGATAACTGGCGAAATGTGGGTGTACTATTATGTAGACCTCTGCCTAACCCTCTGGGGATTACAGGGGTGATGTTATGCACGTTATGTTTATCTTTGATTTATTCCCATCCGCGTGCTCTTTAAAGGTCTACTGGTCACTACCCTTTTCAAAACGCCATAAGTCTGTATCTTAGAGAACACTCTTTACCACTTACTTAAACTCGTCGACGTCTGCTGTCGATATCAGTATTGACCTCTTAGAAATTACACTTTGGGAATTGGAAACATTTTAGGCAATAAAAAAAATTAAATCGTTACACGGACTGTTAAGATATTTCGTAGTTTAAATGTTTGGAAGTTTCGAGATTGCATTCGATGAAGAAAGTTGCTTAAGAATAGAAGTGTGATTAGTTTTGAATGGACAAGATAATAATATTTGTTGTTTACGTTGTGTATCGGAAATGTTTTAATAACAATAAAAATCCTTGTAGAGAAATCAAAATGAGAGTTATTTTTGTACTTATTCCACGTAGCATCGGAACGATTTGCCGTTGGAGCAGGGCAATTTGTGATTTCCTTGAAGTAAGATTAGGTATAAATAAGCCATTGTAACTTTACATACATATAACGTCATCTACCCTCATACTTTGTTTTATCATAACACGGAATTCGCTTACTCTTTTATAACCAACACACCTCTACTTCATATTTTCCGCTCAAATCTTCAAAGATTAACTCACAAGAACCTCTTCGGATAACCCAAAAGGTCCAACCTTAAGTTGAATCAAACATTAAGAGACAGGTCTCTGAACAATCATTCTTTTCTTACATTCAAAGCTCAAAACTTCAGTAAGAATGAATAGTAATTCATTTGTTTTAATCAAGTCTCCTCCAAAGAGTCCACGTAAAGTTTTTTTATTGTCAGTTAGAGGCACCATAAAACTTGAATTCAATTAACCTTTCTTCTAAAACACAGGACAAGCAGAATGCCTATAAAATGGGAAGATACGAGCAATTCGTTTAGACTCAGTGCCCGAGAAAGGACGAAAGTGTCTAAGCAATAAAGTCCATTGTTATTATGTGAGTTTTGGACATTTTTTCGAGGTTTATGCCTGGCCTCAGGATGTATGGAACTATAAAAGGATTATTGCCGGTATGAGCCGTACGTCATACGTCTAAATGATGTACGGCGTAAGAGCCTGTTTATTTTTGGTTCGCTTTTTTGTATTCTCGAAATATTTGTGTTTAGCTAAGCTAATTTTGGTAGTCGGATTGTCAGAGACCACACGTAATCCGCTCAGTCAGGCTAACTAAAAATAGATAAAAAACGTTTCGGTTCACCGCAATCATTAGTACCACAACGCATTACCGACATCCTCTTCAAATAAAGAAAGAAAGAAATACAAAACGAGATCGACTCAGAAAAGCCCAACTCCGTGTGGACATTCCCCAGCAAAGTCTATGAAAAACATTCTTTATTCTCTTTTTGTAGGTTTTAAAACATAACGTGTATGGAAATAGGATTTGCTCATGTATTACGCATTATGTTTTTCACTCTGAACGCTTAACAATACAAAGAAGGATGTGGTCGTTTTTATGATTTATTTGATTAGAGATGTATGGGCAACTCGCTTAGTTCCGTGACTTAATTAGGTTATAAAGGGTGAATTTCCAGAAATGTATAATCGCATTTCAGTCAGTTTTTCCATTAATTCGGATTTGTCTATCCTAATTGCATACATAACATCACGCTTGTTATCCCCGAAGGTTTATGGAGAGGCGTATTTCGCCTTTTTTATGTTTAAGTCCTATGTAATAGGGGGCGAGCCTATTGCCATTACGCGGGCACAAATCAAGACCGTGGCTGCTAGTGAGAAGTACCCTAAGGATAAATCTACTAAGGCTTCTCATGCTCAGCATTTGCGACATCTAGATCAACCAGGCTGTCTACCCTAAACCCAAGTATTTTTATGAAAATGCATGCATTTAGGTGGTGATGGCAATTCGTCAATACTGTTTAATCAGTTTGTATGTTATAAAATACCACGAACAAATTAATCGTCAGATATTTTAATAAATTATTTATCCACTTTCTAGGAAAACATCGGATCCGTACCCGGGACCCACACCACACATATTGCGCATTCGAAAAATCGATGATACGATGGCCTATGAATTCGTATAACGTATATCTGTACTTGGAAATATTCGGCAGTATTGGTGCATTCGTTCGCCATTCCAAACACATCACATCCGAAACATAGAGTCATCGATGTACAAACGAATCCCAATAAACCGAAGAATGCGGCGCGGCGTTACCAAAGTTATTTTACTAATTTTTCTGTTTGTGTTATTCTGTAGATTAATGCTGCGCTTTTGTACTTTTCTTTGGCACTATTTTTCTGATATTCGACCTGGAATTGGTCTGTAAATGCTGACTGATGATATTTTATAGAACTCACAAGTTATCGCTTGTATTTTTTTAACTGTCGAGAATAACATATAGTCAATTAAGATAATGTTGTATTTTTGTAAATCTTTTAAATAACCACCCTTTCTTCTCTTCAAGTCTTATTTCAATCTTCAAGTGATTTTGCCACAAAGTTAGAATCCAGATGAAATCTCTAATTTGAACCTCACCAACGTTTCCAAACTCAAATATAGGTGTACGACGAAAAAAAAATAGTTGGCTACGGTAAACATGGGAGTTTCTGACTGACATGCGAAATATTGGCTCTCTGACGCTTTTCAAATATCAACAGACTTGCTATTTATTTATGAGTTTTGGCTCATGTTAAATATTACTTTTTCGTTTGACAAACGCTGAGTTGGGCTGTGTTTGAAACTTTCTGTTTTACACAGGATTTTCATATAGATTCGTGAAAATGATGTTTTATTTTTTATGAAGTTAGGTTAGGTTAAGTCCATGGCTGTTACTGATTTACATTAATAAATGAAAATAACCTAAAGAAACTAACTAAACACAAATAAAAAAAAATTGCGTCAAAAACTCCTTCTCAACGCTGTCAACTGGTAATGTCGACAAATTAAATTAAATAATCAAATTAACATCACTATCCAAGCTGCCAGTATCAATTAGTGAATTATGCAAAGTGGATAGTCCATCGGTATATAATCTGATTCACTTAGGGCGAGCCTACCTACTCGTGGCACGTAACACATGTTGAATCGTAAACCTGCTAACGTACTATTTGGGGGATCTGAAATATGGCCTAAGAAACGATAGTGAAATATCTACTAGAATAAAGCTTTTGGTCGCACTTTTGCTGGCATCACAAGGATAGAAATAAGTTTTTTGTTAGGCTATGGATCACGAATTGACATATTAAGCCATAATTAAGTAGGAGTTCCACAGTGTCCTCTACCTGCCAGCCAGTCTTACCAAGGGGTATCGTATTACCTAGTACTAACTCGGTTGTGGAGGTCAGTTAGGCAGTCACTCCATGAAAATACTGGTATTTAGCTGCATCCTGTTAGAATGGAAGCCGACCCCGACATAGCTAGGAAAAGGCTAGGCAGATGTTGTGTCATCTACCTGGCCGGCGTGGTGGATTACTGTCCACCCTTCGTAGAAAAGGGGCCCATATATACCAGCAGTGGGAATGTTATAGGCTTTCATGTTATTACTCAAATTTGTGACTGACAACCAATAGATATACGTAGGCCTTTTCCAGCAAGATTATTTGTGTCTGGTTCCGCATTAGATCTTTGTCTTCCAATAGACAACATCATAGTTATCTTCACTTTTTGAGTAAAAAAAGTCTCAGAATTCAAGTTTTCAACACTCCATTTCAAAGACAATTATATCATCTATCAGATCCAGGATTAACAGCAATTACGCAAATTGCATGGTTGACCAGCATATAATTTGGTTCAAAGAGGCCCCGGCCGGGCCCATTTACGCCCGCACCCAACACGTTCGAATCTCTTGAGCGTAACGTGTGGTCTACGTTGCGGCCATAGGAATAGCGAAATATATTCGAAATTACACCTGTCACTTCTTCTTTTTCACGTGTGTGTGTGTGTGACTTAAATGTTGTCTCACTAGTACGTAGTGACCTGGTAGCCTACCATGTCGTCGTAAAAGCAGGAATGTTTTAATGTCATTCTAGTGTGGGAAAGAGACAGGATGTCTAGCGCCATCTCTTTCCCACACTGGAATAATACTAAACATTCCTGCATTATGACGTCATGGTAGGACACCTGGACAGCTCTATCGTTTGCGTTATTAAGTCCTTTAGAGTGTAGACTTAAGTGTCACTTTGGTTATGTTACTGCCAATAATTTATTTATCTTATTTACCAAACTTTATGAAAGCTTACAAAGTAATACTTACATACTTATTCGAATAATTTACGACCTATAAGTTTTTAGGGAGGCAGTGGTTTCTTCCTTTGATTACAATGATGATAATTAAAATTATTGCGTCACTAAATATTTAAGCATAACCGCCATTGCTAAATCAGTCGATTGCTTTTATAAACCGCAAAAAACTTGACACTAAATCTGCACTTGAAAACAAACTGAAACCCATCTATTTATGTCCAGTTTTATAACAATCATTCAACTCAACTCAACTCAAAGCATTTATTTCAATTTGACCATTACAGGCACTTTTGAATGTCAAAACAAAAAAAATAAACTAAGCTACAGTCCCTGTCACAGGGCATAATAACTTGTGAAAGTACTGTAGTTGCCAATTCGAAAGCGTAGATCCCATGGAGAAGAATGGGCAAGAAACTCCATGGACACTCTTTTAAATCAATATGTTTTTACAAAATCTTGGTTACATCATTCATGTCGAGATTATACATACATGTGAGAACGATGTAGAAAGACGTGCGAGTAAGAGCGTCCAGAGTAAAAAGATAAAATCAACAATTCGAAAATACAATAATCCATGGCAGCTGCGAGATGACCAGTCCCTACTGACAGCGCCCGTTCACGAACATCCACATTCATTCATTCATTCTATTTCCACTACAATAATTGCTCGCAGAAAGGCCAATACTTCTGCCTCTATCAGGCCAGTCCACACCACATCGCCTATTCCGCGGCCTGCGCCTAAGACCGTGCAACATTGTTTCCCCAACGTGACTGCCGGGAGCCGACGAGGATTAAGTTCTATACTGGTATTGTACTTCAGTTACAGTACGTAGCGGAGGCGACGTTGCGTGAAATTCTTCAACCCCGTATACGAGCGGTAATATGATTTGTCATCATCCGATCATTGGTGGGTGTTTGTTTATTTATTTATTTATTATTATATTCCCACGAATTCATAGACTGCTCAAGTGCTCATTTTATAAAGCAACTGTGAGCTAAGTTCAAAATTTAATGGGAATTAAATACCCATGTCGTATAATTTGAATTCTTTTCTGAAAAGCTAAATCATAAATTATATTTATTTCTGTAAATTGGTTTAAAAAAACACTTACACGTCACATCACGTTATGCTTTAAAGCTAGATGGGGCCGGTGTTTCGTATCTGACTACTCTGAGAATAAACAGCCGAAACAAACTTAGAGGTCACTGTCTCTTTTAAGTCCAGACATTGGTCAAATCTTATGAGGACCATGCAGTATTATACATTAGTGTTTAAGATGGTCTTTTGATGAAAGAACCACACAAATTTGAGTGGACCTCTCCAAAAGTCTGAAGTTAATACTAGATTATTCGGAAAAAAAATAGGGAAAGTCGAACATATCTCACGTTTGGACTCTTTAACCAATTTCCAACAACAGAACGCATCTTTCTTTTGTTAAAAACACACCCAAAAATTGCAACTAAATTGAGATTCATGCAAACTCCACAAGCGCTATTTGAGCTTCCAGTGGGCAACGGATTATAATACTCCATGTAAATGATGGTTCAGAACTTTAAGCTACGTTACTCTTGCTAATGGTTCTGAGTGCATCTATTCCTCGACCTATAGACACGGCACTCGAATATAGACGCGAAAAATTACGCTCCATTGGCTCATGGTTCTACCTTAAGCCTTTGAAACCCTTGCCTTCGAGTTCTATGCATAGTAATTGTTAAAGGCGGCTTGAATTTTGTTGGAGGATGAACGGGAGCATCTTGGTCATGTATATGGACTATAGCAAGATGGTACACGATATAAACTTGCCTTTCCAATAATGGCATGATTTTTTTTTTTTTCATAAAATCATTAGTCGATTAGGATCGTGATTCCGTAATGGCAGAGTTCACAGGTTTTTTTTTTATAGAAACCACAACTTATTATTACCCAACTCAAAACATTTATTCTAATAAAACCATTTACTTGCTTGCACTGGCTAGCCAGGTCCACTCAAATCTGTGTGGTTCTTTCTTCAAAATACCATCTCAGACACTCATCTGCATAGTCCTCATGTGAGTTGACCAAGATTATGTCTGGACCTTAAAAGAGATTATGTCCTCTGAGTTTGTTTCGGCTGTTTCTTCTCAGAGTAGTCAGTTATGAAACACCGGCCCCATCTAGCTTTAAAAAAGACGTTGTGTAAAAGTGTTCGTAAAAATCTATTTGCAAAATAAACATCATATAATTTACAGGCACTGTTGAATTGTCAAGGTATCGGTCTGTTGGAAAATTGAAAGGACTGCTCCTCAAAAAAAACATAAATTAATTTCGTAAACCCTCAAAACGGGCGTGACTATCAAATAACAAAACTAGCTCATGCAAATCTAGTAATTTTTCGAGACACTTCAGTCAAAAGCAATGTAGAAGCATTGCTTTAAACGGTGGTCACAGCGTATGGTGGGTGCGGCAGGCAATCAATTAACGGCACGCCCTGGTTACACTATATGTTTACAATGCTCCCTCATTACTTACTGGACGGACACTGCTCCTTGCCTATTTATGCCAAGGTTTCTTATTGACACGGCGGTAAAAATAGCGCTGTTGTAAGAGCGGTTTTGAGGACAAGTTTCGACTTAGCAACGTTGTATGAAACTTGAATATTTGAGAGAGTTATAGGTAAAACTGAGTCGTACAATTTTTCCTGTTTAAAAACTGGCAACAAAAACCGTAAATTAGTCTTACTTCGTTGAATTTGATAGTCATTACAATATTTGTTACGACATTGTTTGAGCTCTCTGCAATCATTTTATAAGAAGCTCGCCGTTTATCATTTTATCGACCCAATTCAACATTATAGACAGCAGACTGACTGAATAAATAAACAAAGGATTTTAATCAGAACTATCACACCGTATAACATCCGTCAGCTCAAAAAAGTTAATACAAGCACAACAGATCTTAAAGCAAATTGCCTACAAGTAAAAAGCTCATAGCGTAGTGCATTACACCGAGCAACGAGCAACCGGCAAGCAACGAGCAACGCGGTGGTTGCAATGAATAAATTTCAAAGATTAAGACATTAATTTCATTATTTCATACGCTCGCTTCCGACGCGGGTATGAATTTCTCTACTCGATCTATGGAAATAATGCTGCTGAAATAGGAGGTTGGGTTTGAAGTGTTTACACTAATACTTCGAAGTATATTTTTGGATTTACCTGCATTATACCTTTTTAGTTAGATTTAGAAAGTTTTTTTAAGGATTTGCGAATTCGCTTCTTTAGTACCAGGTAGTGAATTTAAATGTGAATTGTTTATAATGTCATGTAGGTAATTTTTTTATGAATATTCCGACTTAATTTTTAATTTGTCTTGAGTTGGTCAACTTTGTGATTTAAATTGGATGTTTTGGTAAAAAAAAGACCAATCAACTGCAAAAACTTTTCAAAAAGACAACACGGAAAAATTCTGAATGGAAAGTTATAATTCTTAGACTAACCAATCTCACCGCAGTCAAGTTGGTTCACCCACTTTCCGTCCGCCCTTGGCACTCGTTCCCCTCTTTAATTACAAACCAGAATGCAAATAAGTTGCTTATACAATAAAAAAAATAACTCTCCAGAATTTTAAGTACACAATTCCTTACTTTTCATCAAAGCTACAAAAAAACTGTTTGGCTCTAAGTTTAAAGGCATTTGTTATCTAAGTTCTGTGATTAAAAGTGTTCTTGGGGCCGTTGGCAAATGAAGCCGAAAAAAATGTTAACTTGCCCAAGCCAACTTGCTAACGTAATTGTTTGAATAATTAGTACCTCATTCGTACAATTACGAAGTTTTTTTTTTCATCTTCTCGGCACAACTTTTAATGAATAAATTTTGTAAATCGGCCTCTTGTCATATTTTTTAAGATGAAATTATTATTTACTTTAAGCAACGGTTCTTCTGATGAACAGTTTATTTCTTCCACGTGTATTCTGAAAAACAATAGCTGTCCTTTTTTTTTTGAAGACGTAAAGTTTTACTTTACGTAAAGTACACTGGGTATAAATAAGGTTGCTGCACCCTAATACATTATCGTGGTTGGCCTGGTCCACAATGCGCGGTTATCTCAAAATATTTCACCATTTGCATCGGCACAATTGAATGGAATATCAAAATGGCCGGTGGAGGGCATAATGGCCGGGTATACCGGAGCTTAGGCAGGAAATAAAAACTTTCAGAAGTTCCGGTTGTACGTTTGGTGATGCTAGAATATATTGAAGGTAAAATCTGGAGGACCAAGAAATCAAAATGGTGGTAGACCAACGTGACGTTTTAAAGAAAGTCGTGGGATCCAAACCCACATAGTTCTATAGTCTTCAACATCAAGTTCATTAAGCCCAGTAACAGAAGACCTGAGGGCTTAAATAAGTAGCAATCGCTTTTAAAACGTTTCTTTATTCTACAACAAACTTCAACTTCATTAATCTTTGTCACTTGGTCTACGCCCCCTTTTCCAGCTGAACATTCTGTGTTCATCTGCTCAGTGGTCTAGATCTACGGGCAGGGATCTGCTGGAGGGGCACTCGAACGATCCGAGCGTCATGCAAATCTTCTTAGAACTTAGTGTACTGCAAGTTTCTGAGCCGCGGTGCATGTGTGCTTAATATTTAGTAAACGTCATTATTAAGTAGTGTTAAGTTTGTATTTAGTGGGGTTTGAAGGAGTGTTGCTTGGCATGGTTTGTGGGTAATACGGTTTGGCGGGGTGTGAACGGACAGCTGTGGTAGACTGAGGGAACAGAGCCTTAGAGGAAACGATTCAGTCTGTCTTATGGTTTGGTCACGCTGGTTTGGATGAGGGATGATTGGAGGACACTGATAGGTATTTTAAGGTCGCATACGCCGAGCGAAATCTTGAAAGGGTTCAAAATACAAAAAGAATAAAAATATAAATTAAGTCACAGCAATAAAGTAACAAATACTTTAACATCTCCAAATAAATTATAACTCATTAACAACACTCGAAAACACCAAATTAAAACAACAAAACAGAATTTAATTAAAATTCCGAACCAACTCACAGAATCAACAGAACTGAAAAACACGAAAAACTTACCTATACCAGACATCAGAATTCTTGGGCACTTTCGGCCGTGTCTAAGTCAATAAATTCATCTTATTTAATCAGGCGAAAGCACTTCCAATAAAATAGGCGGAAATTTTACAAGTATCCTAATAAAAGTTGGTGCGGAGTTAGGAGCCAGCGAAGTTGGTCGGAACGAGCCGAAATATTCAACAAATTCAATACCTAAGCACACAATAGACACGGCTGTTTCATCGCAATTTCAGTTTTAGTCACTTTAGAAAAAAAAGAGTGGTTTTAGTGTTCTTTGAGGTGAGAGAAAGTTTGATAAGTCTATCGCTACTGACAATGTCCCACTTATCATGTGCCTAGCCTTTACTACGTAGAAAGATAAAGCTGCTCTCGTACCGTAGGTAAACAGAATTGGTTCAAAATCAATTTCAACGATCGTAGTCTGACTTTCAAAACCCAATTACTGTAGAAGATCCCAAGATTTAAACTGCCTACGGTTGCCAGACTTTCAAGTTTCTTAATCGCCACAACGATTGTCAAGGGAACCGGTAACTGGTCAAAGTAATGTTGAAGTCTGAGTTTATAAAAATACAAATGATAATTTAATTGTTTTGAAAGATTCCTTTAGCCCTTAGCGACTTAGCAAATGGCAGACAGGGGGTTGAGCAATCCAATTCATCAGCTTTCTCACAAATGACCATCGGATGCTTTTAATGTATTACCATTGGCTTAGAACAGAAGCACAATTCCTAGTCACTGCCCTGATCAATTAATATCAGGACTGTGCAAACTGACCGGGGGCCTTGCCAATATAACTGCAGGACATTGCACAGGGGCTGTTAACGGCCCGCGGCCATAACGTAATGTGACAAATCAGCTCCTAACCCTCTCGAATCCACTTTGATGTGCACTGCATACTATACATACCTCTTTAGACAAACAGTCTTGTGTATATGGTATTTGCAATAATGCGCATGTGATCCCTTACGGGTTAACGGATTTACAGTCAATATCGAAGATTGAAATCACATTTAGCATAGAGGTGGAGGGTCAAAAGCTGATTAAACAGTGCGAAGTTGTGAAATGAGATACCGGATATATGGGTATTAAATTGCTGTTAGTAGCCAGCTTATGTTTTTGTTCATGTGTTTTAGTTGTATGCAAATAATAAATTAAAGTCAGTCAGTAAAATGGACCTCATATTACATAATGGTATATTTTATTTTATGTTAGTTTGATTTGATGTGTTCTTTGCATGCAGCTTTGTGACCAATAAATGTTTTCTTTTATTTCTTTAGTTTTTGTTGGAAATTTTACAAGATTTGTTTTCTCAAAGACTCTGAACAGCGTGAAAGCCACGATAGAAGTATTATAAGTAATTTCACCTGCTTTTTATTCGCAGGTTGTAAAACCGAATGGATAGTTGAAGAAAATGGGTTATTATGGTTATACGTGCCTCTTATCCAACGTTGGCAGTTATCATGCAAATTGACATCTTTTAATCTAACACGCTGCTTACTTATGAAGTGGTGAGAAGTATTAAATATTCAGAAAGTTTTGTCACTGTATACTTTGAGAATAAGAATGATATCACCAGCTTATTACAGTCCCACTGCTGGGCAAAGGTCTCTTCTCATACAGAGAAGGCATGTGCCTAGATCACCAGGCTTGCACAAGGTGGTTTGGCGATTTCAGACAATAAGTCCTGGTTTCGTCACAATGTTTTCCTTCGCCAATACCACCGCGTTTGTTTTGAGAATAGTTCAGAAAATATACCATATCTCTTCAGCTATCAAATTCGGTGTTTGCCCGTCATGTATTAGGGTGCACACATATCGAGAAACACTCGATGCTGTATCGCGCGGCGACGTGTTTGCTAAGCCCTCGTGCACACTCGCGCGGGGCGTGCGCCCGACACGTCTCTCCACGCCGTGAAATATCGCACAATACACGTTCACGATGCGACATTTTCACACTTTTATGTATTCCGATTTGATTCATGTATAATTTAATGTCGTCTGAATATAAATAAGTTGATTACAGGATGAAATTATTTTGACGTTGTTTGAGTATTCGGTTTCGGGGATTATTGATGGAATTTTAGATTTCTAGGTATCTAACTGTGATATTCAGTGTTTGATCTAAATTCATCTGTGAACTAGCACATACGATCATGTTTTTTGATTCACCTACATGACGTTGTATTACTTTTCTCTATGATGAAATAAAAATGCTGAAAATACAAAACAGGAATAAACAAGAAACAACAGTAATAAAACAGCAAAAGAATTAACAACTCACTTCTATAATCCGCCGTTTACTGTTGATATTTTCCACTCAGTTTTCTAACATTAATCATCGCTTGTATCACAAAGCCCTTAAAAAAGGGATGACATAGACCTATCTGGCGTCGGCCTATTGTAACCATTGTCACGCTGTCACCTCGAAGGTGCGGAGACATAATTTATTTTACGGTAAATAAATTATCATAATCTCTTGTTGATATTAGGTAAACTGATGTAAAGGCTTGAGTTAGTATGATGATTATGAGAAATGTATTGTAAGTTTTAATTTTTTTGCATATTATTTTAGCGTGACAGTTACTATTTATTTTGAAATGTAATGCCTAAACAAAAACAGATTGGTATACAGAGGCAAAACAAAACGAAAAGTTTCACATTTAAAAAAAGAAAAAAATATATTAAAGAGCGCCTAGACCAATATTGTACTTTAAAATCTCTTATAAAACCATTTCGACGAAAAAACAACAGCAGCGAGATTAAAACAACTTCCAAAGTCAACAAATTGGAAAGCATCAAATGCAAAATAAAAAAAATATTTGGTGTAATATTCTCATGACTTGTAAACAAGTTTGCGGCTCACTCGGCCGAAAATAATCCAGTCTAATTACTGAAAGACTGTACTCATAGCCAAGTTTGCTAATAAAGTGGATGGTTAAGTTCCGTACAGGCTCAACGTTTGAGCATAAAGCTGGGGCTACACTGTAGTGTAGCACGTCAAACTTGGTTTTAGGATAGCGTGACAAGAGAGAATAACTGACAGGTTTTTTTGGCAACTTTTAGGAGATTTGAAGGTATATTGAATCTAAATTTAAGTTTAAATTGCAATGTTTAAAGCAGATTTTATTGAAGTAAAGTTTAGATGTAAAATTCACGTAGAATTTAATTTAAATAAGGTGGGTTTTTTAACATGTTTCAATCTTTTGCAATTTATTTCGTATCAAACGATCACACAGAACAAAATTCTAATTTCAATTTATTTTTCTTATCGAAATAATGTATGCAAATGAAATAGAAAACATTTATTACAAATAAAACCGATTTTCCAATAAAAGTTCACTGAAACTCGTCAATTACATTTATTTCTTAATAAGATCTGTAAGCTATTTTAGTAATTAAATCAATTACGTTTAGATCTGTATTCGTTTGGAAATTAAGTCTTTGTAGACTGTAATTTTGTCTAGACGGTTCCCGCTGAAATAGTAGGTTAAATGCATTGTTACCGTTGACCTGAATTGAATAGGTCAGAATGACTCAGTATTAGTAGGTGTATTCCTAATATCACTAATTGGTTAGTTGGTTCAGGTGTATTTGCCTTGTAGTGTTAATCAATAAACTTTACATTTGACTTGTGTTTCACCTAACTTATTTTAATTGTGGTAATGTTTAAATTTTTGTAGTAGACTCACTCCATATTACTAACACTTAAAAAAACTAGCAAAATGTGTGTGTACTTATACAGACGTACCTTATCAAATTATAGAATGTTCCAAGTAGGAAATTGCTGTCAGTTTTCCCATGCATAAACGATAAAAAAAACACAGGAAAAATAGTTTGGATGGATTCGTCCTTGAAAGGGCTGACCGGCAAGCTATATCCCAATATCAAATTAAATTGCATACTAAGACAAAATAATAAATTCCAAAATCAATATAAACATTAAACAATGTTATATCACGGTTCAATTCCTTCCGTAATTCCGAACAATTCCCCTCCAGTGTACATACACCCTACGAAAGTAAAGATCGAAGTAAAACTTTGGAAATTGATCCAAAGTGTACCGAGAGTTCGGTTCGTCTCTACCGAGTACATATCTACTTATAATAATATCGTATAGTATATGAAGCCTTGAATGCTGACAGGAGGTGGGGAAATGTGGATAATGTTAGATGACAGCGATTCACATAACTTTACGTGGTTGGTATATTTTTGTAGGACTATAACTGTTTTTTGTGGCGTGATATTAGAGAAAAGTTTAAACAAGGTAGGTTTCAAGTGCGGTCAAATCCTTACGGACATATTGCGGACAACGGACACAGACAAACATGTACTTCAGTACAAAGATAGAATATTGTTTATTATGTACACCAAACAAATTTCAGTTTACATAAAAGAAAACATTTCACATAGGGTGACACGATGGGCTGTATTATCGCTAAAAGCAATATTTTTAAGACAACCTTTACATGGATTAGTGGAAGAGAGAGAAACAACACTGCCGGTAGTTTGTGGTATTCTATTTACAAGCATTTATTAATCTGTATAACTACGAGTATATACATGGTTAAATTTAAGTCGTTTTAATCCTCTCGAGGTGTCATTGCACTCATTATAACGAACAACTTTTACTACGGGACCAACCCTGAAATCGCCTAAAAAAATCAGCTGTTCAGTACATTTTGACGAGTTAGGCGAACATAAAATGTACTGAACAGCTGATTTTGTTTGCGCGACTTAACTTTAACCATGTATACATAAAAATTACGAAACAAGAACAAAGAATCACGTATAGTAATGATTAAGGAGAGAGGTAGTGACTTTTGACCTTTTTTTTTAAAAGTGGACTAGGTTTGAGCGCGCTTTACTGACACGGGCAAGACGGGGTACTTTATCTATCAGTCAATATCTGGCGCCGCGCCCGCGACTGTTTGTTTCGACAACTTGTACCTTCAAGAAAATGATTTGAAACGTCAGAATAGTGAAGTATGACCTAGTTTATTAGTAAGGTTCTCTGTTATAAAAGTTTAAGATTATGTCAGTCCCACGATAGCATTACGTGATAGGTCAGTAAACATCGATATAAACGTGGGTGACCTTTAAAATCTTATCTAAAATTGATTTTAAAATCTTCGATACAATTTCGAAAAATTTTTTTTCTTCACTTTGAACTTACAAACACACATTTACTTTGTGTGTACATGTCAGTTCGAAACATGTTACGATTTGTTCGTTTTTATCGGCAAATTGGAACAGAACTACATACGAACGACAAAACTACAGAAACACCATTAAAAATTGCACAGAGTCGGGAAACAAATTATTCGTAAAAATCGGAAGTATTCGTTAAAACTCGGATTTCGTTTAGAACAAGTACCTACAGGTAGGCGCAAAAGTGTTACATAGTGAATGGTTATAATTGAAAAACGTCATGCGCACTGTGCCGCCCTGCGGAGCGCTTCGGATTAGGGTCCCCTGTCAAAACACCATCCTACCAAGTCGGCTGGTGCAAGTTATAATGGTTCGCGAGTTGTTCAAAGTTCCCGAATGGAAATTGGTTGTAAGGTTTTTTTTTTTGTTTTAAGTTGTTAGTGATCAGGAAAAATGCTGATGGTGACCTATATAATTATTTCTGTGTTGATTTAGAACGTTTTTTGTTTCAATATGATAAAAAGATGGATGCATCTTCTTCCTCTTATCTTACTTTAGGTAGATTTTGTTGCAATGAAGGAAAAAAAAACTCCCAAAATCTTCGGTATTCCTAGCCAACGAAACACCATGTCATGATTATTGATTGAGTTTTATAGATATTTTAATGTGGCTTGTGGTGAAATAACGAATTCACATATTTATTAGTGGTCATTCTATGTATATTATAAAGAGGAAAGTCTCGGTCTTGCAGTAGAACTATGTGAGTCATAACCAAAACAGACATGCGGTCACCAAGAAAATCGCTTCCGCGACAGCCTTCCTCTTCAACCAACACACAAATAGGAAATTATTAGGCCGAGGTTGCCTTTTGCAACCTTTGCGCCACTAGCTGATCACAAACATATTTTTAATCAAAAACGTCGTTTGCATAAAGCAGCACAGAGCCATAATGACATTGTCAGGGGCACCCATTTTACCTATTTTATACTATACTTAACCGCCTTCAAAAAAAGGAGGAAGTTCTCAATTCGGTTTTTGTTGTGTTTGTTACCTCATATCTTCGTCATTTATGAACCGATTTGAAAAATTATTCTTTTTTCTGAAATGATATACTTTCCGATTGGTCCCATAGGAATTTCATCAAAATCGGTTTTTAAATCAAAATAGCTGGAGAAAATATGTCATTAAAGTAAAATAAATTGTGAAATTAAACAACTAAAAACGGTAAAATAAAAACTTTTTTGCAAAAAAATAACCAACTTCCAAAAAAAAAAACACTAAAAAGTGGTAAATAACTTTACTTTCGGAAAAAATAAATTAAACAAACAAAAGTCACCGACTTGCGAAAGTAAAGTTATTTTCCACCTTTTAGTGCTTTTTTTGGAATTCGATTATTTTTTAAACGATATTCTGTAAAAAAATATTG
Organism: Standfussiana lucernea; assembly: GCA_964057025.1. NCBI lineage: Eukaryota > Metazoa > Arthropoda > Insecta > Lepidoptera > Noctuidae > Standfussiana > Standfussiana lucernea. Next base: position 15,472,976 of record OZ059794.1, read on the forward strand.
AAGGGTAGTTAATGGACAAAGCCCCTTTATTGTTTGTATACTGATTTTAATATAAAGACGTAGATCGCGACACCGGAAATGAGTTTTAGATATTTATGACGAAATATAATAATAATGATTTGACATTATTATTAATAATAATGTCAAACACAGAAGTTTTTGAGCAAAAGGAACATCGGACATCAAAAGCAACCTCTCTCTTCAAGGACTAGACTAATAATGTGTTTTCCATCATAACCGAGGGTAAGATACAATATTACTTTGATTCCATTATTTTTCCACAAAGAAATATTTCCAAGTCATTTTAAGTAGACCTCTGAAATTGACATGTGAGAACTACCTATTTCCTATCTCGACTATTTTATCTTTCCATTATACAGAGACATTCAACCTAAGTTTCACCCAAGAGAACAAGGTCATTGCAGCGCTCAAACCCCTTTTGGAAAGTAACTACTGAACATTCAATTTTAATACCTTGCGAAAAACAATCGCGTTTATATGGTAGTAATAAAACGATCGAGACGCTCGCAATAGTGAGGGAACAATTTCTTTATTATTTCCCTCAGCTAGAGAGGCTCTTTAACAAGCAATAATTGTTTCTCTCTTTATGAGGGGAGTTCTCCGTAATGATTTATATAGTATCGTTTTCCACCATTTGTGGCGCGATTCCTGAGACTGTGGAGTTTTTATATTTGTGTAATCGCTTCATTTAATAGATTTTATTGAGTTATTTTTATAGGGTGCGATTATTTTTAAGCACAGCCTTTTTATGGCGGAGCACGCTTGCTACCGATTCACTTGAACCTCGAAAAAATCCAGCTTACAATGATCAGGAAACAGAGAAGCTGGCAGTGAATCCCACAGACTGGCGGTTCGCACAATAAATGTGGAAGCATAACGCTTTGTTCGGAACTTCAACCATATAACTCTTTGTAGCTGTGTTTTTAATTTCTGTTTTGATATTTTCTCCAAAGCACTTAACAAACCCCGTCACCAAACTTTATACTCCATAAACACAAATGTTGCTTACCTGAAACAAAACAGAACAAAAAATTTCGTTAATAAAGTCACAGAAATCCCGCAACGTCGACATCAAAGGTGAATTAAAGCAACGTAAACAACGAACGCGGATGCAAATTAAAAATCGCTCTGTTAAAAGAGCCATGGACATTGGACTGTTCTTTAATTGAACAGTGTGACCTGCACCATTGCACAACAGTGTGCAAATTTGCACGAAGTGTTGTGTAAACTAGCGGTAGAGGGTGCGAGGTTCCACGCGTTTGCACGACAGCCGCAACGCATCAGACGCGTTGGTGCGAAACACGCACTAGTTAATGAAAGTCATTTTGTGACGCGGAAAAGGTGGGCGCTAATGATTTGGAAATTAATGGGGATTGGGGATAGTTTAGAGGACGGTTATCTTTCTAAAATTGATGGCGGTTAGGATACTTGAACTGAGTGTTAATAATCCATAAAAATGGTGTCACTAACAGCTCATGAACGCGGTTTAGATGTGCTGAATTTTATTAGTGAATTTGGCTCTTTACAAACCAACAACCGTCGATTGTGAAGACACCAGTTTTTTAATATAATAACTAGTTGTGCCGGTGGCATGCGCTGCAATGCCTTGTTTCATAAACCTTCCCTGGCGTATTTAGAAAACTATGCAAAATTTTATCACTATCAGTATCAGAGTCGGATACAAACACATAGACATTGATTTTCATAAATAAATACAATTCTTTTTTTGCTCTCTTAGAACTCATCCACTTTCATACTTAACCATTTATCATTTCTCTCTATAATCATTTTAATAGAAGCTATTGAACTAATTACGCAACATGATTGTATTGAAGAGCCCTCGAGCAACTGAGTATCTATCTATTACAAATTTTCAATTCCACTCTAGTACCGCAATCTTAGTCAACAATCCCACTACACCAGCATAGTTTAGCACCAAACTTTTTGAAAACAAAGTTATCTCCGACGATTATCCAATCAAACGGCAGCATCCGGATCGTTTCAGCACCGGCAGATTTAATTGGGCGATACCCTTTGTTGAACTTAACCGAGTCAATCAACATTACCAATAGTCGAGCGTTAGTTTATCCTGTTCAATATTTGAATAAAACTCAGTTTACAGTCTACAGATACGTTTGAAACTAATGCTCAATTTCGCTCGCATAATAACTGGGATGTAGCCGATGTAGGTCAGTCTATAGACACTATAGTGGTGTAGCAGGAAATATTAATTAGGACTCATTATTTGTAGGACGCTCGCCCGCTCTATGCTTGTGAGCTAGTGTGGCGAGTAATATGAAACTAGTCGGTGTAAACGGACCTTGTTTCACAAATCATTGTGAAACTACGATTTGAAATTGGAAATGAAAAATATTTTATAATCCAAAGTTTACTAAATTTTATAAACTGATCACTGTCACTTAAATTAATTTTTGTAAAGTCTCACCTTACATATTACATAAACCCATTTGACACATCCATCTCATATCAAACGAATATTGCACAAACCTGTGGCACGTAATTAAGCTCCGAAGTCGGCATTCCGGGTCCACTTTCATCCTGTTCACTGGACCCAAATAGTTGTCCCCCCGACCACACGGAGCCACGATATTGCTGATCAAAAAAGGGTTGAAAAGGGCACCGAACGCACTTTACGCATCACTTAATTGGCACAAGCATTTAGCCTGTGAAAGTCGAAACAGCCAAATTGGATTTGTGTGTCCATACCGGGCCTCTTTGACGCAGACTGATTCACAATTTGACATTACAGCGACAAAGTAACTAGATTACGCGCCAATTTTATACTATCTTCCGTTCTTTTAAAGCATGTGTGAGCGTGTGGGAAATTTCAACGTGTTTTCGGCCTGCGATCGATATTGTTGGTGAGTGGTCGCCGTGGTATGGTGTTGCAATTTTTAATGGAAGCCTGATAGAGTTTATTAATTGATTGATGATTGAGTTAGCTTTGTAGTTTTGTCAGGAGAGCTATCAATCATATTGGCAGAATGAAAAGCTATTCATGGTGGTGTAACAAAAGCAATACAATATTACTAATGTGAAAAATATATTCCAGTTTTGTCGTAAAACTGAGACAACAAACATTACGAACGAACAACATAATAAGCGACGCTAAACTTCAGTTTACGACGGCCAGCATTACGCAACACAATTCAAACTCTTCACTTCTCCGTATTACCTTAAATTAAAATTGACTGAACAAACTCGCCGAGCGGAGCGTGCACTAAAGACATAATACCAAGTATTCGTCAAACAGATCGGAGAGCCGTTAATGAAATCATTTTGTTCTCAAGTAAAACAAAATGGGGAACAATTATTAAATGTTAATAGGTGCGGTACTGCGCGGTACGCACTTCATTAAACCGTGCCTTTTATTACGTTTTAAGTCGCATTTTATTTACAATAAAATCAGTTTTCGGGTTCCCCGGATTGCCATGTAAATACGGGCTACTCATGCATCTGTAATTTACGCTTTGACCGGGTAAAAGAAAATCAAAGAGGGTTGTTTCATTAAAATTGTAGAGGTCAATTGAAGAAGAATAAATAGGCTTCACAATTTCTTTAATGCTGGTTTTCGACTGTTAAGTAATACTTTGTTCGGCGTTTAGTGTTAATTAAAAACGAAAAATGAAAATCATTGATTTTATTTTACTGGAGCTGTTGGTAAGGTTAACTTTTCAATGACATGATTTTTTGCTTTTAAGGGGCATGTATATTTCGATAGTTTCGACCTTAGTGAAGTTTCAATTTACAGGGAACTATATCCAAAAGTGGGCTTTACCTAAATGGTCGAAACTACAAAATTCAGCCTACATCACTTTATGGCAAAGCACAAAGGCTTCTGAATAATCTGATTACCGTTTAGCCTTTCACAATACCCGCCTGTAAATTAGCTACTGTAGGACACAGGTTGCGTTGAAGGTCCTAAAATTGATCGACGCTCGCGCATTGTACATTAACAATTGACAATGTTTCCTTCACTGAAGGTAAATGACATCACTGATGATGTCATTTTTCCTTCGAAACCTCAGAACCAAAGCCTAACATAAGCCTATTTTTGAACATGTGAAAGTGGGGAATATATGTATAACTTTTGTATACTACGAATGTGGCAAAAAAGACCTGCACCTTAATTGCTTAAATCGCTTTTTATTGCAATCCGAAGCATTTAAAAAAAAAAAACGGATCCATTGCTTCATACGTTTGAAAAATCCTCTGCTACATTACGAAAATTAGGCAAAGAACGTTGTGGTCAAAATCAAAGGTGTTGCCATTGTAAGTGTGTTACCCGGCTTGACGGAACCAGCACGCCTGAGAGATATTTCTCTACGGCATGTAAAGCCAAGTCAGAAGCCCATGGGCGGCATAAAAACTCTGACACCAGGTTAGGCACTAAACACACGATAAAAAAGGCCTCATTCAACAATGTATGTTAAAGTCTTAGAGCAAGCGAGAATGGAATGACTATCCTCAGTGGCAGGAGACAGAAGAATGTGAATGGATCATCATCAGCCTAGCCTTTTCCCAACTATGTTAGGATCGGCTTCCAGTATAACCGGATTCAGCTGAACACCAGTATTTTACATAATTATAATGTGAATAGAAACTGTTGGGATATAGTATTTTATACCCTGATGACCAAAATTAATGAATGTTGATAATTGGCACAGCTGTGGGCCTAAATATCACAAGACTGGAACACTGATACAGCTAGACGGGGTCGCGGTAGACCGAGGAGAATATGGCGGGATGCCTTGGATGACTTCCTCGCGAATTGACGAGAAGAAACACACCATCGAGGTAACTTGAGGAAACGGGGGAGGCTTTTGCCCAGAAGTGGGACAATAGGGGCTGATAAAAAAAAAACACGATAAAATGAAAACGAAGACAGATTATTGACTCACCATACAAATGATTAACACATATTCATTGAACCCACAAATAGAAACAAGTCCATTTCAAAGGACCATTACCAAATACCAACTGTAATTACCAATGATGTTTCCTCCTGGGACTGTAATCGTCAATTTAAAGTTAACGGAGACTAACTGCTGGATAGTGCTGCCCTCTAGGGGCGACAAATGACATGCCCGTATCATCTAATGGATGAATGAAGCCCTTGGATGAGATTGGATGTTATGTTCGTTAATGTCTGGGATTAGTGTGGTACTTGGAGGTTTTGAAATTGGTTTTAAGCGTTTAGTTGGGTTCTAGTGGTTTGGTAGTGTAATGATATTTTTGGGAGATACAACTTATATTTTATGTGCGGGGCAGGTATGATAACATAGTAAAATGAAACACTGGTTAAGTGAAATTAAAATTAGACACACAATTAATTAATTAGGTCTAATTCCAGTTAAAGTTATAATTATAATTGGATCACTGTCTTTTTGTTGCCTGGCAATATCCGATTAAAAAAATTAATTATCTCTCTGCGAATGCCTATTTTCGTGCTCTTTACAAGAATCTATAGTTTAAGCCTACCCCTATGGGCAAAGGCGTGAGTTTACGTACACATGTATAAATCGAAAAACAAACATTCAAATACCAAATCAACTAACCTACGACCACCGTCCATCAATTTATTGTTTTCGTTAGTGTAACGAGTTACACAAATAAAATTGGAAATAAAAAGGTGTCACCCTGTCATCGGCGAACAACTTACTAACAACGTGACGGCAAATAACAAAGCGTTGACGAGGGGTAGCGGGGCGGACTAGGGGGTGAAGTGAGAGGGGGGGGGGGGTGAGAGACGCCAAATAATGTACCTGGCATGTTATACATGTTGTTCTATCGAGAACAATTACTGGACTTAAGTTGTAGAGGAAAATATGAGTGTAGTGGATTTCGGAAGCAATTTCTAGTGTGAGGGGAGGAAGTCTTTAAAAATACCACACTATGCTCTATTAATTGAAAGCCCCGATACGTAAGGAAGAGCTGTAATTTAGTATTTGTAAGGGACTTTTCAAAATTACATTAATATCGCAGGATTTAAAAAAATACTGTCATAGATAAAACAATACGTAGAAAGACAGAAAAAGATAAATAATGGACATGGAAATCACTCATACTAGAATGTACAGCTACCAATTACTACCTCCAACCAATATTATTATCACCAAAATTAATTTATTGTCGTCGTTGAAGCTACGTATGGTAAAGTAACGCGTTATTTCTGGCTGATTTGATGGAAAATGTCGGTCCGCATTAAACATGTATGTTGCTATTTTATGATTCCACCTCATACGCTTTGAATACCGTTTGATGGACGCCTACACATTACAAAAATAGAACATAGATTTATAGAATATAGTTTATTGTACACACATATTCTAGGCACAAAAGTTCATCAAAATGACCTTAAACATAACATAAAATCACGCTTCTAATCCCCAAAGGGTTAGGCAGAGTGGGTGGATCCAATTATAGCACACCCACATTTCGCCAGTTATGTTTAAGTCCCACGAAATAGGGGGCGAGCCTATTGCCATTAACTGGGCACAAATCTTTGATCCGCGGCGGCTATTGAGAAAATCCCTGATGTAATAACCCAATAACACTTTGCCTTACCCGGGAATCAAACCCAAGCTCAGCAGTCGCGATTGCGACGACTCGATCAAGCAGACGATCCAAAAATAACCTCCAAACGTCTAGATCACCTCTGTCGCGAAAATTAAATCCAAATATTTTCCCCAAATTACTATAAAGCTTCAACTTTTAATATATCGAGCATCAAGCAAGCGTCTTGGGATTACGCACAGTTGTTGAAGGGGGCTTAACGCATATCTTTGAAAGAAATGGGCGCGTGATGTTTGCGCCCTCCCCATATAGGCCGAGCTTAGTTGAAAGTTGGCTAAATCCTCCGTACGTGACATAATTAAGACAGAGCCTCACAGGCATAGCCGCTTTTATACCCCTACATCGCTTCAAGCGACCCCGTAAAGAACTTCACAGCGGAAGCTAATTTATTAGGAGCCGCTGAATGGTTGCCCGAAGCGCTTTTGTTGCTTGTAAGATATTGTTTTAAAATGAGCTGCGATGTAATCAAAATGCGCTGTATCTATTGAGGGATATATTTTAGGCTCCTTTAGTTAAGTAGAGGCGTAAACAGTGTCTGTTTTTGTTGCTTACTTACAATGTTCTTATGCATGTTTACTATTTTTTTTTCGATAGAATTACTCTACATAACATTACTAATACTTAGCTATTTACAATTATTGGCTCATATGAATAGGGATGTATGAACATTTAATGTTTTTTTTTTTTGGGAAGTCTATGAATGTTGTATGTGGATTTATATCAGGAAATAAAATATTTAATTTTATTTCGAAACACGGTAATTAGTAATTATACAAGGTGTAAAATAATTCTATTAGTATACTTAATAATTCTATTTTACAAGGCGTAGTTTTGCAACCTCGTCAAAATTCAGGAGGTTGTCATAGAAGACGTAAATAATCAATATAAATTACAGTACTTGGTCAATAATAATAAACGTAGCTTTTTTTGTTGTTTTAATTTGACACTATTTCAGAATGAAGCCCTTCTCAAAAGAGGAGAATCACCCGGTTATCGAATAAACGCCTGCGCTTATTTGTGCTTTGACACACACAAATAAGCGTCTAATACAAGTATTAGACGGGCTGCGTATTAATATGGATGGTGTACACTTACCGATTTCCGATATTAAGAAAAAAATAAAAAAAAATACTTACCCATTTTATTATTGTTTCGGGTCGAGAATCATTAGCATAGTTACCTCCTTGAATTTGACGAGGATGCAAAACTACACCCTGCGTAACTCGAGTAAAGTAAAGCTTAGCTAATATAAACATATACATAAATACAAAGTGAGATGATGAACCTACAGACTTTTCTAAGAAATAAACAGCTAGGACTAGGCACTAACAGAAAATTTTTAGTACTCCCCAGCTCCACAAAATCCCTTTTTAAGCTCTTCCACTCAACAGGGTACAACAATATTAAAACGCACCAACAATTTAATCAAATCTAAGACTCCTCACTGTTTATACTTTTTGCGCCACAAACAACGTAGACTACAGGAAAATTGTGCAAAACAAATATCTAATCAGACGAAAGCTTTGCACCACAGAATATTACATACAGGGTGTTGCCACTGCGCTGTAAATTGTTTCAAGCACTACAAAGTGGAAATTATTTCTATTTAGACAAGTATTTGTGGAGCTAAAAGGCTGCCGAGTTCCTGTTTTCTTTAGATTTTATTTAAATTGCTAGCACTTTTCTGTTATGATTATGTAGAGAGATGAGTAAGAGGTGCTTCTTGAAAATAATATACTGAATGGGTTTAGTTGAGTGTAGTTTGTACTAGAACTGCATGAATTTTCTGGTTTTATTTTGGTAGGGATGTTTTACGCGACATTAAAGACATGAATAATATTATAATTTTCGATTTCTCACACCAACATAACACCTAACATCACTTCTGTGATTAACAAAGGGTCAGACTGAGGTGCACCTTTGGTACATCAGTTTAAGTCATATTTAGTAGGGGGCGAGCTTATTTGCATGGCTGGCAGTAATCCTGACTTCAGGCTCATACTGAGAAATTCCTGATGAATAAAACGCAATAACATTTTGCCCGACTTTTTAATCCAACCAGGACACCAAATTGTAGGTAAGCAAAAATATTGGCTCGAAGCCATTAAAAAATTTACGATTTTACATCAGCGCAACACAATTTAAGCCCTGTTCAGTGTTAATCCATTTGTCTCTTACATGAAAAACGGCTCAACTGCACATCAGTGAAAATTTTAGCTCACAGCTCCTCGAATTCATTTATCTATTTAAGGAGAATATGCTATCCTATTAGGGTCCCTCGTGATCTGAAAGCAAACCTGGATACTCGCATCAAGTTGTTAACTCCAGCCGGATTTGGTTTATTGGCACTGAGATTCGGACCAGTCCATGTAATGGCTCGCAGTGTCCAAGTACGTAATGGACAGTTAACGGCCGTTGACAGCTGTTTCTCACTATTTATACGCTGTTGGATTAAAAACTGTCCATGCTTTATAGTTTTATGGTGTATTGAAATTGAAATGGGGCTATCAAATTGAACATGGGGGATGTGTGTTGACAGTGATAATTTTATTGAGTTTGATATTGCTCTGTTCGATGATGGGTTTGATGCTAAAAATAGATTAAATAAAAGAAAAGGTAATGAAAAGTGAATTTCATGTGTGCTGTAATCGTAAGTAGACAAAGTATTTGAAAGGCGACAAAGAAAGTACAAGAAAAACACTACGAAAAATGTCACAGTTAAGAAAATGGGAGAGAGACTGGTATATTCAACCTGCTTGAGAAACGTTAATAAGAAGGTTCTTATAGATTTTCCAAATACACAAAGATAATTTACTCGTTATATTATGCATCTACTGTGGCGTAAATCTGTGCGCACTTCCTGAATCTTTTTATCGAGAAACATTCAGGTATTCTGAGGAAAGAACCGAACGATAAAACAATCACTTATCCATACCTGCACCAGGAATACATAATGCACAGCGCCTTATCCCAACACATTTCACAAACAAACAAAGGAGCGAACATTTAGAAAGTAATTCCGATCCTAAGCGTATCGTTTTAAGGCACCTTCAAAAAAATCATTAGGGAACGTTTCTCATGGCACTCGTGGTGGTTTGAATAAAATATAGGGGTGGAATAAAGCGAGCCTTTTTATCTATTAAACGCATTTGCTGTTACAAATCTTCGCTCTCTCCGGCGGCGAGCGTGCATAAGTGCGTGGGCGCTTTGTGACGAGCGAAGCGGGCACTGTAGCGGGATTAGAATTATTCTTTCGACAAGGACAGCTGCCGCATTTAAGTCCTGGGGGCAAAATGTGAGAGCCATTCCAAAAAATGGTTGATCTAAGCTAGCGAAATTGTAAAATTAGACTTATGCAAGACAATAAATCTCAATCATATTTACGGCTCAGTTAATTAATCATGTGTTTTTTAATTTAGTTACTTTTGTAACCATAACGAACACTTAAGTTTAAAACGAATCAACACCAAATTTGAGAAAAATCCACAACACATTTCTCAACTGCTGTTCCCACTTTAACCTCTCACTCACAAACCCCGCTACCTCCACCACCACAAACACAACTTAAAGGAAATGGCTGCCCCGTCTCTACCGGCTTGCATTTACGACATTACCCCACAAGCTTTATTTTGCACTCCTACACTCCTACTTCCAACTGTGTTGGTCCCACAATAGCTGTCACTGGTCATGATTGTTAACCCAGACTTTGTTCGGGTTGACGGTGGAAAAGATTTTACGTCACTTTAAACGTCTGGTTTTATCATACAAAGGTATTTTATGGGGTAAGAGTGTCGTGTATTTTGGTTAAAGTAATAGTGATTTGTGAGCATGAAAAAAAAAAAAATAGTGATTCCCACAGCTCTAATTTTTAAGCAAGAAAGAGCATCTTGAATGCAGATATAATATTTTCATCACCAGTTTTGAACTACTAGTTAAGAATATGATTAATTTTCGAATGAGTATGCAAAACGAAAAACCTGTCAATGATAATGAAGAAATGCCGTTTCAGGTGTCTTTGTAATGATGGCGATGGCAAATCTGGCCAAAAGACTTTTCTAGAATCTTTTTCCTATTCAGTCAAAACTAAACTTGAAGAGGTCATAATTATGTATATGTTTGGGAACCCTGCCGCACACATTGTTATTCCAAAGCAGTCGCCACTTGTATGTTTGCATGCCACACAAAAAAACCGCAGCTCTCCAAGATTTCTGTTTCCCTGCTCCTATTACTGGCAACTTCGTAGGCGTTTGGTTTGAGTGTGTCGCTTTCCGGTGCCGGTTCCGTGCCTTGTAAGGATGCTGCTGAATTAGAGGCGCTAGATGGGGTAGCAAAGCGGCTAGCAAAAAAATTAAATTCATCATTTCATAGCGAACAAGAAAGCTAGTTTACATGTACGTCCCTGATTGCTATCAAGAGAAAAAAAACACTCCAATATAAAGGTTACAACCTTCAGAAGAAAAATACGTATACCCTCTTAATATTGTATTTTTGGAGTATTTTTTTGTAGTTCCCACCTGAGTAAAAATGTAACAGATAAAATACTTCAAGTGAGTATTTAACTACCCAAGCTATCCTGATTAACTACTTTCCTGTGCAAATATTTTTCAATCCTGCGCCAACATCGCGAAATCAATAGCATAATTCACTTCCAGTCATCCCTAAACCCACGTTCCAGGTAAAAAGACTCATTCTTTTGACAAACGCCGTGGAAACGAGAAGCATAGAGGATACAATTTGCGCAGAAGCAAGGCGCCTTCCACTTAGTGCACATTGCTGATGCAAATCACAAAATAAATGTATGCAGAAGATCTGTTTCTCATGAGGCAAACAAAAACACTACAAAAGTACTTTGAGTTAAGGTCCTATATGGTAAAATCCTAATACAATGATACACTAATTTGAAATTATTTTTAAAGTTTTAGTTTCTCTTCCGAAGAAAACCGGCAAATTGCAGCGAAAACGTTGCCCAATAGCAACGACAGACAACAGCAACTTGACTGGTTTTGACTGGTTTGTTTGTGGTTTGTTTGTTGTTTTTTTTTTGTTGTTTTGGTTTCTGAGTTACAAAGAACGGACAAGAGCACCTCTAACATAACCTAAACATTGCAGAAATTATCACATTGAAGTCGGATGTTTCGACAATGCAAGAAATCGAGACTGCGACACTACAACTACATACTTAGTTACCTTCAGTGGTTTTATGCATAACGAGCTTCTACTAAAAATATAGTCTTTCTTACCATCACAAGTTTAAGGTGAAACTTCTATCCCACATTACATAGTGCGGTAGCACGGATACGTGGTTCATTATATACTGATTTCAGAGCGTTTAGTGTTTGCACCACGGATCTCCGCGACGTTATTTTCTTTGAGCTTTGAAATGGAATTATAAATGTGTTTGTGTGTTTGTTGCTGCTTTTGTCGTCTCTTAGAGGGTGGTGACTTGGAGTCATTTCAGTTTGAGATAACTATCTGGATTATATTTTACAGTGGCTAAATAATGTCAGCCGCTCGCCGGTCGATCTTCAGGTTAAGTTGCTCTTGCCTAGGTTGATCCGTGGATGGGTGACCACCTATTACTTGCTGAGTTTCCTCCGTGCCTTGGAAAGCAAGTTAAGCTGTTGGTCGCGGCTACCATTTTTAGTTCTTTGACAGTCGTTACAGGTAGTCAGCAGTAGAGTGTGTAAGTTTGACAGCCAGTCTTACTAAGGGGTATCGTATTACCCAGTACTAACTGGGTTGTGGAGGTCAGATAGGCAGTCGCTCCATGTAAAATACTGGTATTTTTACCTGCATCTAGTTAGACTGGAATCCGTCCTCAACATATATTCAAAAAAGCCATTATCATTTACAAAAAAAATGTGAATATTAGTTTAAGGTTTAATCATATCACACGTTCGGCAAGAAAAAGTTGGCTGTATAAAAGTGTGCCTTGTTGATGGAGTTTCATTAAAACGAGTTGAGGCGATGCTTATTTGGTGTAATCCTTATACGTGTGGGCTGACCTTGTACGACTTGTGTAAAAATATGATACGTTGCTTTGATCTTTGATTACGACAAAATTCATTTTTCTTTTAACATTTCAGTAATAAAAATTCTCAAAACGTTATGAATCCAATTAATTAATACCAGTCTATAAGCGTTAAAGGAACTGAACAGAAGAAATGCAGAAATACAAAACGAAGAACTGGAACGAGGCTGAGAAAGACTGCAAATAGAAGCAAAAGCATTGCCTTTGCCACATCACATTAAAAAAAAAAGTTAATGAAAATAAAATATCTAATCTGTCTTTTGTAAATACGAATCAAAAGTGGCAATCGTAAGTACACGGGGAGATGAATTAAACTCACTATAGTCTGCGGTCTGCATTTTAATTAATTAACAGCGGGGCTTCGGAAGGGTGCGGGGCAGGGGGGAGATGTAGGGCTGCCACCTTTGAGAGTTTCAAGATGTTTGTTGGTTTCTTTTTACAGAGTCGGAATATGTGTGTTTTGGTAATATTTAATTTTATTGTATGCAATTGCAGATAGGTCCATGAGATTGAACTGGTAACTGACCAACAGTCAGTTTCTATCAAAATTAAAAGGAAAATGAAAAACATTGCCACTGTAAGTGTGTTATCAAATAACCTGCAGTTTATGATTCAGATATAAATAGTTTTCAATGAAGATTAGTCAGATCGAAGAAGTTAAGAAAAAATTAAGAATAAAATGTTTACATACTAATAAAAAATACTCGCTCGTCTTTGCAGCAATATTATAACAAACTAAGATAAGTAAAATACGTGAAAACAGCCTCGTTCCGAAAATACACAGCCCTTTAGCTGCAATTCAGTACTACTAAAGTTTATTTTTTCCATAAGCAGTTGGTAACCCTACAATACTAGAGCAACAGTCAGTGTTTACGCACGGAGACACCTCGTGCCTTTCCGCCGGCATTCGTTTTCTGTCGCCGAGCTTACCGAGAGCCTTACTCCATTAAGAAAATTAATGTTTTGACTTACCAACCCGCCATCTTGCGGTAAAAATGTACGTTCCCATAGATAAACAATTACCTATGTTGTATAAACATATTGTTGGTAAGCCTTTGTGTTTTTCTATTGATTTGATGGCCGGTAATAATAAAGGAAAGTACTTATCTGATGGATTATAAGGTTGGACTTTGTAGGTTGATGGTATTGTTCGGTTGAGGCACGTGTATGGGACATTGCATGGGTGACGTCAGTGACGGATAGAGGTCAGGTAATAAGAGGTTAATGAGCCTTGACATAAAGGATAGAGGGAATGCCTCTGTTTTTGGAGAAGCATAAAACGCTAAAAGAACCGACGTAAAAAACAAAATATCACCGTGATACATGTCTGTAGGAAGAGGAGTCACATATATTATTAGAAGTTAAGTGTATTCACGAATAAATATTTGATTTCAAAAACTTTAAAAAACCGAAGGTCAACAGGTTCAAAAGATGCACTCGTCAACGATCCTGAATCCAATTTAAAACTAGATTTTATTTGAGATTAGTATGAACTTGTCAGTTTCAAAAACGAGATTCATTAAGAGCCATAAGATATAAGCAGTACCTACTTAGTTTCAAGCTGCAATGTAATAGTAGTATAGACCTTATGACTGAATCAGTGAGTTGAATTTTGGTCCGAACTTTTGTACTGTCGACACCCTTAGAAGAAGAAAATTATTATAGTTACCTATTTTTAACTTGTTTGATAAACTTTACTACGCCACTGACCATTATTCCCAATGAACAACTTAACCTTCAAAAACCGCGTCATAATTTACCACAACATTTCCACACATTGCCAACAATACTGTCTGCCACGCAGCTCCACGCGGCTCCACGCGACAGAACCCGGCATTCGTTCCCGGATTCATTTCCTTTCAGTGATGGATGGCTCTGTATCTTCAATGAGATTTATAATGGTGTGTCACATTCCAGCGCGTGATGTGAGTCCATGCGCAGATTGATGCAGAACTATAGTAGTTGAGGGTTAAAGTTTAAAGTTTTGTTATAGGGTTCGTTTTGGACTCCTGTCGTGAAGTTGGTGGTTGTAGTTATATTGGGTAACGTTTTCGGAAATGACCTTGTGATTTTTAAGCTAAGTCACTCAAAATAACGTGTAGATAGTTCCACTATTAAGACTATTTTTACCCGACTGCGCCAGAAGGAGCGCTATGTTTTTCGAGATGTAGTATGTATGTATAATGGTTTGGCATGCTCTGTGGCCTGAACGGCTCGATGGATTTTAGCTTGAGAGGTCTCGTTAGATTCGTATTTACTGTGAAAGTGACAATAAGTATATATGAAAAAAAATGGCGGATTTTTGGCGCCAAATTCAAATGATTGGCACGTTCTGCAGCCTGAACGGCTCGATGGATTTTAGCTTCAAAGGTGGTGAAAGTGACACCGGGTACAAATTTTGAATCAGAACACGACATAAGCTGGGAGTACCTCCACGCGGTGAAGGCGATAAAATTTGTTTGGCTAATTGTCTGCGAAATCTTTCAAATTTGTAAACTAAAAAGCTGGAAATAAAAAAAAAGTAATTTAAAAAACTAAAAAACCGGACTGCAGTGCAAGCACATTTTAAAATTTAAAAAGTTGGAAGCAGGCTTTTTTAAATTTAAAATGTGCTTGTTCTTAGATTTTTAGTGTTTTTTTTTTAACTTAAGTTTTTTACTGCAGTCGGGTTTTTCAGATTTTTTTATTACTTTTTTTTTATGGTAGTTTATTTGTGGTTATTGTTTCATTACACCGATTGTTTTAGTACGGTAGGTCGCACGTCAATTGGAACACTTTGACTTTGAATTGGCCTTACGTAGAAATGGAGTTTCGATAGAATAAGGTACCAGTTAAACTGGCACTGACGTGCTTCAAGTACTATGATATTATTTATTTATGTTTTAATTTAAGAAGAATAGACACAGAAAAGTATATCTAACTGATGCCTAACTGTTACTTTCTACCCATCGTCATTCTCCTGCCCTTACCCCAATTTATTTGGTGTCGGCGTAGCATGTCTTCTTCTACCATATTTCTCTATTACTCGTCATCTCAGCAGTCCCTTCCTTTTTATCCATTTCATCACGTCCATCCATCGCTTCTTTGGTCTTCCTCACCTTTTATAGCCATCTACATTTATACTCAACATTTTCCTCACTACCCACCTATCTAAGTTTTTATTTTGTAACAAGAATACAAAACAGTTGTTAGGTACATTTTCAATGCGACATTGTCCGAACACAGATTGATGTTAAATTCCCAGTGTTAACTGAAACTTTCAGGAGCTTCTAAAAGGATTAGTTTGCGGTAGTATGTTGTTAGTTATGCACAAGTGCGGTGTTTATACCTGACGTAGGTGTCGCGGAAAACACTTGGCGCTTTACCCCATTGAATATTTGAACTGATTTGGTAAGGAGAGGACTTGTCCGAAGTATTAGTTGGTTCTTATGTTTACTGATTAATGATAATTTTGACTAGAATGATTTAATTCATCTTCCTAATTAATTGGCTCAAAATTTAGTTTCTAGTTTGAGGGAAACCTCAAACTGATCTCGAGCCAATTAGTTTTATCAAATAAAACGTGAATTTTATTAGTTTTTACTAATTCACGTTACAGTTATATCATTCTTCACTCTTTTTTTGCTATGTATGTGTATGATATAATGTCGAAATTTAAAATTTTCATTTGTTTATTGTTTATTCCTTTCTTTTATACACTTTGACATTTAATGATTTGACATGAATATTTACTTTGTTAATTATTTTTTATTATTGTGAATTGTGACATGTAATGATTTTTATGAATATTTATTTTGTAAGTATTAGTAATTTTATTTGATTAGTATGAATGTGAGGACAATGTGGGTATTTTTTTGGTTTTTTGTTTGGTTTTTCAATTGTCCGGCAGTTTGAGTACTACAAGCGACCTACACAAATGTCCCTTCTTTGGTATTGTTCGTCGTTTCGTTGAGCTCCTTGAGTTTTGAGTCGAGCTACACGATAACTGAAAAATGCTTGCACTGGCTGGACAGGTCCACTCAAATTTGTGTGGTTCTTTCTTCAAAAGACCATCTCAGACACTCATCATGCATAGTCCTCATGTGAGTTGACCAAGGTTATGTCTGGACCTTAAAAGAGACCATGAACTTTGAGTTTCTCTCGGCTGTTTCTTCTCAGAGTAGTCAGGTACGAAACACTGGCCTGATCTAGTTTAAAAAAAAAGACGTGTAAAAGTGTTTTTGAAAACATATTATTTGCAAAATAAACATCATTTTTCATTATTATTAGATAATTCCATCTTTTCTTGATGATACTAATTATTAAAACAATATCAAAAGTGATGTAAGAAGCATTCATATTTTTCTTAGTACAAAAACAACAGTCATTTTCAGTTCCTAAGAAAGTATAACTAGATAGTAGCTATAACTGTCCCAAATCCTATAGGTAACACTAAAAAAATCTTCGACCAGATATTTTTTGCTGCGTATTTCACCAAACTATCTATTATTACATTTTCTGTATCCATCCAAAATGAAACCCAATCACAAACTTTATCCATAACTGACGCGTTCCACAAACGGGACATAATTACAAAACTTTCAGAAAAAAAAAAAAACTAGACTATTCCGTAAGAGACCGCCCGATCTATCATAATGTAATTGAACTACTACGATGAAAGCATTCGTGGTCGAAACGAGACTTCAGCTGGGGGAAATTTTTCTTAAAAGGTTGTTCATAAGGTCTAGTTTCCATTAGTAGTGGAGGGTATTGTACACACTGGTTGATAGTTGAGCAAAAGGTATCAAACAGGTAATCAATATACATATAAATAAATAAAAACTCATATAAATAAAATTAAAGTGACTGTTTATGATTTCAAAATAACAGCCTTTTACTGAATTCATTTGAAAGATTATAAATGGTACCTACTTATAACTGTGTAAATTGTATAAATTGTACTATTTGTTCCGTCTAATCTCCGAAACGGTTGGACCGATTACAAGTTTTAAAAACCGTTTAAAGCAAAGACAGACAGGCTAGTATGTTACAAGTCTGATAGTAACTTTGGCGCAAATCGCTAGGATTTTTATGTCAGGATGTGATTGTCTTCAAAATATCAAATAGTTAGTTGGTAAATGACCATTCACAAGAGATTTGGTCCACTATTGGTTCTAGTAGAACCAACTCCACTGGTAAACACAAACTACGCTACCATGCCGCTCGCAGAGGAAGTTTAACTTCCTTGGTTACTGTAACGAACTCAATTAGAAGAAAAATAATAGGTGCAGGAAGAGGAATTTCCTTTCAACGTAATAGGGTAATTGGTTTATAAGGCAAAGAGCCTCCATAGTAAACTGATTAAAACGCCGATACATCACTGTATTTTAATGGCTACGATTTACCTGGGTAGAACATAAGATAAAATTACTGAAACCGATGACATTCTTTATTTTGCGATAAAATTCTTTGAAAACATTTCTTTGCGTACCCCTGCTTCGAAAGATTTTTACCATTTGACGAAACATCAATATTTTTCTAAAAATATGTTAGTTATCTTAATTATAACGAAAACCGCATCAAACCCGAAGAGCACATAAACAACGCTGACATCTAGACAGAGAAAGGGGCTTGAATTAATCATAATATGTATAATATCAACAAAGCAGCTTATTTAAAAGTAAATTACCCTTATTTTTGTCACAAAACAGACACTCTTCTAAATTCAACGTTTTAACCTATGAATATTTACATTACTGCATTCGAAACCTTTCCAACTGTCCTAATGTACCCGAGGCCTAAGCTGGCACGCCACCATTACTTATGCATTAACCCTGGCTAGGCCAGTAAGCGGTCCCTCAGGCCCAAAGGAGCGTTCACATTTTATTCTACCACTCGTCTCGTATGAAACTCGCTCGTAACGCGAGAACAACTTTTGACAATCAATCTGTTACGTGAGCCTTATTTTATTGTAATTGGTTGTTTTTCGCGTGTGTTCTGTTCATTGTTGGGGTGGTGAGTCGTAAGAATGAGATGTGAACGTAAATACAGAATTATGATAGTTGTAAATATGCAGGCCGTAGGGGGAAAAAAGGTGTATTCGCGTTATATATCTGCCATTCAAAAATGATATAAGGTCAAAATCAGTTCTTACGAAATTTTCCCATAATATAAAGATGTGATACCAAAAGTAATGCAAACTTTTTAAATTTTGTTACATTAGAATCATTTTTGACAGATTTATACTGAGACTAGAATGCGAATATTCATCAAATACCGGAAATGGCTCACTAATTTTAACTAACGCACAAAAGCCCGTCAGAATCTGCCACCCTTTAATACAAGCACAAAATGACATTTCAACATTCAAACTAAAAAAAAAATGTTTCAGCTCGCAATCTAAAAACCAATCCAGATCTCTTTGATCCAAACAAAAAAAAAAACACAGAACTCAAACCAGCCAATTACCTATCCAATCCATCTCAAAGAATTTCCATCTAAAAATTACAAAGACAGAAGAGCAAAGTAAAATTATAACAAATCAAAAACAAACTGTATCTTGTGCTTGAAAAGATGATTTCCTGTATGTCAAAGAAATCTGCGAGCTAGTTTCCGCCCTGTATTGGATATCGGCTGCATCTGAAATGAAACGCTCTTCACCGTATATTTTAAAGGTAAACCCGTTTTATTATGCCACATGTTGTCGGCGAACGATACGAAATGTATTTTTAGAGATGTCTTGTGAGATCTGTGTTTTGTAGTTATGGTGTTTTAGTTTTAAATTGCCACGTTGAGAGTGTGTGTTAAATAGTCCATTGCCAATAGGGACTTAGTGCTGTTGATATTTATAAAAAAAGAAGATTCTAATGAATAATCGTAATTGTTGATCATAATATCACTCAGTTGAGGTGAAACCAAAAAAAACTAGTTTTTCTTTTAATTTCCACAAATTACTTGCTCGAATACTATTGAAATTAATGAAACATTCTTAGCATTAAACCAATACAGCTAAAAAATAAAACTACTTCAATCAAGCAATAATTTTTCGTGAAGCTACGAGAACTCGTAGCATGCTACGCCATAGCTATCCATAGCTACGGCGTAACATCAGCCGTAGACGTCTACGAATAAAAATCTTAAGCCGTTTGAAGAATTCTGTAAATGCAAAAAATAAAAAAGAAATATATCTTGAGTGGCGGACATCAGAATGTTTTCTTCCGGCGGAACAAATTGAAAAGCTGGTTTTTTACAAGAAGGGAGGGAAAGGTAGACCGGGCACTGAATTACTCAGGAACTGGGACGATCGTTGCGGTCGTCCCAACCGGTAGACGATCTAATTCTTACTAAGAAACTGAGTTATTGAGATGTGTATTAATGCTGGTATGTTTCATGTAATGTGAGGTCAGTATTGATGAATCGTTTTAAATAAATTTAATAAAGTAATTAATTCTTATTGTTATAAAAATATATGCATGACTGCTTAAAGTGAAAATAAAAATTATTTTGACATGTTTATATAATAGAGTTGAAATTATTTCTTTGAATATATGGTTGCTCACAATGCCGGTCTTTTGAATAGTATGCTATCGCATCCACCCACTGCACTTTTGCAAATAACACTCTAAAAACACACACAATTCAAAACAAACGCAGTCAATTCTAACGAATCAAACTCCAACATAAAGCTGCAGCACATGAAAACTGAAACCATCGAAAATCCGTACAAACAATGCAACTTCAAAATAAAAGCCCTCAGATATCAATAGAGACATATTTCAAACGGCAGGAAACGTGATATATAAGTGCTTCCCGGGCGAGCCTCCGAATAAGAGGGAAAAAACTAGTGCCTTCCGGCCGACTCTGATTGTGTTACTGTGTGTCTGTGGACGTAAGAACCTTTGTGATGTTTGAAATCAGGTTACGAAAGTGTTGTCGGTAGTCAAATGAGTGATAGATGGCTCGTTTTGATCATTATTGTAAAGTACTTTATAATTAGGAGTGATAGAATTAGAAATGTGAATTGAAATAATAATGAACTAAGACATTTATAGTTATAGGTTCACCACCTATTCCATGGGACTTGAAAATAAATGGCGAAATATGGGTGTACTATGAGTACTCTGTATACTCAAACCACGAGGCTAGAACTTACATCGATTACAAGCAAAATATGGTTATACGTAATAAAATGGATCGTTACAGTGTCTGGTAATCAATAGTTGTCGAAAATCTTTGAAGCGAATTGCAACTAAGAACTAATCCATCTTTTGGGGCAATCAGACCGACCCCAAAGAGTTTTTGCAACCATGCGGTACGGAAGATATGTCACACTATATCACCTATAGTCACTCTCATTGAACCTCCCATCATCACATCACATCACATCAAAATCAAAACATCAGCACAGTGACAAGAATCATTTTCACTGTTGACTGGCTCCCTCAGGGAGCACTGAGGGCATTAGCCCTCAGACGGCCGGTCATTTGCAACCCCTGCCCTGCGGAGGATTGCATATCACTGTCGCTTGGCTTATTACACCAATTATGGCTCGCTCCTGTTGGAACGTTTCTGAAGGATCGGCATTAGTCTTTGGACTTTGAAATTGTAGTATGAGGGTTCTTTGATGGGAGGTGTATTTTTGTGATACTGAAGTTATCTGAGTAGATTTTGGATAGTGGGTATATTTTAGGGTTAAATTGTGGTTGCTGGTTGATGGCAGTTGTATGTGTGATCTGCAAATTTCATTCTAAACTGTATTAAGTATAGGGTGTATTTTTCATTTTGATATTGCAATAAACTGATAATAAACTGAAATTTTAATAATTTATTTCTGTCATAATATATAAGTACCTACCAATAGTGGATGCATATAGCGTCAATATGTAAAGTAACCCACTTCTGAACACAACAAACCATCATCTATTCTTGACACTAAACTAATAGGTAGTGGTATAATAACAACACAAGAAAACATGTTATTTTAAATGTAATTAATGTTTTGTAATAAAACTTTTTCCAACGAAAACCAACAAGCTAGAAAATCAAGAAGCGCCACTTCGAAACTTGTATCATTGTTGCTGGCACAAGTTCGCGAAACATTTTGCAGCTAACATAATTAGGAGTTAAAAACTTGTTTTAATTTTTTCTTGATAGTACTTGAAAGTTTGTATTGCAAAACGACTTTTGTGTGCCTTTTTTTGTACGTTTACACTTATTTTTCGAACTCGTTTGAAAATTTATGCTTTGAAAAGTTCTTTCGTTAGTTTAGAAGTAGCTTTCTCGTATCTCCAAAAGTGCAATTTATTCGTTTTTTTTCCACATCAAAAAGTGTATCTTTTTCCTATTTCACAAACAAATGAATACAGTCATATTCCTCGTGTACTCGTGTTTGGTCCACAGTTCGTCCCAAAAAAGTAGGTAGCAAATAAAACTTTTTTTGTCTGTCGCATTTATATGACATCGCATATCAACTTCATTTTTATTTGACGCATATATCCGCCAGAGGCATTTGTGGGGTTAACCAATTCACCTTTTGCCGTACCTTTTTCGTATAGACGTATATGGGTGCACACTACGTACTTTATGGTTCGGGATAGTGTAGTAAAGGACTGAAACGTACTTTTGTTCGGAGAAAAACTGGGTAATTTTGCTGATGGTACTTGCGTTTGGAGTTAATACAATTAAATTGGTTAATAACTTGGGGTAGAACGGAAATGTTAATATAAATATTATCGGTCACTGTTGTAATTTTCATGTTTACTTACAGTAAGATCGAACGGGGAGTGTTGAAACTTTACATAATATTGTGGAATGCATATTTTTTTAAATCAATTTTAAAGTTAACTGTGTTTTTTTTTGTATTCTGGTTTATTTTTTTTATTTTTCATTATTTGAACTGCCATTATTTAAATATTTGAGTATAAGATACATATAAATAGTGCAAAATTGGGCATATAACATTTAAAAACGCGCACCTCTCCAAACACGCTACAATTCTCTAAAAAAAAATATTTACTTTTCATTACACCAGTGTGTGTTCTTAAAACAAATCCATGTACAAACAAAATAATACTTCTAATTCAAGTCTAAACTAAAATATGAGTGTATAAACAAACACGTGTTGTTGTATTTCAGTGCAGTGTTTCGTTTGTTCAGATATCCCCAGTGGCACATTAGTACAATTATATGAGGACATGACCTCTGGACTGTGCAGTGTGAATACATGAAAAATAAAATAAGAAAAATAACAACTATTTGTTGTAGTTGACCAAACAAAACAAGTGTTGAAATGTGGTGCATTTTCCCCTTCCGGCTTAGTTCATTACTTTTCTCAATTATTCATAATGTAGGATAGGTGACGGTAGTTCGATATATAGTAGCATTAATTATATTAAGATTATTAAATCTTTGCAGCCACAGAGTAGTGTAGCTAGGTATATTTTTTCAAGGCATTTATTAAGTATAAACGACAAAGAGAGGCTTCCACACGTCAGCACGAATTGCTTGTCACGACAATTATTTGTAGAAAGTTTAATTCAAATAAACATCACTTTAAACACTACTCACAGCACACGAAGCCAAAAATAACACTGCAATAAACAAAAAATACACTTCACCAACAAAAAAAAAATACTTTGCCACTTCATTATTCTGCCTCAAATCGTAGGTGTAACCGCGTGAAATTTTATCATGGATGCCATGTCGGTTGGATCCGTGCGGATTCGTGCCTCACATGGTTACAGAAAGATTTAATTGTTGCCGACGGACGTGACGGCCGTGCGATACGTGGCCATCGGAAAAACTCGGCCGATTCCCTTTAGTTTGCCGTTCAGTCTGTATTGTTTCAAAAGTAAGTTTTATTGAATTTTTCTGTTTGTTTTTTTGGTTTGAAGTTAGTTTGGGATTGGTTTTGGTGACGAGGGGATAGTGGAGCTGCTACGTGGTAATTTGTTTTATTTAAATGGTAGTTTTTTCTACATAGTACGGCAAATATTAAAATGTAAAAAAATAGCTCATACTTATTTTGATTTAAAATACAGGCCAACTAAAATTGCGTTGTAAGAATTTGAATATTTATTTCTTTTTTGAGTCATTGCATCATTAGTGATAAACATAGTATATTACTAACATTGTTTTTAAACACTCACTTTGTAACTGAGTGTCACGTAAAACTTGTAACCAGAAAGTTAAAAACAAAAACTGACGCGCACACTTAACCTTACTTTTTGTTATTTATTTCCAAGAAATTAACTAAGTGTTGACCCCTGAGAGTGTCTGAGGACGAGGAGAAAAACCTTATGTCTTCATAAATTTGATTTAAGGGTAGAAATATAACGTGGGTCTTGAGTAATTCTTTATCTTGGGCTTCAGATACACGAAATAGAGTGAATTCGAACTACACTACTATTTATCTACATTACGGTATTACTTTTTTATAGAGTTAGTGTTAGCGTCTTTACTCTTTGTCGGTGTATGAAATACATCAGAATGTTCTTCAGTCTTTTTGTTACCGAGTTAGGCTTTGGATATATGTATGTATGGTTTCATAACTTTTTTTGCGAAAAAAACAATATCTTCATTTCAATCAGAATTAGCTAGGACGATGAATGACTAGCAAAATGCAGAGGTATCCAACGAATTGAGAATGATGGTTTGCAGTAATAGCTCGAATCCAATCCATCAATTTTGGATATTTTTTTTTTAATCCATTACTGCAGCTTGGGACAGGTCTTCGTCCACAGTGGACTGTGACAGGCTGACTTGATTGAACGCCTATTAAAAACATAGGTTAGTACTTCCTCACAAATACATACATAAAATATACCTAAAGGAGACAAACCTTACCTCTGGCTCTAATCAAAGCCACGTTTTGCCAGTTACGTTTATGTCCCATGTAACAGGGGGCAAGCCTATAGTCATCAACCGGACATATATTAACACCCCTATCTATAAACAAGTCAAAGTGTTTACTTGAGTAAATGTAATTTTTTAAGATACGATTTTTATTATGTAGTTTAGTAATTGCTTGAAGTTAGAACTGTAAACAGTTAGAATTCTTAGCTTTGATTTCTTTGTCGGTTCTTACATTCGTTTAAATTCTTGTATATTGCGTAAAAAATTACTTAAGCTCAAGTAATTACTTTAACTTGACTATAGATACGGGTGTCAGACTCAGGTTTACTAAGAAATTTCTAACAAAAAAAAACAAAGAACAGCCAACCCAGCTAATTACAACCAAATCAATCTGATTTTTTTCAACACGAAGCCCTGTAACGCTATATAAACTAAAATAAAAGCCGTTTAGGGACGTGCGAAATGCTCCAAGTAGTGCTCAACAGAATTTACGATTGCTCGCATCTTACTTTGTCCGGTATAATTAAACCTCCCAAGTACATTAATATCAATTATGGTAATCCGGCCGGAGTGGATCCAACTGCCGACCTTATTCGGGGATCTCGGATCTTGGTTTGTGGTACAAGATTTCAATACAGCGATTCGATTGTGTGGGTATTGTGGGTTTGGGTAAATTTCATTTTGGGTTGATTTTGTTTTGGGTTTGACGATTGTGTTGTTTTTTTTTATTATTCTATGTCAGCGGTAGTGCGCTGTACCAAGGTTTTTATTATAAAATAATATTCATTATCGATGATAATGATGCCTAACCTTTTCTCAATATGTCGGGGTCGGCTTCCAGTCTAACCGGATGCAGCTGAATATCAGTATTTTACATGGAGCGACTGTTTATATGACCTCTACAACCCAGTTAGTACTGGGTACCCTACCCTTGTTGTCTGAGGTTCGGGTCACTGAATAACATGAAACAGATAATTGCATTGATTAAAAATATTGAAAGGGTTGCTAAATCGTACCAGCACCATTGCGTAACACACTAACAATGGCAATGCTCTGTATTCCGACAGTGTAACAACATTCATTGCGTAATTAATATTAATGAGCAGAGATTATTTTTAAAATATAAAGCAATCTTCTTTTTCTTAGCGTATCGATGGCGAAAAGTTCAAATATGTTTGGCCCAAAACTCAGCCCCACGAACTCCGCTCACTGATGGAGTAAATAGAACATCAAGTGCGCAAGTGGTAGGGCATGCGATGCATGATGGAAGGTGGGCCATTGTCTGTGGGGTGACGCCAGGATGAAGCTATGGGGAATATTTAAAAAAAAATATACAGATCGCTGTCAAAATTTGCACTACGCAATCGGGGTTCAAGTCAAGGAGTCGTTCTTGTTTGTATGTTATCGAAAATAAACCCGAACGCCAAACCGCTTAGGAACACCAATAAGGGCTTTTGAATGACCAACCTTATTGCGATATAATTAGGGTTAAGTTTACTTTCAACTTGAAGTACTACACACACCACATAACACACATTATGCTGTTGAACTAGGTAACTAATTCGGGACCTCAAAGCAGGTGGAAGCCAGAGAACCGCCTCTTTCGAAGTAACCGTGCTCCATCATTTATGAGAAGCCTAAAAACTTACTCGTTATACAGGAAGTTGGTAAATATTGGGAATAGTTAGCGATGTAGTGCTTTAAATAATTATAATTGAAAAATGGGGGGCTGAAATATAACTGGTAATTAATTTGGTTCACCAAACCTCTTTGGCGAAACCTGGCGTGATGTAAAGTTAATCAATGAGGAGAAAAGCAATCTAAATGCATAAAAACATATATAACATAACATAAAATCACGCCAGTAATCCCCGAAGGATTAGGAAGAGGTGAACCTAATAGTACACCCACACTTCACCAGTTATGTTTAAGTCCCATGCAATAGGGGGCGAACTTATTGCCACCAACCGGGCACATATATTAACAAACAAAACTGGTAATTAATTTGGTTTTGTATACCTCTTTGGAGAAACCCGGCGTGATGTTATGTTAATCACCGAGGAACAGCGAAATCCATAAAAGGAAATAATTTTAAAAATGTATTGTAGCTTGTCCAACTGTGATGGGGTTAGTCCCTGAGTACCCCGATCCCCGAGGCACCCGTACCGGAGTACCCCGATTTATTTTTATCTTGAGAAAGTCAATCAAAAGTCAGTTTAGCTTAAAAGTACCGTCAGCAGATGAAATGTTAAATAAAATTTTATTACGTAAGTCTTGCTTGGTTAAGGTAAATATTATAATTTTATTAGAGAATACAATATAGAGTTTCGTAGAGCAATCACAGGTTTTAATTATTATCACAATAGTTTTCAATACCGAATATCAAAATGACTACCCTACATGGAACATTGACATGTTCCAATATTAACATCATTTAAAAAATACGCAAAAACAGAAGTGCCGCACTATAGGTCCCACTATAGGTGCCCGACCCAATTCTCGAAAATGGCAATTTAACACTGCACTGGGATCAATCCATCATCACTGACAGGACTATTGTAGCTAATAAGCCTGATATAGTGGTGATGGATTGATCAGAGCAGCGCGCAGTGATTGTTGACATAACAGTCCCGCATGACCAGAACCTCGTGAAAGCCAAGATAGATAAGCAATAATTAAATATCTTGATTGGGCTCGCGAGGTTGTCGACATGGGTGGGATGTGGACTCAGAGACCCTTGCCAATGGCTTAATTGCCAAGAGCCTCGACCAATACCTGAGGAGGCTCTCGTTAGACAGCTGGATCAAGGACTTGATTTAGAGAGCGGTACTCCTGGACACGGCTCGTATTTTTAGGAGGTTCCTCTCTCCAAAAAAAAAAACATTACGTTCATACTTTACATTTTTAATAACAGCAGGTAATAATTCATTTAATAACATGATTATTTAGTAACATGAAACACGTTACGAATCGAAAAAGAGGCTAACTTAGAATCAAAGAACTCTTGGGCTTCCAAAGATAGGAGGAGTCTTACCGCAAATGGCTTAGATTTGATGGGACGTCACTACTTTTACGTTTTGATGTTGCAAATGACTTCGTTTAGATGTTCAGCTTAAGCAAAATATTAGTTTTTTTCTTTTTTTACTTTGTGCAGCTTATTAAAAAAAAAAGATATTATATGGAAAGAAAAGCCCCGTGATTGCTTCAGATAATGTACATACTTTCATTGAAGAACGCTTTTGAAATTAAAAGTGCCCCGAAAATTCCAATCTTCTTTTCAATAAATTACTTTCTTCTTATGTATTTCAAACACATACATTTAAGCACTTTTTATGTCGACCGTACAAGTTGAAAACAATAGAAAAAACAAAAGAAAGAAATGTAATAATATTTATCGAATTCGGGGTCCTCCGGTACGGGTGCCTCAGGGACCGGGGTACTCAGGGACTAACCCCTGTGATGTGTAATTCACAGAATTAACAGAAAACAATCGACATATTTTGACAATAGTAAAAAAAAAAAACAAAAAAATCTCATTGCTGTTATTTTAACCATCAACACGCCTTAATTGGAAATAAGTATTTAGTTATTTTCCTACTCTCCAATCATCTTTCAATTACTTACGCTTCATTGGTGTTCAAAACCTAATCGCCCTACAAACAGGCCTATATAAAGGTAGAATCGTTTTGAAGACTTTCAGCCAAAGAAATGTTACCTTTAGGGCTTTAGTGAGCCCTTTTATGTAGCAATCACAGGCGTTCGACAAACTTTACGTTCCCTTTGGATACGTACAATTACAGCCAATAACTCGTTGTGAAATTGATTTTTGAAATTGAGGGCTGGTAAAGTATCGATGTGGGGTTAATCGATAGAAATATACATAATATAACATCACTCCTATAATTCCCGAAGGGTGGAAATGGTGTAATAATTTTACACCCACATTTCGCCATTCATGTTTAAGTCCATATAGGAGGTCCATAGGAGGCGACAGAAACATTTTTGTTTAATTATTTTTCAAACTAAAATGATGCACATTTTATTACCAATTAGATTTAAAAAAAACGGTAAAAAGAACTAAAATAGATGTAATTTTCATCTTACGAATATTACTTTTTACAAAGAAAAAATATATCTAAGTAAGACTTACTTACGTGGGAGAAAAAGTTTAATTTAGCAAAAGAACGAATGATACTAAACTTGAGGTTTGTGAATATAATATGAGCTCTTTAGCCGCTGTTTTATTTTCATTGTACATCCATCATAAAAATATAATAGGACAAAGAGAAACTCAGCTTTAAAGCAAACTAACCTCAACGGTATTACAAATAGGTACCTATTTTGTTTCTTTAAATGACGAAAAAGTTAAAATGTAGCTTTGTGAATTCGTATATGACATAACAACACACCTCCTACTCCTATAGACCCACAATTCGCCTGTAATTTTTGAGTACAAGTAAGTATCCCAAGTCTGGGGAAAAATGAATTTCATTACAAAAACACCTTCCGTCAATCAATTTTCAGTCCAATTGAAAGGAAAAAAGGAAAAATTCAAAAATTTTACATAAAATCAGCTGAAAATATCTAAAATTAATTTTATCGTATCGATTTTCTCGCACGGACATCACTACTCATAGTCACTTCGGGGGAATAGGCGTTTAGTATTACAGTAGGTACCTACGCATTCTACGTAAAGACTTTTACGAAGGTAATGAAACGCCGCAAGATTTTAGAGTTATGGTTAATTTTCTGCTGCGTCCCAAAGCATTTGGCAAGGTACAGTCAGCATTTCTTCTTCAATGAAGATGATAATTTAAGGGTTTCGTTTTGTGGCATATTCTCCCTTTTATAGCGGCGTTTTGCGACAGTCTATGTTTTGTTATCGGTGATTTTAATAAGTTGAGAAAAGACCTATTAAAATTTTGCTGTTACTGAGATTGTTTCTAATAATTTGTCACAATTTTGGACGAAAGACGTGGCGTTTGTTCTGCAAAATAATGACAAATTTATTTCTTCCTGTTTCAGTATAATCAAACTTATTGATTTGTTCGTTCATTACAGATTCTTCTTTATTATTCTACAACTAACAAAGAAAATCTTAAAAAGCAGTTTCATGTCCAAGAACTACAAGGACAAAACTAGCAGTAACAAAACTCCACGTCAAACATTTCTTGAAGCTAAGTTGTTTTTAAGCAATAGAATAAGTTAAAGAACTCAAAATTGTTTCAAACCAGCCACTTTAAAATCACTGTTCAACATATTCAAGGAAAGAACATCTGAATCTCAAACTGCAATCGTGTAAGTAGTGAAAAGTTACTTCGGGTACTTTAAAGTACCATTAGATAATCCATTGTCAAAGTAGGCTTTAGAGCTTGCGCTGTGCATAGGCAGTTGAGAGAACATGGATTTTTCTTTTAGTCAGATCAGGGTGGAAGTTTATTTTGAAACTTAGTTTACTATTCAGTGATCAAAATGGCGCTGTATTTGATTTTTATCCGTGCTTAGCGGATACCCGGAGTTTGCTACTACGATATAGTGCCTAATGCATTGTTTTAGTGGTCTAAACAAATCTACGCATTATTGCCTTTCTAATAAAATTAATTTGCGGCACATGGGTTGGTTGGTTTCAAAGTCTATAACGAAGATAGGTAAAAACAAAGTGTTTTAAATAGATTTTTAGATTCTGCTGAAAACTTTTACTTTAATTATAAAGCATGGCGATCATACTCAATTGCTCGTGTCTTGCCTTTTATTCATGAAACCTTTGCCCAGCAGTGGGACAGTAATAATCTGTCATTTAGATTATTATGCTTAGTCAACATCTTTGATTTTTTTCATCAATAATTTATTGTTAACTAGCCGTTTATCGAAGCAACTATCCGTAGTCTGTTAGTTGGGGACAGCATTGAGACAAAGGTATCAATTCCCATGGACAATTTCTTTTACCTTGATATCCTTATGTACCTTCCAAAGACACCCTTTGCACCATAGTAGCTGCAGTGAGTTTTCTCGCAACTTGCAAGAAGGCAGAAGAGAAGGGGTTGGGAAGAGGGGAGAGGGGTAACTTATAACAATAATGATAATGAAGTTATGATGAAGGGATGAAGACATTGCGTTTATGAGGGACTGATGAGGGGTATTTAGCGCGATCGTTATTGATGGTAATAGTGACCTCTATAATTCATGTTTGTTTAGGCTTTATCGTTAAACATCGACTGCTCTCACGTGTTTCGAGTTAGAGTAGCTAAAATAAAAATGCTTGCTAAATTGCTATCGCTTTTTAAAAAACTTTTTCCCCCCATCCAATAGCTACAGCACATAATTACGTCAACCTTCCGAACGCAACCGCATCTTTATTAACCCTAAAATGTTTACGTGGAAAATTATTTTACGCAGCGCGAGGTGTGTTTAAAAAAATATAGCAAAAACGCCGCCTCGGGTGGGACAGCCGGAAATAAAAAGGTCGTCACTGTAAAGCTTCGGATGTCTACTAATAAAGGAAGCGGGAATCAGACTGTGTTGCACAGAAAGAACGGTTTTATTATTATGTCGCTAATGTTGGAGTTATATCACATTTTTTGTCTCGCCGTGATACGCAGGGTAGGGTTATTGTTTTTGTCGCGTGACGATGTAATTTTTACTATGACATCTAAGTGCTGTTTTATGGGTGTACATGTTCTTTGTGAGAGCTAGCGTGCTGGTTTTTAGGGAGCTTTGTTCATGCTTTATTGGTGGAAAAACTATACGATGGGACTAAGTGATTTAAGTAAATGATAAATAATCTAAGTATCAATAGTACAAAACAAAAGGAGCAGCAAAAAGTATGTTAAGGTCGTAAAGTGATTTTTGTAGTTTATGCCTATCCTTATGGCAAAAAAGCGATGGTCAACACCATTTATGGCTAAATACACTAACTACGCTACCAAAAAAAAAATAGTTCCCAAAATATCTGACCAACATCACCTATCAAATTATGAACAGTGACATCACCCAACACCAAAATATGTGTCTATAATCCACTAAACTCGGCCCTGTGATGCTGCGGATTTCTCAGCGGGAATTTACGAATTTCTGTCCTCTCTGAAAATTTGCTTAGCGGGCCATATAATAGAATCATGACCGATCTTACTGCGTCCAGACAAAATGGTTTTGACCTGCCGGGCTTGTATCTGGGTAGATTTTGCGGGAGTATATTTGTAGGATTTTAGTTTTCTTGGTATGTCTAGTTTTGTTGTTTGCTTGTGCATGTGGTTAGTGTTGTGAATTTTCGGAAACCTTTTGTCTTTGCTGTATGTGTTGTGCAAGAAAAGGTATATGATTTATTCAAGTATTCTAAGTCTGTAATTTTTTTTTTTTTTATCGCATAGACATCTCTTCAGCACCTTCCTGCCCGTGTCCCATTCTACTTGGGGTCGGCGCAACACGTTATCTTTTTCCATTCTCCCCTGTCAGACGTCACGGCGTCATTTACTCCTTTCACTTTTATATAATTCCTAATAAAATCCTTATAGTCGCAAAGACTTCTATACCAAAATATTGACTACTAGCTTTTGCTCGCGGCTTCACTCCGGTTATGTACGGAAATTAATCCACGGGAACGTTTTAAACGTAGCCTATGACACAAATAAATAAAAGAGTATTCGGTATCGGCTCAGTAGTACCCCTACATACAAACATACAGACAAATTTTACCTCTTTATAATATTAGTATAGATACTGATTAGAAAATTCTCGTCTTAAACGATCATTCGCTCAATTTAAAAACCCAACAGCAAAATCCTCCAACCTCCCTCAAAATTCTAAAACGAATACTCCACCAATATACCTAAAATTCTTCCACTTAATGCATTCTTCTAAATTTGGGTACTACCAGTACCTACAGTAACCCGATAGAGTTGAAACGCTTGAGTGAGCGAACAAAATTGATTCCGCACGGGACTCCGCAATCCGGTCGGATATATTGTGTTAAATCACATGTACTGAGGTACTGTACGATGTAAATAAAACGGGCGTACTGGATTTTTAAGTACACAATATTGTATGCAATACTGTCTTATTGACTATTGAAGATGTTCCGATTTAGAAACGTATTGGGTTTGTTGTTTACGTTGCAGTTGGAGGGTTAGAAATATATTTCGTTTATTGTATGTTATAGATGTTTCATGTTGTTTTTGAAGGGTTATCTGGAGGTTATAAGTAATGCAAATCTTATTGCTTTTGTTTGTGAGAGATTTTATGAAAGTACAAGTATTACCGTTGAGCCCCGCTGGCACAAATTTGTAGTAAAAATAAGTCTTAAGACTTATTTTTACTACAAATACAGTTTTAATTCGGTCGGGGTTTGGTGGCACAAATTTGTGCCAGCGGGGCTCAACGGTAATACTTGTTTACTGGCACGTTTTTGTGCCAGCGGGGCTCTAGAGGTTTACTTTAATTTTGTTGTAGACGTATTGAAATGTGCCGTGATTGTGTAAGAGTTCGATTCAGAATGATAACGATCCATGTGCTCCCGATTATCTAAAAACTTATTTCAAAGTGTTGGGCAGTTCTCATAGTCGTAACCTTCGAGCTTCCAAAAATCTACTCCTCCAAATACCTTCACACCGCACCGGTTTTATGTCTAATTCTTACGCAATCTCAACTATAAAGCTCTGGAACGCGCTACCCATTGCCATTAAAAAAGCTGAAAACAAATTCACTTTTAAAAGAAAAGTTCGGAACCACTAAGTCAGACTAAATAGCTCTCAATTACCCAGAAGTCTTGTCATAGTAATTATTATCAGGTTTATCGTTTTTTTATTTTTGTATTTGTTATAATATTTATTAGTTTATTTTAATTGTATATGTGTATGTGTATTAGTATCTATAAAAGTATATTCCTACATTTTCGAAAGTAGTATTCTTATTTTTATTTTATTTTTTTGTACCCTATCACAATTTTTGTCCAATTTAACCCAAAGGTTGACTGGTAGAGAATGCCTTGTGGCATTAAGTCCGCCTATGTACCACTATTGTACATGAAGTTTAAATAAATAAATAAATAAAATATAATATGATAATATAAAAAGGCTGGCTGAATCACAGTAATAATTATGTGTATTCAATTTGAATTGAGTTTTTCAGATAGTCTTTAGGAATATATTTTACATTTACAACGATTTTATATTTACTTAAATCAATCTGTTTGCGCATAACGAATTTAATGAAGTGATCGAAAATGCTATAAAGCTCTTAAATCGGCTTTATTTCAATTTATTGACGATTTTCATATACGATTGTGAACGTAAAGTACGATTTATCCTTTTGAAAGAGCTTTAAATGTACAATAATTATTTCGAAAATGTACTGATTTAAGTCTTCGATACGTTAATCCTCTTGTATAGTAAATAAATAATCTGCAATAACTAGGCACAATTTTCGAAAAGGACTACATTAAAATAAAGCTTTTTCGACCCTTATGAAAGACATATTTTTCAAAATCAGTAAAGAATCATACACTGCAGTGCAAGTGATCTGCAACAGCCGAGCGTATCGTCTGGCGTATCGGTCGGTGCGAAGATGCAATTGTTCCGGCTGGCGTGCCCACTAACTAGGTTGGCCTTCATTACTACATGCCATGTTAACGTGCACATAAGTGTATCACATGTGACGTGTGTTTATTGACGTCGCGTTTCGCTGTAATTATTATGCGGTGTGTTTTATTGCAATCGAGTGTTATGTACAATTAAGTGTTAATGTACACAATTTAATTGTTTATAAATTTAAACGGGTACAGTCGCGAGCATTTAGACGAAACAACTTTTCAAAGTGGTTTTCTCCTACTGTATCGATTAGCGTTTTACGTTTTTACGAACATAGTATTTTGGAAGCCACATCATTACGAAATAGGTTATACCAATGTAGAGACTCTTTATGTTTTGCTGAGTGTATACATATTAGTGCTCGTGACTGTACATTGTACGTGTACATGAATAACTTAAACATAATAAAAATAATTTAACATCGAAATTTAATGAACGCACGATGCGTTTATTAAATTTCGATGTTAAATTATTTTAATTTTGTATTAAAATATTTTTAATGACTGTTTATGAGGATGAGCTTAATATGCGTTTAATTGTTTTAGCCGGATATTAAACTGTTTTGAATATATTGTGAGCATTATTAACAAAAAATAAAGGTTTTTTTTTTAATTTTACAAAGTTATTATTTGCATTTTATAGAAACAATATTTACATAAAACTCAGAGATACACAAAACTACTTAGATATTTCGTTTTTAATGACACATATTGCCCATTGATCATATCTATGTATTCTTCCGATACTGAACAATTAACGACAAACATACGGAGTGGCAGACGCATCAATCTACACATAAAATCATGCCTGTAATCCCCTTAAGGTAAAGTAGAGGTTATAGTACACATCTAACGTATAACCATACCATACCGATACTTAATTTAAGAAGCAACAAAAGCATACCGACACTTATTTGCGAAAACAAACAGTTATATCCTATACTACCCCATCGGATCTCAGGACCACGTTTCGGCGCCACGTTTCTGAAACCACGGAACGCGATTAAGTCTACTCCAACACAACGCTAGTACAACAAACTATAGAACCGGTGAGAGCCGGCTTCGTCCGCTCTAAACCGGTTAAGACCGCTCTAGACTGGTTCCGTCCGGAAATGTTCTTTACTACTTGTTAATGTAATCGGGCCCCACAAATTCAATCGAGTGTCGTGTGGAGGGTTTTTTTAATTAGATTTTTATGTCGCGCTAGATTTTAATGATGTTAATGGTGATCAGAGTAATGATAATATCGAGGTAAATGGCGTGGATTTTATGATGTTGCTAGCTAGAAATTTTGCTGGTAGATATTTTTTGACGCGACAACGGATAATGAAGTTACTATGGGAAGTACGTAGGTAGTTTTTGCCGTGGATGTTATATGAAACATTTAGTCATTCTTTTTTTTTGACGGAGTTGAAGTATCTCAATTGACGTAAACATGCTACCCGACCCTACCCGATGTCAATTTCAGAATTTTTAAACATTGTTTTCAAATTTATTTATTATTTCACAACCAAAAATAATTTGTGGTCAATTAAGGAGCAAGTTCTTAATTTTTGTCCACACTCACCGAATATAAGAAATATTTTCAAACGATAATCCCACCAAAAACTAACCTCAACGTAACAATTCTACCAACAAAGCGTCTGTAATTTCGTTCGCCTCCACTTTTTCCTCAATATGTCCATCACAAAGGTCAACTCATTAGTCACGTCACTATTCCTTTATTCGATTCCTGATCCTTTTTAACCGAGCGTACATAATTATGTTTTTTGTTCTTACCTGTACTTATGTGAGTGGTTAATAGAGGTGTGCCAACTTTCTTTATGAGATTACTGAGAACGTTTATTTGGGTTTGTGCTTGGGACTACTAACTACCTTTTTTCGAGGTATATAGACAGGATTTATAACGTGGTGGAATGAAATTCAACTGTGTACTTCTTACAATCTATATTAAAAAGAACATAACATAACACCGTGCTCGTAATCCCCGAAGGGTAGGCAGAGGTGTACCTAATAGTGCACCCACATTTTGCCAGTTATGTTTAAGTCCCATGTAATAGGGGACGAGCCCACTGCCATCAACCGGGCACAAGTCCATTAATACAGAATTAGTTATTCATTTTAACTACTACATACCCAAGTTTCTATGGCTGCGAAAATGATTTTCAGGGAAAAAACTTTATTAATCTGCAAATTACCAAAACGTTGTATCATCCCGAATCACTTTCCAAAACGGCAGTTTTGGAAAGTGATTCTTTATAACAAAATCTTGAGAAACCTCATAAAACTCCTCTAAATAAGTCTAGTTAAACGTTTTTTATTCAACTCTTTTCTCTTTAAATCAAAATTCTTTTACAAAGCCGCCCGTTCCCTCTGAAATCCAAAGATTTAAACTTGACAGTATTATTCTGGTAAAATTAAAAGTTAACGCCGTCTGGCGTCCAATGACTTAATGGTATTTCAGTGTTTGCGTTTCGTTTCCGTTTTCACTTTTAATCTGAGCCCAGCCCTCGGATTGAGTCATTTTACACTCACTCAACGCGGAGTTCATTTCTTTTTGTGTAAAATGAGGCTTTAATAATTTTGAAAGCTCAGATCACAAGGGGATCTAGGGGAGTTTAATAAGGTATTGTGTTTTAAGATTTGTATTCAATTGCGAGATAAGTAGATGATAAGAGAAATAAAGGAGGTAGGTCATGTTTCGTGGACTGGAGGTCAGAATTTTTTGAGGATCTTGATTAACATTTGTATTGAAGGTTTCTTGGGAATCATTTTTTGAAATATAATTTATAGCTATGGTTATTCACCTGTGTTATAGCCCAAGCATGCCTTTTGTCATATTATTAGGGAATCTGGCAGTGATAGCCTAGTGGTGACTGGACTGCTAAGTCATAGGTCACAAGTTTGACCCCAGGGCACGCACCTATGATTTTTCGAATTCATTAGCGTATTGTATAATTATCACTAGCCTGAGAGATACACCAGGTTGGGCACTAACCAAACGAAAAGGAAAAATTGTGGAATGCTACTCTGCTTAACCTCATTGCTTATTATTTAATCGAGTCCCTATTTGGTTTCCTTAGCCTAATTCATGTACCAACCTATATTCTACGTTTCCGTGTAAATAGTGCTCGGAGCAATTCCAATTTAGATATTGATACCTGAATCATAGGGATTAAAAATGGCAATACGTACCGGATTCCCGTGGCAATGCAAAAGTGTCAATCAAATTAAAAGGGTCATTCACAAATGAAAAAAGCAATTTATTTCGTATGGCCGAACCGTCAAAGCGAACAGAATTAAAAAAGAAAAGACTTGATCCAGACGCATTTTTTTCAGTTCAATTAGTTTATTACAAGCGATTTTGAATTGTCAAAGGTATGGTAGGTATCTGTGCGTTTGATTTTAGTTGATTGCTGGTTATAAAAAAAAATATCTTTGTTATTTTATTCGTAAAACCTTCACAAGATGGTCGGTAGCGGCTGAATGAAAGTGGGTAGCCCAGGATCCAGGTTGATGGTGATAACGTGTGTTATTGTATAGTTTGCTTGTAGTCAGTGTAGTTTAGTGTAACCCCACGTCTTAAACCAAAACCGTACGGTGATGTCAATGGACGCGACCACGCGTTCATCGAAAATAAATAATCACGATGTTTAGGGACGCTCCAAGAGCCACTAGATACCAAACACGAAGGAACCTATTTTCCCAGCATCTAAAAATATGCGTCCTACTTGATCTTACTAGGTCAGCCTATGTCTGCTACTCTGCATTTTATTCACTGCTTACCATCTGAAACAAAATGATCCTATTCAACATATTTTCTAGTTTATATATATATATATATAAGCAAAACAGACTGTGAAAAGACTTACGAATTTTCATCGTCACTCTAGCATAAGTTCTACAAAACACATTTTCTTTTCTTTCAAAAGTGTTTAACTACTATTAATTTATCATAAGTTACTGTTTTTGTAGCCACTTGAAATATAAAGAACTGTAGGTGGAGCAATAACGTCACAAAAGATTTCCGTGTCTCCAAGGTGAACGAAGAAGTCCAAAATGTCTTGCAGCTACTCGTATATTTACGAATCTGCTTAAACAAAATATACCATAAAAGTACGTTAATATTAATTTCAATAGAGCATGAACATCTTACGATACAAGATGTCCTAAACACCAGCAGCTTTGATAACTTCGGACGCAAACCCCTATCCGAACGCTCAACGAAAATTATGAAAACGTAATTATGATTCGTCGTAATAGTGATTAATTAATTGATAACTTGATACGCGTGTAATATTTATGGCTTGATTAGGTTCTTGAGTGTGTAATTGTAATTTAGGTGGGGTAAAGTGGAATGTTGAGTTGATGAGGCCATGAAATTTAATATATTGTACTTATAGCAATTATTACTGCTTTTTGGCATAGGTTATGACATACTGGAGAGCTTGTAGGAAAAAGGAGAAGAAGTAAAAGAGAATAACATACAGTTCTTCCGTAGTTATCCCACCTCTGACGGCAGCATTATTGTAATGAGGATGAAGATCAATATAATTTTGACATACTGGTTAGTGGCAGCAACCGAAGTGGAACCGTATTTTAACAAGACTTAAAATCACTATGAATTTGACAGTGATCAATAGTCAGAAGTAAAATTACTGCAAAAGGACTATAGAACTATAAAGAAAGAAATAAAAAAAAGTATTTATTAGTCTCGCACTGGACAAAACAAAATGGTAACTAAATTTGTAGTAAATTTAGTGTCAATTAAACAGTGTTGTTGCGAGATCCATCTTCAAAATTATGCTTATACCATTGTTTTACCTACACGACCAACAAAAGTCTTCTTCTCTCCCCTAATACACACTCAAAAAAATATCACAATCATAATAAGAAAGAGCACACTTCCCCCACTTTCCCCGTTCAGGTCCAATATATCCGCGTGACGTAAGCCAAATCTTTGCGGCATATGGCCCGAGTCTCCCCACACATGCACATGGCTTGCTCTCTTTGTTCAAATATAATAATAGAATGACTCGCAACATTCGCGAATAAGATGTGTAGTAGAAATCTCATTCGTAATAGTGCCCTTCGAGTGTTGTGATTTTATCGATACAGATATGAGATAAATATTATAGTTAAGCTTGGATTGTTGTGGGTAGGTATGTGGGATGAAGGGGCTTTTTCCTCTTTGTTCCTTTGGTGGTGAGAGAGAAATAGGGAATTGAATTGAGAAGCAACGATTGTCTAATACAACACCAAAATTGCCATTCTATCATGAATTCGATTTAAGTGATGATGACAACATTAAATGCCTTAGGGGTAAACATATGCAATAGTGGTTCAAAAATACTAAAACAATTCTTGAAATAAGACATTCTCACATTAATTACTACTAAGATAAAAATAAACTCACCTTCTCATTCCTCCCTAATAAATTAAAATAACACCCTCAATCAATAAATCCTACTAATTGCAAAATTCGCATTCTTAAAAGGAGCCTAAAAATCGCTTGCAAATCAGAGTTTCGTTCGGATCGACCAATCAAACTTAACGATTCAATTAAAACGAGAGGTAACAGATAGAGGATAGGCCAATAAAATCCTTATATCACGGCCAAACGTGAGACATAAATAACGGGAATATTTGTAACTAGCTTTCGAAGGCGGATTCGCTCGCGTGAATATCTGGATTCGGAAAAATATGATGAATGGTGCAGAATTTGTGGGGAATTTTCTTGTTCTTATTGTGATCGTCTACGTTTGTTTGTTACTCCTATGTATCTGTATATTGACATTTTGCTGATTTACTTTGATTTTTTTTTTTATATTGGTAACATTAAAATATTCTTAAGTAAGATGTTTTCAATTAGTGTGTGAACTTTAGCCCACAGCGAAACCTGGTTTGACATATTATTTTTATTCCACTGTTCGTCCTTCCAATAGTTTACTCGCTATTAGGTGTATAATCACTTTATAAACTTCAATTTTACTAATAAACGAACCTCTACTTTTTCATGACAAACCGACTTCATCTTCGATATCGAGATTCACCCACAAATTACCCTCACTAAAAATCGGTCTCACGCCTTGGTTCAGAGTGATACATTACAGGCGGATAAAAATATTTTTCTAACGTAAGAACCTGTTGCGTTGATACGACCGCCTAAGCCTGCCAGCGTGTTTTCGTTGGCCAAACCGCTCAGCTATCTTACCACGATCAATTTCGTTCAGCTCACTCGTGTATGAGT
Organism: Standfussiana lucernea; assembly: GCA_964057025.1. Taxonomy (NCBI): domain Eukaryota; kingdom Metazoa; phylum Arthropoda; class Insecta; order Lepidoptera; family Noctuidae; genus Standfussiana; species Standfussiana lucernea. Next base: position 15,513,287 of record OZ059794.1, read on the forward strand.
GGACAAATTTTTGGGGGAATCGAGAAGGACTCTTGAACGGTTTTTATGGTGACTTGTGGTTGAAATTTTGGTGTATTTTGTAATGGAATTGAAGATGATGATGTTGGAGATTTAGTTAAGATAAGAGATGCTGACGTACCTGTAACAATACAAAAGATATAGTTAGATAAAGATGAAGAGCCAATCAATGGATTATAAGAAAAAAATGATAATAACAGTATTCAAGATTTTAGAGAGATTTTAAGAGCAAATAAAATTAGAAGCTAACAAACAATCCAATTAAATAAACACTTAGAGTACTAAATTGTGAGTCTAGCAGCTATTCAGAAGTCCAGGGCCTTCAGCAATCAAAAGTAAACGTAGACGTTATTCAGAATGAAAACGCCGCTCTCAGAGAAGCGAAACAACGAAATGTACTTACTAAGAGAAAACGCTTTCAGACCTACCAATTTTAAGGAGCAATTTAAAAGGTATGCCTAGTGGGGCTTTTTAGGTAGTATTTTGCCTTATTACATGAAATAAATTAACATCCAGCGCGAAGGTATTTCAATGAGCGAAGTTGTTCTCATACATCACCGGCGAGTCACAACATTGCCCGGAGACTCCGCAAATTGCCGCTTCCACCGCTCCCGTCCCGTTTCCGTTGCGATGCACTTCCTCTTTGCATTGGAAGGAATATGCGCCATCTCTTTCAGTCTTGCGGTGAGACAGCGTGATGGGACGGAATACTTTGAAGAGCGTAATAAAGAATAATAATTTTGTTCCGGTGAAATATTGAATTGGATTTGCTTTGTGTACGTCTTCGTTTCTTTTAAGCTGTAGTGAGAGAGCATCGTTTAGGTTCTGTTTTGTACTGACTGATTTAAAACGGAGGGCTGTAAAATTTTGTTTGTGTTGGAGACTAAATATGGGAGTGTGACGCTTTACGCTGGCAGCGAAAAGCGTACTAACGCATTGATTAGATGTTTAGCTTAGCCGTTATGAATCTGAGTAGAATATTATAACTAGGTTTTTAGTTTTGTGTTTTGGGGGAATCATTCCCTCTACGTCGATTTCCGCTATATCGATTCATGAAATAAATTACATCTGTTTTAAAAAGTTTAAGCTTAACCTCAAGACTGGTCAGGTACACTCAAAACAAAAAGGGAAAAAAAATTGTTTCAAATAAATAAATTATTATTATTCGGTTTTAAATTACGATGTAGATGGTTTTGAATCTTTGTGAACATATCAGCATCATCTTCGTTCTTCACCCGCCCTTATCCCAGTTCATTTGGGGTCGGTGCAGCCTGTTTTGTGAACATACCAACATAAACCTTGTAAAAATATGTTGTCGAAATCCGCGTGATACATAACCCACCCCAAGAGGAAACAGCGAAATCTCTGCAACACTCGTGCATGGCGTATTTCTCAAAAATTACCAATTGCTACGTTATTTTCGACAATCGATTTGTGTCAAACGAGTGTGGCAGGTAAAAATCGGTATGCTCGCGTCGCTAGGGGCGAGCCGTGCCGGCGCGGCGGTAATCCTATCGCGTCGGGTGCCCCGCCATGCCACCGCAAACATTAAAAAAGGGCGAAAATGACATTTCCAATTTTCTACTGTTGCTCCGGGGCAAATTCATTTTATTTGTAGGCTCGGATTTTGCCCGTCATGCGCGCGAGGATTGGTACCCGCCACCTAGTTGGCAATATTTCATTCGCATCAAAGGAATTCTCACCCCCGACGTCTAGGTACCGAGACTTTATTAACGAATAATTCGAACTTCCTACAAAAAGGAATTTCTTAAGAAAATTAAAGAATTTACCCCGCTTTTTGATTTCCACTCCTTTTTTCTAGGCAAAATAAAATATAAATGAGTCGAGAAGGTTTTTTTCTTATGAAATTTTAATATTTCGCTTGGAATGCGAATGTTCCCTATAAATTTTATTAAGAATTTATCCGGAACGTGGACTAAAATATCTGTAGACAGTTATTTGATAAAAATGGTCTGCGTAATTTGATTTGGGTCGTTAATTTTTAATTAGTGAGCAAACTTTTTGTAACTGCCAAATTTTTTGACGCCTTTGTTTAAAACTATTGCTGAGGAATTTTAAATTAAGTGAAATGAAATGGAGTGTTTACCACTAAATAAGTTTTCGGTTGGCTTTATAAAGTTACTTAATTTAAATCTCTTTTGGTAAAATCAGATAGCTCGGTATTCGGACGAGTAAACACTAGTCTATAGTTACGTACTATATTTTTTTGGTAACCATGCGACTGCAATTTTTACAAAGTTCCTTTATAAAAACTTAGCGAGAATTTGAATGAGCTCCAAAGAAAGAATGAGTAATGTTGAATACTGGAAAATGCTTAAGTATCAGCATAAATCATCTGTAACAAAGAAATCGAGTTGCAGGAAAAACTAAGAAGATCGTGTGAAATGGAATGCATAAGGTATTTACGGGCGAAAGAAAGATACCGGCATTACTCTTAAATATACTGGTACTTAAGGATCGAGAAAGAGATTTTTATTATGAGAAATGTTTCCCAGACGAGCTCGTCAGTCGTAAATAATTTCAAATGACATTCAGATGCGTCATTGGACGTTGCGTCTAAATTATTGTGCTGGGGTTCGATTTCAGTTGACTACAAGAAAAATAAAAAAAACATTCAGGAGAAGGACTAAAACAAAAAAAAATGTCTGGAGAAAACTGGTATAGTACGTAAAAAAAACAGAGTTTATAAATTCTGTGTGAACCATCTAAGACGATGCATAGCACTAAACCCTGCACCAACCTAAAACATGTTTGTCTAACCCAAAACAATCGGCTCACAAACAACATTTACCACCCCCAGAAAATGAATGACGAAGCTTGACACACGGATAGATTCATGTAAAATTCATGGCAATGCCATCTTCGCCTCGCCGTGGTTCTGCGAGCGCGAATTTGCTATAAAATTACTCACAATCTAATCATGTTGACGCCTCGTTGGATTAGTGGCTTCGAAGTCTTGGCTTCCATTCATTGGAAGGAACATCCCGAGATTTTCTCTCGCTGATAAATCTGAAGGGAGATAGCGGTTGATTGTTGATGCAGTTGCGGGTTTTTATGAGTTTTAAGCTAGGTTTAGAAGAATACCATACGTTACAAAATAACTTTACTACCATAAATTGGACTCAAGAATATTATTATGTAAATGAAGATATTAGGTAGGTACGTAGACAGGGGTCGGAATAGATTTAAGCCAAGTTAGTGTCGCTTCAGAAACTTTATTTGATTGATTAGAATCATTTGTTAATTCAAATTCAGATTAAAATGTATGCTCAGAACTCTTTACTTTAACTATTTGTATTTTGCACTCTTCTAATGAATTGTGACTATTTAGGTTTGTTTACTATCTAATGTTTTCTTATACGTGAATATCCACCAACGTAGGCTACACAGTTTCTTGACACCCACCTTCCCCTTTGTATTTCTTATTTTACAATACTATTATACTCCACAACTTATTACTTTACAAATTTTTTATCCGTAGAGAATACACTTATGTACATTATTATGCGACTCACTTTCATACTCTGTGTGGGCTTTTCAATGTCTAGATTTATTCATTCATAAACACACGTGCGAATAAATTTCTACATTGCAATAAGCTTGTTTATGAAACGAAACCAAAACAGTCTAATAATTCCCTTAACAAAACACATATAAATGAAAAAGACTTAAAACAAGACAAACTGGACACACTGCCCGTTTCTCACGTTCAAACAATGTTTGCGATTACACAAACAAATCGACACATTGTGACGAAACCCAACGAACTGTAGCCGCTTATGTTCACAAACTTTTTAATACCCAATACACAAAACATAGAATAATTCTATTCACATTTCCATCTCAGTTGTTTGTATGAATACGGTGAACGTATTAAAATCATACTTTGAGTTTACGAAACAAGTCGTGATGGAAAACGGGAACTGGGACAAACTCGCTGAATGGTTGTGTGAGATCCTAAAATTAAGTTCGAGTAACTGCAGTACAGAGACTGTAACTTGTAAAGGTATACTCGCTATAAGGCAGTAATGAGTAAACAATATTACGAAAAAATAAATGTTAGACAACATGGATACTGACTGTGAAGTTAAAGTTGTTTTTATTATGTGTGTGCAGACTACAAATCGGCTATTCAAGTACTAAAAGTTTTTCTACACATACTAAGCTTGGATTAAATATGTTAATACCCACACGGATCAGTACTATATAGAAAACTGCTCAGTTTGCAAGAAAAGAACGTAACAATATGTAAAAGATCCAACACAAAAGTTCAACTTCTTTTCATGCGGTACAATTGTCATGCAAAAACACCGTGTTTCAATATGAGCGTAATACGATATATTATATCATTGTGTGTCTTTGGAAAACGTGTCACGTGCTCACAAATCCCCTTAACAGTTCAACTCATATGAAAGCACAAATTAAACTCTGTACCTGTATCAATGAATAAAACCCATGCTTTCTATGGGATCACCAACGTTTCGAACAATGAAGAGTGTGGGATTATTTTCGAACCAATTTCGAGGTGCGTAGTGAATGGAATTTGTACCTTTTTATGTTTGAATGTCGAATTCGATATAATATTTCCATACACGAACGTACAGTAAAATTCTGTGAACCGATGGACAATAGTCGGATACAAAAATATTACGCGGAATATGATATAACATTGTATCTGTGAAACAATAGCAGGCGCGGGCAATGATATTTTGATGTACTCATCATATTTGGAAATATCGAATATAATATTTTGTATGGCAGGTCTCTTTGATTTAACTCTTTTATAAATATATGTGCGTTGATGGAGCAGTAATACCCTTTGAGTATTGCACTATTATGTGCCCCTGCGAGGCCAGATTTGGAACTACGTAACGACTGTATATACGTGTACATGTCGCATTTACTATAATTACACATTGCTGCCATTTGTATGATGTAACTTTGAGAGCTTAGCGATAAATCATTCGAATGATTGAAACCAAATTCAAACCTTAAAAATTAGTTAAAATTGCATCACACTGAATCGTAGAAAAAACTCAAATTGTTTCAGATGACCACACGACCCAATTTTTCTATAAACACCTGGTTTTTTAAGCAGGCAACCCTAAAACAATATTGTTACAATTCTGTCTAAGATCCAACGGTTGATTGGATCCGGTAGGGTTGTCTAAATTAACCACCCGCCGGAGGTGTCTTGCACCTCACCAGTTGAGAAATTGGATTTGCATTCACGGAGTTACAATTAGCTGACGGAATACTGGCCTCCGAAGACATCCTGATATATAATTCAGATAGTAAAGTGATTGGTTCACAAAACGTTGTTTAGAGGGCTGGTCGGATCAGGCTCGGTTTCGTGAATTATGAGTTTGGAATATCAGATTATTATTTAGGGGTTCAGATTGAAAGGTGCTCGTGAATTGTTTTTTATGGATTGAATATTGAAGTTCATATCTGATTGTGCCTTTAGGGAATGATTAGGGTCTGTCGGGAATTTCAACATGCAGACAGATTTAATTACTTTCCACTGTATAAATAACCTCTTTAATAAACTATTGGGTTTCAATCCCATATTCTAATCTACCATTAAATTCCAAAAGATTATTAAAAAACAGCACCACAACTGTTTTAAAATTAACATCTCCAAAATCTGCGACGTCATCGATATTTTTATGTCTTATCACCATGCTACATATGGCTATGTAACACTCGGTTGCCGGATGCCCTTGTCTAACATTATACGCTAATTAATTGGTAATCCACGTACAAAGCAAATCAATTAAGGCCCAATAATTACAATCTACAGGATTGAAGGCTTCTGTTCTATATATACACTGTATATGTTTGCAGCGGTATTAGTAACAGGGGTGTTTTACGATGTCTGAATAGATGTAGTTATACGGATTAGATGTTACGTAAGGTTTTGTGGGAGAGTCGTAGGTATTTTCCACGTGTTTATGTTGCAGTAATAAACATTATTTTTAGTTCGACACGATTATAAACACTAGATTAATGTTGCCAAAATAATTATTTTATCAACACAAAATTCAAACAAATATTTTTAGTATCACAAATTTTGCTCTAGTAAGAAACTTGACTGCTTCGTTGGTCGTCGCAAGCGCGATTGCTGAACATGAAGTCCTAGGTCCGATTCCCGGGTCGGGCAAATTGTTAATGGGGTTTCCCATCAGGAACTCCTCAGTAGCAACCACGAAACCAGGATTTGTACTCAGTCGATGGCAATAGGCTCGCCCCCTATTACACGGGACTTAAACATAACTGATGAAATGTGGGTATGTATTAGGTACACCTCTACCTAACTCTTCGGGGATTGCAGGCGTGATGATGTTATGTTACACTCAGTGAGCTTACTGTAACTTAAAAAAAACTTTCTGACCTTCTGACCTCTTCGCAAAGTTCCGTTCAGTGTGTTCGAACTAAAACGTCGTAATTTGAACTTTGCTTAAAGATCAGACGTAATTGGCAATTAATTACAAGTCATCATGTCCTATGCGTAGTGTTTCGTAGTTTGTAATAATGAAGCAGTCATCCACGTGATAATTGATGTAGTTAGTGCCTGCAGCGCTTGATTACATGTCAGTTGGATTACGTAATTATTGTGTAGACTTTCTCGCACGGACGGTATGTGGGGGGTGTCGTGTGTAGTTACACTTGCTGATTATTGGGAGTTGAGGAGTTGTTTGGTATGATTAGATTAATTAATTTATTTGTAGTTTAGTTATTTGAGATCTTAGTTAGACGGTAGATATACCCTTTCGTATGGTATTAAATAATTAATATGACAAGAGATCTTGTTTGCCTTCTGTCAGTCATTGCATCATAGTAAACTCACCCGGCGGGTCCCAAATAAGTAAGACTAGTAGACTACAGAGCCCATCATCGATAACCAGATTGATAATAGTGACAACCGCTTTCAAAGTACGTTGTCTAAGCCCTCATGTGTATAACTTAAAGCAATAATGTTTTTGATATTGTTCTGTCTTCGTTGATATCCATTACATTAACCTTCTGACTAAAAAAAACATCGCCACTATACACATTTCATGTCACAAAAAACAGAAATGAACTCAAGACTCAGTTCCCTAACTCTATTTGGTCGCATTTCTCGAAGCGGGGGCTTGTACTAAATTTATGTACATATACTAAGATACCCCTAAGATACCGTATAAAATTGTAGGTCAAGACACGCAAATAAATACAGAGAGTGGATGTAAGAAGGATTTGTATAATGTTGAGCAAGGGTCAAAAGACAAGCCGAATCGGGTCACAAGCTTTGAGCTCGAGAGGCCGCGATGAAAGGTTTTACATACATTTAAACTGTGTAAAGTAAATGTCAATTTGTTGGGAGATTTATGTTTATTTGGTGGTTTAAATTTGTTTTTGAGGTGTGTTTGGAGCAAAAGTTTACAGGGTATGTTTGACTGGACAATAATTACTTAAGTAAAGTCAGATTTGATTGTAATTTTTTTTATAAAAATGTACCAGCAGAATACCTCAGCGTGAATTAAACCTATTAGCACAGCTAATCATTATACTCGTATTACATCATTTCTTTGTTTCAACAATATTTCAACAATACCAACGTTTTAATATAAAATTTAAATCAAAAACAATATTTTGTTGATGATTGATGTCTGGCTACTGGCAGCTCAAAAATATTAAGGAATGCAACAAATAAGTAATGATGAAGTAAACGACAAAAAAGGCTTCGTAAAGACGAAAAAGCGAACGGCAGTAGACGATGTTGGGAACAAAAACACGCTAATGTAAGGCGTATTATCATGAATAATAAAAAAAGTACAGTCGAGTATCATAAAGTGATGTTATACAAGTAATGGGGGGAAAAACTCCCCCGGGGGCGTAGGGTGCGCACTCGCAAAGATTCTGTTGGCAGAATTTTATCTAGATGTACCAAGTTTACAATCTTGACAATGTCGGGAAATTGTACACAACGTACTAACAATGTAATTATGTATGTAGGTTTTTTTTTGTGTTTGGAAGATCTGTCGATAAAAGAAATGATGTTTTGTATTTTTTGTAACAATGAGAATATCATACAGATAATAAAAATTATTCGTAATATATACATATAACATTCATAAATAATACTTAAGTATTGATTTAGTGTTTGATTTAGTCTTTTTATTTCCAATCCATAGGCTGTATACATATGTTGTTATTCATTATTTTTAACCAATTGTGAAGAATGTAAATAAAAAATAACAATTTTCAATTATTGGTGTTCGATATAAACGTTTCACCACTTCCTTTTGATGGTAACCCAAGAGCGAGTCTCAACATTTAATTAAAAAATGAACCGCCGTATTCTCAGAAAGAATCTCGACATCATTTTAAAGCGTATCCAGATATTTTAAGTTCGTCACCGTATCCATCTCTCAAGGGCCGTAAGTAAATTCAATCTGTAGGCCGCACTCCCAAATCACCTGAACACTCACAGCGCGTATTAGGCTCGCGTATAAATCTAATTTGGATATATTTTCTTACATTTCAAAACTTTCTACGTTGGAAATGAAAAGAAGATGGAGTGCGTCAGCGACTTGTCATCGCGAAAAGTTGGGAGTATTGTGCGAGACAAATGGGTTTGCTTTGGTTTTTGTTCTTCAAAGATTTTTTTCTGTTGATGTACTGGTTTTTCTTATAATAAAATCTATACATTTTATAAAATAAACCACATTCTGTGTCTATCTGTGTGATGTTCTTTAAAACTCCGTAACGGATTTATTTACACTTATGTGAATAATGCGTAAATATTAAACTTACAAATAATAATCAGATCTCAATATTTTATGACTTGGCAGTCTTGTCTCTAGTCGTTTATAATAACGGTGTTTTATCATAGTACTTTATAATAAACATATTTTTATCATTAGTAGATCATTAAAATGATGCCACAGGTCACAACTACAATTTTGATCATTACATTACTTTACAAACTTAGGTACTCATGCTCTTGACTGATTCAGCTGATATTAGTTTCCATAATGATTAAATTAGTAATCATATTCAATTATCGTAATAACTAATCATTGGTGTGCAATATGAAGCGGTGCATGAGACCAAGAACGGTGCAAATGCAATTAAGTAATTAGCCCTGTTGTTTGGCATGATTTCCTATGCCTGGCATTTAGTATTGTAATGTAACACCCTTTGTATACGGGGTCCAACTAATTATTGATCTCCAACCGAAGCTGACCACAAACTCGTGCCCACATTGACATAAGATTTTAGAACTATTACCTATGTAAGTAAATGTAATTTTGTTTGCCACAAATCGTTCTTAGATTCTTAGAGTCAAGTTACTCATCATAAAATTCGCTCTTTACGCCGTCTTTGTCTTAGTTTGAACATTAATGAAATAAATAACGTTTAGTTTGTGTTTCTTCAATTTTCGAAAAGTGAAGGCAATTTTTTTTAAAATCCGTTTTACATGAAAATTATGACTAAAAATTCATGGGAAGAAAAAACTTAGGGATGATTAATATAAGGAATTTTCAATTCCATCAAGACCCATCCTAAAACAGAACCGAACGGCAAAATTTCCATTAACGATCGATTTTTGCCGAAAGCTTGGCATCGTAATGCGCTGCTCATATGTAGCTACAATACATCTTGCTTTGTCCCATTCAATGTGTAGACGACGAAACGAGGCTGGCATACTGATGTGTTACTTTTAAAATTTATTGCTGCAACCCCTTACTTGGGGTTGGGGTGGTGTCGATAGAAATTTTGAGTCAAAATGTCATAATACTAGTCTATACTGATACTCCCAGGGAGTGAAGGTTTTTTTTTTTATTAAGTATACGATTAAATCTCGAATGTTTTTATGTATAAAAGGAGCAATAATCTAGACATTGTTTTCACGGAACAAAAAACGACTTTGATTATAATTGAATCTATTTTGTAGTGCTCGTTGAACATTTTCAATTTAATTATCACAAAAATAAAATACCTATTGTATTTTATTTTTTAGATATGACAATCTACTTACACAAACACCCAAATGTGAAAAATACATTTTAGATTTTATAAATCGAAAATTCACAATAGAACTTTGCCATTTTTCATCGACTATCGACAAAGATATCGCATCAATACAAACACTATCCGACGTCGACGGTGAATAAGAAGTAATGAGTTTTCTTTTACATCGCACCTGACTTCTGGCCTCGCAGACGCCTCGCAGACTCCGCTAAACAGGATTAAAACCTTTTTTATTTCTACTATTGCTTTACCTCCATTCACTCTTATGTAGCTTTGAACTCACTTCAAATGATTTTATTTATTTGTAGCTTTTTTATTCCGTTTGATGTAAGCGTTAAACTAAAATAATTTATTAAACTTCTAAAATATATTTTTTTCCTTTTTCGTAACACGAAATTGGAACACCGAACACCTTAGCAGACGATTTGAAAAACTTACACACATTTTGTCTTTTCCTATATTTTATCACAATTAAAAAGTAATTAGAATTATTATGAATGGGAAAAAAATAAAGGTGTCTAAAAAATGAAGTCTTCTTTTACGGATAATTAGTGCCTAACCTGACGATGCCAGACCTGATGCCGGATAGATGCCTGATGCCAGTTGGTTTTACATGCCGTCGAGAAATATCTCTAAAGCATGTTGGTTTGGTTTCCTCACGATGTTTTCATTCACCGAAGCAAATGATAATTATAAAATACGCACATGAATCCGAAAAATCGGAAGTGCGTGTCTTGAGTTCGAACTCGAGACCTATGATTTGGCAGTCCGAAGGTCACACCACTAGGCTATCAAGCTACGTGTATGTGTTAAGTTATTAATAGATTAGAAACTAAAACTCCCCAAGACCTATCCAACTTGAGTTTAACTTAATCTTTATGTACTGACGATGCGTCACTGCTAGAAGTTGCAGTCGCAGGCTGGTTCAATACTCCCATACATTACCTACTTAGTGTTGATAATTTAAAAATTCTCCGAGTTATCCCGACTAAACGCGAGCAACGCCGGCGCGTGTGCTGTCCTACAGGGTGTGAACAACGAGATACTAGCGATTTAGAAACTGAATACCTTGTTATTATTAGGGTCTTAGAAATTGATATATAGATGTTTTTCTTCGTCGTGTCGATGATTCACATTTTTTTTTAATCAAATTAATTTCAAACAGAACTCTGCCACCTCGATGGCAGTGGTGGTGGCTTCGGACAGGTCCCTCAGAGTGCAGGTGAAATTGCACATAGAGCAGGACAGGAGATGAGCCATGGTTTGCGTTGAGGCACCGCAGTCACAACCTGCTTCATTGGAATACCCCACCGGACCAAGTTGTGTCTGCAGCGGCATACCTAGCTTCGCAGTTGGTTTAGGGTCTTCCAGATAGGCCATGATAGCAGGTGTCCCGCTGGAAGCTTTTCGGCCACTTCGGCATAATGTGTCGGTGGGGGATGTCTGTATGATATGAAGATGATAAAGATTTGAAGAGAAACATTCTCAGAAGAAAAAAAAGAAAAATGGACGACAATGTGTTTGTTGAAAAGTGCATAACTTATTTAAAACTAAGTATTATTCAAGACAAACCGACAAATTAAATACAAAGAAACAAAATGAATCAGAATTCCCGCAATTCCCTCAACAATGAAACTTTATTGAGGGGTTAATCCAAAGCCATATCGTTTGTAACTTGCACTCGCCAGTCGCAGTGTCGCAGCCACGACGCGGCGACACCGCACCGACAACATGCCATTTGTAAACTATTTGTATGCGGGCGAGTGTGCCGCCCTCACTTTTCTTACTTCCCAGTGACGAGCGACCGGCAACGCTACTATCTTAGCGCGCTTTCCAACAACAACAACTCACAAATTCAGTGTTAACTTCCCCAACATGGTGTCTTCATACGGTTGCGAAGTACTAACACACAACGAACACGGTGTGTCTAAACTTGGTTGTTGGAAAACCTTAGTTTATTCAGTCACATTGGTATTTATGTGCCGTTCGAATATCGCGTGCATGCTCGCTGAATTAAATTTTGTTCGTGCGATGTTCTAGCTTGTGCGCTTGATACGTTGATTGAAAGGTATTTACGTACGTGAGCGTTGCTTTGCAATGATCTATTTGTCTGCTGATCCTGAATTTTCGATTGGAATTGATTTGTTAGGAATTTTGTGCAGATAAATTAAATTACTACTAGCGCTAGTTGCATTGGGATTGATATTTGAATTTCTGGAATCTATATTTCGTTGAACGCTGTGTGCGTCACAGAGTTAGTCCATGCAAACATTGTTTAACAATGCGAAATACAGGCACCAATTATAGTTGACTGGAAATGTGAGCTTGTACTAAATTTATTGTTATAAATTATACTTCAGCTTTTATCCTTACTTGTGATTTTGATTAATCGAAACTTAAAAACCATTGCATGTTTGCATTTACATAACCAAAAATGTAATCGTATACCTAAACCTACAAAAATAGCAATAACACTAACTTTATCTAAGAAATTGGCAATGGACCGTCATGTGATGAAGAATATAAACCACAGTAATACAAAACCGTTGCAACGTTCGATGCATTTTTATAGCTCAAGCAATAAACCGGTGGGGATGAGACGAAAACGACAATAGTGCACTTAAGTTGCTCATAAACGGTATATCATATCCCACCGAACAATGTTATTTGAACATCTACTGATTTGAATAGATACGTTCGACGCTCTAAGACATTTTGCAGTTTATGTATTCAATTTTTCCAATGAAATTAGTCATACTGCAGATATTGAGCAAGTTGTACTTGAGTAAGTGTACAATGTTGATATAAAATATCAGTAGTTTGTATTTTGATAGTGCGCATTTTCTTTAGTATTTCCTGCTTTTATTGATGCAGCTCATAAACTCAGGTTTGAAGATGTAAATGTAAGGAGTAACAAAACTAAAAGATAGGAAGAGACTAAGGTAGATAACTTATTTTATATGTTCAGAACAAAAATATTTTCAGTAAATATCATCATATAAATGTTTGAATAATTTTAACAAATTCGTTCAAACTGGGTCACAGCAAACAAAGATCAGATCTGCCAGTTTCTATATCATATTTTTTATTGGTGCAAATAAAATTTTAGTGTCCTGTTTGTCATGTTACTAGTGTTTGTGATACGCAGTTTTACATACTTTAAGGGGTGTATCTGAGATGTCTTGGCATCAGGTTTGAAAGATCTGTTCCAACCAAGTATGTACGAGTATGTATGACACTTCTACACTTTAGTTTATACTTTACCTTAATTTCCGTCCATAGCTGTTAAAATAATTATGAGTATCATATTCTTCATTATAATCATCAACGTCACTTATAAAATATTCTACATTCCCAAGTAGATTTTCTTTCTACGCTTCTATTCCAGTATCATTATCTTCTTTTACAGTCTTAGAATACGAGCTTTTAGCTACCATTGCAGCATACATGGCTTCAAATTCTACGAAAGCACTTTTCGGGGAGTATTTGTGCGGTTTCAATACATTTAAGACCGTACTATAAAACCAAACTATGCTGGTAGTTTGAACTCAGATGATAATAATATGGGTAAAGACATTTTTATAGAAATCGTCACTAACGAGAACAAGACTATCGATACAATGGAGATAATTGTATGTTCTCAAGATTGTAATAAAATTAGAACTACTTCTGCTTACTGTTCATAATTTGTATGTTATTCAAAACATTAATGCAGAAAATTTATCTTATTACAGTCTTCCTTTAAAATATAGTTGTCTGTGTGCAGGTACTATTGACTACTAGTTGTTCATCTAGATATTAAGCTTTGCCTTCCGCTACATAGATATCTATATTTATATTATGGTCATCATTGTACGTAATCATCCATCCACCACAACTCCGATATCCTCCTCTCCCCATCGTTTCATACCGAAATACTTTAAATATGATTACAGAATTTAATATCGAATTATGAAAGCTCATTTCAATTAAGTTCAATTATGATAGAATTCGAATAATTTTTATTGGGAGGGTTGGGAATTTATTAAACGTGAAACTGATCAATGTTTGTATTGACGTTGGCGGCATTCCAACTGCCATTATTATTGCATAGTATATTACTATGGGTTATGTTATGGGTAGTATTGGGGATTATAGAAATGACTGTTTTTAGTTTGAATGTGTTTTTATTGTGGGGATGGGCGATACGTTGGCTGCAAATATGGTGCTTTTTTTTTGTCTTTGGCATCATTGATTGAGTCTATAAGAGACTGATTTTCAGGTATAAGTAGGTTCATTCGAGTAGCTTTTAATCTTTATACTACATTGACTGAGTCACTTCTGCTAGAGCCTCTTTTTTAAGTTTCGCATGGTGATTTAGTACAAAGCGAGACTTAAAAAAAAAAAGAACAAAAGATATTTTTATGGTATAAAGATGATCTGAAAAAATGTGATGTTGGCACTAAACTCACGTACGTTTTGCCTGTTCACAAAATTATAATGTTGCCTGTTATAGTCTTCTTCACAAAATAAATCTTCACTGTGATAATGATAAATAATACGTACTAAAATGAGATCAAAATTATAATGTAAAATTCATAAAATGTACCGATGTTATAATTCGATTTGAACACAGCTTCAGGGCACTCGATAATATGTCATGATGTTATGTGTCCTAAGTTGTAGGTTAATACGGGATTTGGTGGTTAAACCCGTTAATCCCCATAATTAGGCCAATAGTTTTCAAATACCCTAATCGCTTTGTGGACACGGTAATTGTCATGATGATTAGTTTCATCGAATAACATCATGTACATACGTATATTATGTGATGTGTTTGATGCAGGAAAATTATAGGCAATAAGATTCACCAGTATTCTGAATCTAGTCTACGATTATCTTCACAGTTTTGAATTTTTTTTTACCCATTCTCAGATATTAGTTTCTAGTTTATATTGTTAATTCTTGTATTCAAAAATATTGATTGCGACAGTTACAAATATGTGAGAGTAAAATAACGATGAGGCCATTGTGTTTCCACAACTATGTATACATTCTACAACAAGTCTACAACAGAGGTTGGAAACAAAACACTTTGAACTTCTACATCCACCAAAATACCAACACATTTTCATACCAACAGGTTTGTCTAGAAAACTAGAACAAACCACCATGCGCGTAGCAGAAAAATATGGCATCTGTGTACTGCATATTCAAGGTTGAATGATTACCCAAAAGTTTATGCTTTATTCACGCTCTTCACTCAAAACTTAGACCGCAGCCGATCGTAAGTGATTGCCGATATGTAGGATGGTAGAATATTTTTCGAGCGCAACTTATCGCGATACAAAACGGTTGAAATATATTTTAATAGTTGGATAAACTGTTGGATTGTTGTGAGCGCTTGCAGATATTATCATGATTTTTGGTTCTCATGTTTTATTTATAGTGTTTTATTGATTTGTGTGCAGATGTGAGAGAAACAATGTTTCAGCGGGTTATATTTATGCGTGTGTGGAGTTTTGTTGAGAAGGTTAGTGTTAAGGTTCAAGTAAGTAGTGCGGTTATTGAAAGTTTGTTGTTGTTTTATTTTGTTTATTGAATTTTACTAAGTTTTGTTTGACGTCTTCTAACCCGCACTGGGCCAGCGTGATTTTTATAGCTTTCTTCACACAATCCATCCAATAATCAACATATTATTGTAATCAGAACGCATATTTCTAACAATTCCTGGCTCTTAGACGTCCAAAGCTAATAATTGAACTTAGGAATCGGGGTCTAACCATCATATAATAGTCCGAGGCTGTTGATACCGGGACGGAAAGCGAAGTGCACTTGCAGTAACTTGCGCAAATGTTTGCCTAGCGATAGGGTGGGCTGGTCTTGGCACGGAAACAGGGCATGTCCTTTTTGGATGATAGAAATAGACTTCAGTTTCTCTTTTTCTACATTATACAATACGCACATGATTCCGAAAAAACAGGGGTGCGTGTTAAAAATGAATAGAATTAAAGAAATAGTTAATCCTATCGAATTTACGAAGACGCGAAATGTAATTTTCTCTTCAATACCACCTTAGGAAACAAGTTGGTGTACTAAACGATTGCATAAAAAATATCACCATCCATGACCCCTTCAACCATTTTAGAACTACATTTAAATTCAAATGATTCCGTTCAGTCTACAGAGCTAAAATTACAACCCCAAATTGGGTTATCGATAGTCTCCCATTTTAAAGAACTTCAATATTTTGAGTTAGCAGATACCTACCGGCCAAACGCAAGCCTATTTAGTTTTTAAAAAAAACCTACAATGTATGCAGTATTATTTATTTACATTGTGTTTTGGCTTTACAATTACTAACCGCGACACTTTATTCAATGCTACCAGCATTTAAACATACGATTTGTATAAGATCTTCCAGCAGTTTATTATTCATTTAATTACGTAGAGATGCACTCCAAGATTCTTTCAAGACCAGTATTACAATTTATCGAACTCATGGACCCTAGAGCTCATGAAATGCTTAGAAAGTTGGAGCGCTCGGTGGTCTTACGGTAATCAAACTGTGAGACAGTAGTATACAGTGGTTTCTGAGGCATGTCTCTATGTTTGTTCTGTACGAAAAGACATGTGAGCATCTGTCTAGCCTTTTCCTGACTATGCTGGGGTCAGTTTCCAGTTTGTTTGAATGAAGTGACTGCCCCTCTGACCTCCACACGTAACATGATAAGACTGGCTGTCAGACTTTAAAGGTTCTGACTGATTACTTCTGACTAGTTGACGATTGCAAAGAGATAAAAATTCCTCAATATGATATTGATATCCGATTTAAATCGGGGTTTATGTTGCTTTGATATTTGTGCATGCACTTTTCACTTTTTATTTATTTTACCTAGACGGTACACAATAGATATGTGACCTACCGTCCGATTGAAACTCAGTTTCCACAGATAAACCTATATATTACTTTTGTATAGATCGGGATGTAACTGCCATGACCAAATCTGTAAAGCTCTTCAAAAAAATACAAAACATTGCAATATTCACCACCAAACATTCCGGCCGACCAGAAAAACAAGAAAGAAACAAAACTAAATATTATTCAAAATATTTTCCATTCGAAACCACAAACTAAATTCACAGGTTTTGCATACAGTGAATATCACGAATGGGGCGGCCGTTTATTGAACGGAATCGAACCGGCGTACCGATGAATCGACGGTAAATTAATAATCATATTACTCTTTCAGTGGAATGCAAATATTTGATGATTGCGCTGCGGCGAGTGCTGAATGTCGATACTGAGAAACGTGGATGCTGAATATTGCTGGATATGCTCCATCGCGGTGAGCAAACATGTGCGGTGTGATTGAGCGTGGTTCTGATTGGGTGTCAGTTAGCTTTGAAAGCTGTTGTGCGATTCGATGGGATTTGATTGATTCGTACGGGAGCTCTTTTTTTTTATTCGATACAGGAACATACTCTTCGGCGATCCATAAACATATTCGCAATAAATTTTCGTCAACTTTAGGAATATGTTGACTGATTTACGTGGTTGATAGAATTGATATAATCAGATGTTATGATCATCGAAAAATACACAAGGCTAGGCTGCGTACACTGGTAAAAGTATAACTGTTTTAAGCTTTCACGGTTTATAACTAAACTTACACTGTCACTTAATGGCTTATTTTGCAAGCGCCATGATCACGGGATGACATGATGAATATGATGTGTATTCTACAACAGCGTCGAAATATCGGGAGCTCACAATAATTAATAATCACGGAAGATTAATAAAAAATAATCATCTGATTATAAAGCTTCATGCATTAAGAAGTTGACTATAAAGTAGTTTATGTACGCATCATAAAATTTGTTTCCTTTATATATTTTAACTTCTTGGTATCAAAGTAACATCCAGCAATATTTTTCAGTTTACTTACTATCTTCCTTGTTGGGAGCTGTATTTGTGTACTGTTGTTAAACATCCGTGATTGGTTTCTTTCGCGCTCGCTGTGCAATCGACACATTTGGTTTTTACAATTTTTTGTATAACTGAAGTGAGAGTGGAGTGCCGAAGAAACATTTATTGTATTTTTGCAAATAATACAAGTTTTTTTATTCTATTCGTGGTATTTGAACGACACAATAGCATATTTATGATCAACCCATAGCTCTCCCACTGCTGAGGAACTGAACTTTTCTCTGAGAGACAGTGTGGGTCATTTACCACCTCGTGGATCCAGTGTTACCCACACCATCAATCTAATTTTGGTTCTGGGGCATGCCAGTTTCTTCACGATGTTATACTTCAACGTTTTGAGAGCAGTTGTGTTGAAAATTTATCTAAGATTTTTTATACACGTAAACTGGGGCCGATACCATAGGGCCGTCATTACTTCAATAAATTATTTTTTATTTGGAAAATTGTATTTTTCATCAAACACTCTTGAAGAACTGGGAGTAAATTTATTCGTCCCCCATAAAAAAGGGAGATCCTCCTTCCAGACGGGTGTTATGTCTGGTGGACTACTGCCCGACAGTTGCTATCTAGTTTTTTTACATAGTCTTAACTCGCGGATGACATTACTTGTGCGATTTAGGAATATGATGTTAGTTCTTCATTTCTATCAAAGATGGCGCTGTAGTAGTTTTTGTAGTGCCGTATCTACAACTCCATTAAAATAACCAACTTTCGTTCAGTTTCCAAAGAAGAAAAACACTTCATCAGTTTCTCTAATCAACCTTCTCAACATTTATATCACCAACAAAAGGAGTAAACCATAATTCAAGTCCACATCTAAAAGTCGGTTAAAAAGCCGGTAGAACTGAGGTGTTGGGCCGTGTGGATTGCACTAAATTATTCCCCCGGGCTCGCGGCGAGTTAATGAATTTATAATCAAATTACAACAGGGCTACCGCCCCGTGAGAAATTTCGCAGATAAATCTTTATAGCGTTAGCGTTTTATTTGTTTCGTGGTGACCGTGGATCAGTAGCGGCCGCGAAGTTTAGATTTGTGCCCGGTTGATGGCAATAGGCTCGCCCCTTACTACATGGGACTTAAACATAACTGACGAAATGTGGGTGTACAATTAGATACACTTCGGGGATGACAGGCGTGATGTTATTTTTATGCTGGTTGCTGAAAAAAAGATCTTGTACGTCGGTCACTCTAAGATTTGAGTTAAATGTGCTTTGATCAGAGCTCTTCCACATTAACAGCATTGTCAGAACATGAGAGGACTAGCCATAAGTGTTAATACTTTTCCTCAAAATAATTATTCTGTAGTACTTTTAATTCAATCTGACTAAAACAATAATTATTTTAAGCTCTAAAACCGCTTATTGTACCATGTCCAATGCATCTTTAAAATCTAATAATTTGTGATTTATGTCTGTTTGCACAGTTGGATATGAATACGGACAGAAAAATAATGAAGCTATGAATTATATGATGCTACAGCTTTCATTTCTTACAAATTAACACCCACAACTCTTTCTACCTTCGTGCCTATCACCAGTTCTACGCACAACTAACTATCCTGAATTATTCCCCCACACAATACCACCTAACTGTACCTACTAAATCTTGAACTGGAAGTGGCCAAGACGTATAAACGGCACATTATTTATTATCTACCATGCGAGAGCCGAGTGAGCCCTTTCGTGAAAATATTAAATGAATAAACGGAGTGAGCGAGCGATATTATGGCCATGAGAGAGGCGATAACGATGTGTATCGCTGCTTTTATTGTTGATAGTGTGGGGGTATTACGATAATATTTACTGAATGAAGTATTATTAGTGTTTTTTTAGTTGGTTTGAAGTTTTAATTAAGAAACAGGGACGTTTGTCTCAATGTGAATCGATAATCTTTGCAGGCTACGGTAATGCGCTGGATGCAAGAGAAACAGAACTGGTTGATATGGCGACGCTTGGAAAAGACCTACCACCAGCAGTTGACATCTTTAAAATTACCATCTTGATCATGATGAATGTTGTGGATTGATTGATCTTGCTTCAAATTTCCTCTACACTTTAATTAAGGCTACTTCTTGGACATTGATAGGGACTATTATGCCTTTATAGGTTTAACAAGTATACGAGTACTGACTACATCGTAGCTGTTACACCTCGCAAAGGACAAAGAGATATATACAGAGTTGGTAGCCAACCTTCAGTAATTGGAAAAGCGCCAAAAGACGAAGATTTAGTCTAAATAACGAAATAGATATCACGAATAAATAAACGCCAACCTTGAGGCCACAACAATGCACACTGCTGGCTAAAACAAACCTTGTCAAATTGAAATGTTTCGAGAAACACTAAACGTGTAATGAGACCGTTCTCTCAAGATATCGCCGAGTATTTTGTTTCTATCATCCCTTGATGGATTTCGACAGATCCAGAAATAAAGTATCTTTGGTATTGAGTGGGCGATAAATCGATTTTGAGTTGGAAGATGTTGTATTAAGTGTTTTATGCGGCTACATCCCGTTTCGTTACTTTCCCGTTTGGACAACTAAACGAAATATCATCACGAAAGTGCCGTTTCGTAACTATTTTGATCTTCAATTCATGGAGTCTCGTTTCGTAATCTTTTGAGTATGCGTGTATTCATTCCCGTTTGGTAAACTTTTTGTTCGGCAAGTACAGTTAGGACCCAGGAGAACTACTAAGAAATACCACAATTAATATTCTGTACACTCTTATTTATTTTTAACTTACCGTTAATACCCAAACAAGCTACATACACCAAAATAAACCTTCCTGTTGTGGGAAAAAAAAAACACTGATATGACTTTTAACTAAGTAAACAAATAGTTCCAATAATAAACAAACTACACACACTTACGTATTTAAAAAATTCTAACATTGAAATAAAAAGTCACAAATTGTAACAGAACAGTCTTTTTGGTGAATACCCAAACCAAAAGTACTAGGCTTGCATAAATTCAAGGTGGTATTTCAATAATTGACGTTATATAGTAGGTACCTAGAACTGTTAAAAAGAAGCCATTGTCTGTTTACCTCTGATACTTTCGAACAAAAATATAGACTGTATTGTTAATTGAAATAGTGTGTAGTACCTAATCTATCTATCTACTATGAACTATCTAAAGACTGAAACCAGTTTGTAAGACTGGTAGTCGGGCTTCCATCTAAACGTAACGACTGTTAATGATCTATTGTTGACATCCGCACACTCACCATATAGGTTCAGTTGAAAACCAGCGTCGGGCACTAGTTGTCCGGCATTTTGCTGAACTGGGCCTATTTGGCGCAGCCGTGAGTCACACAATATTTCTTGGTTAGTTTTAAATTTTATTATATATTTGCTTTTTTATATTTTGTATTGTGTACTTGTGGCGTGTGCCAATAAACGATATGAATGACATCCAGAACCAACGATTTAACGTGCTTGCTTTTTATCGATATAAAATATTTAGATGTGAAATACTTAGAGGTTAACCTAACCACGACCCCGACCTCGACAAACATTGCTTATCTTTTAAGATAAATAGTTACTTTTATGACATACAAATATCTTAGTAAATTTTTACACTATTATTGAAGACGGTGGCACCAACATCTCCTTCATAATTCTGTTCTCGTAGTACTTTCTGTTCAAATTGTAAATTGAGTTCTCTCGTAATAAACCTTAGTGTGCCGGAAAGAGAGACAAAAAATAGCAACATCAAAAAGAAGTTTCCATAGAACTTTGGGAGCTGACTGTACCGTACAAAAAACAGTTGAAATGTATGGTTGGCGAAACGAGACTCAATGTATGGAGATTAAAATAGTTACGAAAGGGCACTATTTTTCACTTGTTTTGCACGTCTTTTGTTTAGTTGTCCAAACGGGACAGTTACCAAACGGGATGTACCCTTATGGCCGAAATTGTGAAAAAGGAATGGAATAAAGCTCAAAAATGGAAACCATACTTTAATTATTTATATTAGTGTGAAAGAACTCTCTCTGTCTTTTACCTTTTCACTACAAACCGCTAAATAGATTTCGAAGAAATTTGACAAACAGGTAGATAATAATCCGAGTTATAATTACAAATCTTTGACACTCGTTACAGGTAGTCTGTGGCCCAAAAATCTGACAACCAGTTTTACCAGGAGGAGGTCAGATGGGCTGTCTCTCCATGTAAAATACTTGTATTCAGCTGCATCCGGTTAGACTCGAAGCCGACGCCAACAAAGTTGGGAAAAGGCTAGGCATACGATGATGAAATGTTACTAATAGTAAGACGGTCAGAGACCAAATTATACTTTTATCATCACTCCCCAAAACGTAACATCCAAAATAAACCCAGGAAAGCCTGAACAAAATAAATCCGAAATTATAATTAATTTCTCAAACTTTATTGCTCACAGTAAGCCAGTAAGCCGAAAATATTGAAAAAAGAGAGAAGCGATCACCTTTTTACGACATCGTAAGCGGGACCATTATAGGGGTCACTTGATATGGGATTTCAATATAAGGGGTGCTACACAATCATGTTCGGGTCGGTATGATTTGTGAAAGTCGGGCAAAATGGAATATTCGTGTTTTTCTTCTTCTCCAATCAATGACTCAGATTTCGTCCAACCAGTACGTAGGACCTGGACAGGTCTGTCGTTTGCCGATTTCAAGTCCTGGAGGTTGTCATTAGTTATGCACGACGTGCAGGAGAGAAAGTGTGGCATACCCTGTTTTGGGGCTCCACACTCGCATTGTGTCTGAGCTGGGTCAATTCTGCCCGTCTAGCCAGATTGGATCTGCAGCGGCCAGCTTGAACCTCAATATTTGTGTTGATATTAAGCAATTAATTCAGCCTATTTTACCAACTTGCGCCACAACACCCTGT
Source organism: Standfussiana lucernea (assembly GCA_964057025.1). Taxonomy (NCBI): domain Eukaryota; kingdom Metazoa; phylum Arthropoda; class Insecta; order Lepidoptera; family Noctuidae; genus Standfussiana; species Standfussiana lucernea. The sequence continues at coordinate 15,536,191 of OZ059794.1, forward strand.
CCTCTGCATCTCGACCCAGTCACCTTTTTAGGATGCTAGATCCATCTAGTTGGACTACGTAGAAATCAGTTCCGGAAAAGCCGTTCGGCTTAGTGCGAATTGTGCAGAGCCAACCCAAACCTGATTCGAAATGGTAAATCATAAATAAATTAAAAATTAAAGTTATTTCTGTAAATTGTCGTGTAAAAGCTAGACGGGGCCGGTGTTTCGTATCTGACTACTCTGAGAAGAAACAGCCGAAACAAACTCAGAGGTCACTGTCTCTTTTTAAGACCAGACATTGGTTAAATCTTATGAGGACAATGCAGATTAGTGTCTCCGATAGTCTTTTGATGAAAGAACCACACACATTTGGGTGGACCTGTCCAGTCAATGCAAGCATTTGTCAGTGATCGTGCACCTCGACTCATAACCCAAGAGCTCAACGACACGACGAACAATACCAAAGAAATAAGATTTGGATAGGCCGCATAAAGTACTCAAACTGCCAGACAATCTTTAAACTTAACTCAATCGAATAAATAAAAAATTATATGCCCCACATGTCCGCATATTAAATAAATCGGAAAAATAATAATAATACTATACTTGAAAAAGTAAATAATGTAATTGTGTATGCAATTAATAGATGTAGGTAGATGTGTAACAGAGTTTGCTGCTCACAGTACGAGCTGAATGAAAGCCAAAAATATGTGTATACCTAGTAATTGCTTCGGGTCGGCTTTGCTTTTCAACACATCGAATAAAATCGACCCGGACAATTGAGTAACACCCCTGAAACTCGTCATTGCACGGATAATACTTTCGGCCGTAACAGTAAAATAAAAATGGTTGTAAAACTCTATGTACAAAATCATGAAGTGAAAGGCTGTTAAAGGGTATTATAACTACTGCACCTATAGTATAGTTATGTTTAATCAAAGTTACGGTCGGGTGTTAAAAGTTTTTGGTCGGAATATGGCCGGTGTGAAGTGCTGGCCGGTGACAAACGAATGTTCGGGTTTGTACGGAACGCGGAGTATTGTGTGGTATGGCGGTGGTCACATACCTATGTACTCTGTGTATGTTTGTGGGGCTTTTCGAAATCATGGATGCATTTGGTTTTGTCATTTTGTTTGTAGGTAAAATCTCGTCATATTTTTACATAATTACATACACATCATAAGGTAGACTAGAATAAAATGCCCAAGGCATGAAGTCCACCTTTGTACAGTGAAACGCATAGCTGAAGGGCTAGGCAGGGGTGTAGTTCTAAGAAAACCCACATATCGCCTTTAACGTTAAGGTACTATGTATTAGGGTCAACTCTATCGTGAAATCCACAAATTCAGTCTTGCTGACCGAAAAAAAACAAAAAACACTTTGCCCGACCTGCGAACCAAACTCACTTAGTATTTCAAGCTCAGTAGGAGCACTTGCGGCCACTCAACCTAAAAAGGTAGTCAATATGCAACCCTAAAAACATCTAATTTATTCCACTTGCACCTTCCCTGACAAACTTCAAGTTTTCGGCTAACCAAATTAAAGTTTATTTTCAACAAAATTCTAATATAACACCAGGCAGTGACGAATAACTGCAAAATTAATACCAAGACGAAGTTTTGTATAGGTGGAGAAGTTTAAACCTCATACAAGTTATTACATAGTTGATAATTACAGATTTCGCTCCTACAAAGCCGAGCACATAATGTACTGGGTTGGTAATACGGATGCTGTTTATTATTATTTTGGTTTTATGTGTGTTTAGTTTATGCTGCAAATAGATGTGGGTGCTGGCGATTATTGAGGACAACTTTAGGAGAAGGCAATTGGAAGCTGACCGACCTCCGCTGCAACCTGGAGCTGGGCTGAGGGTGGAGGAGACACCGACGCCCATACGATTACCGTGTATTTAGTTCATCATTCTGAAAATCATTTTAAGTTACTGATGGAAAATTTCGATGGGGGTGTTGGTTCAGAAGGATGTCTACTGAATACGATGTAACCGTTTGTACGGTTTCACATCCACCCTCTAATTTTAGTATGATACGCACTAAAGTAGTTTAAACTCTTGCACGAGATAACTTTTCTACTTTCTTGGTAACTACTTAATGAAGTGTTAATTGTTTTAAAACATATGGTGTTATTACCACAAACACTATTCTTAAAAGTAAACAGTTGATGGTTTTTCCTGTCCAATTCTAAAACTGAACTAAAAGATCCAAAGAGAATATGTACCTTTCTTACTCATTCCTGATCAATATAATTTTCAAGGCTCACTAGTCGTCTCCTTCTAATAAAATGTTTCTACTTCTAACGAGGAAAATGTAAGCTGTAAAAAACCTACCGGAAACTCAAACATTTTCCGAAAATGGATGGGTAAAGAATCTCATGTAAATATAAAACCTTTTTTTTATATTTTTAGAATACCCAAAAAGTACGGGATTGAAAAATGTTTTTCCCTTCAAATTTTAACAAGCTGGTAGTTTTAAAAAAGAAGGGAGTATCAAAACCGAACATCTAACAAAAAACCGTTAACGTAAAAGTGTGTGCCCCATAAAATACTGTTCGTCAGCTAGGGTTGTCACGGACTTGGTGTCGATAAAGAGAGTTTCTTTTTTGATAAAATATTGCTGCCGTTGGTATCTTTTATAAAGACGTTATGACAGTTACTAGTTCTGAATATGTGTATTGGACACCCCATCTTATATTTCGAATTCAGAAATGAGACTATCAATTTAAACAACAACTTGGGAATCTGACAATCATCATCTGCCTCCGAAAAAAGACTTTTTTCCAACTATGTCGGGGTCGCCTTCCAGTTTTGTCGGTCTAGTCTAAATACCGGTTATTTATGTATATGTAGTGATCACCTATCTCCACAATCCAGTTGGTAATCTGGTCAATAATTTCCTACCTTTTATTTCTACCACAAAATTATAATTAAACCAGAAGAACTAAGCATCTGATGATAAAACAAAATAGAAATAACTAAATTACCTACCCCGGTTCAGTCTTTTCCAAGAACCATTTTCCCGCACCAAAAACCCCTAACAAAATCCAGAACTCCGTGCCAACCCTGTAAAGTTCACACCCGCGAGCGATACGCAACGGCGCGTGATCTCGCATGAAACGAACGGATTTCAGACCGCCTGAAACGTTCCAATCCTAACGCAAACGTTTGCGCAAGTTTTGCACTCAAAAGAATATGCTATATTGGTGTTTGAGCGAGATATGGGCGTTTTTGCCAATGTTTTGCCAGTGTTAATATCTTCAGGTTCTGCGTTATTGTTGAATGTTTTTATTGGTTGCTGTTGTGTTTTGAGAACCAGTGAAATCCGTATAACATGGAGCTTGAAATTTTATGGCTATCATTTGGTCTCCTGTACATGTTCGGCTAAACTGTAGATACGGCTAAAAAAAAGCCAATTTCCGCAGTTAGTCCTTGATTAACCGATTCTTAACTTTTTATAGAACGAATTTCAACACACAATAAATATCATATTTATAGACATAATCTCGAATGCTAAATAGTAAACCTAGCTAGTTCAGAAATTAGAATGAGGAATGCACCATTGTAATGCATGACCAAATTAGTAGCGTCACATTTCAGTCCCAAAATACACAACTCATGCAAGTACATACATACTACCTACATTACCGAATACAAAACATAATAATTATCGGGACCAGCAGCCGAAACGGTACGGTATCGGAAATAGAATTTACTTTGAGACATCAAAGCTGTGTCGAACAACGTTCAGTTGACTTGAACGTTTGTAAATGTTACCTATCATATGGAATTCGGAGTTTATGTACGTTTCAGCTGTGTATTGATTTGAATCGGTTTTGAAATTGATTGCGAATTCATCATCATCTGCATAGCCTTTTCTCAACTATGTTGGGGCTGGCATGATGTAGGTGTAGAATATAAATTGAAATATCTGTCGCTACACGCCATAATTATGGAAATGGTACATCACTGACTCTCACCCCCTCACAGTTCTTACTCTAACCTTCTGATTTGTCGGATCCATGTCCTTTTGTATATTATTATTTGATTCGGTGTGGGAAAATATAGCAAGGAAACCAGCATGCCTGAGAGATATTTCTCGACGGCATGGCATGTAAAGCCACCATGGCTTTACATGCCATGGGTGGCATAAAAAAACACGAGAAAGACTGACTCTCAATAGAATCCATCCAAAGTTTGTCTCTATAAGATCGCTTTTAGAGATTGGGCCGCCCGCCCGTTGTGTGGTGACACAACGGGCGGGCGGTTATAATTATGTATTTTTTTACATTTTACACCTGTATAATTCTTTAATTTCTATAGTGTACATAATAAAGAATATACATACATTTATCTATATTTATATCTATCTTGTACCGCCTGCCCAACCACTCTGCCTCTTTATGCACATGATCCCTCTAAATACCACGCAAACAAGAGCGAATGGGACGAGGATATCGATGACGAAGCACGGACGCATTACGACGCACGAAAGCTTTTGTTGGTTTTTCGTCCACTGTATGTCCCGATGGGTTAATGAAATGGCGCAATGCACACATTGCACGCAAAGGTGGCAGGAACTGCACCTCCGCCCAGTTCACTGCTCAATTGTCGCAGGGATTTCATGAAACTTATACAGGTTTATTACGAGAATACTCAATAACCATGGTGTTGTAAGGGAAAGTTTACTGTTAGGACACAGGCCTAGGGCTCCGTGTGAGGGAGTGGGCCATATTACACCACGCGAGCTCAGTGCGGGTTGATGAACATCATAACTATTATGTCTTCGAATTGTAGGTTTTGTCATGGTGTTTTCCATCACAATTTCGAGAGCAGCGATGATGATGATTTAAATTAGTCAAAGGAAAAATGGTCTGTGTGCAATCGAACTCAACACCACATAAATAGAAGCCAACACTGAGTTACAAGTGTTAAATGTGTTAGTAAATTAATTTTAAATACGTTCCAAAACGCTCTCTAAAACTATTAGCGACTATAAAATAAAAGGTTTGTTGGAAGTTAAAGGGCGTCCCCGTCAGTGGCGTCATTAATCATAGGGAGTAAGAATTCGGCTCACGTCTCGGTAACAACCGTCGCGTCCAGGTGAGTGTTTAACTTTGTAGTTGTCTGGTCTGCTGTATTATTTTATGATTTATTATAAGCCTTTTTTGGGTTTGGGAACATAAGATATTTTTCATGCTTAAGAATGTTTTTTTTTTTTAATATTTGGGACAAAACACACAGATGGATGCACTGACGACTATATTTACTCGTCAGTGCATCAACTTCATTAATTTAATATAATTAAAATGAATAATAAAAAGAAATTAAAAAAACCCGACTAGAGTAAAAAACTTAAGTTAAAAAAAAAGGTTTGTGCGCAGAACGTCAGAAACGCAAAATGACAGATTAGCGAATAGTCAGAAACGGATAATGCCAGGTGTCGCAAACTGTTATACATTGAAAACCTAAAAACAAGCTCATTTTAAATTTTAAAAAGTTGGAAGCAGACGCGGCCCATTCCATTTTTATATTTTCAAACTCAAATGGGCCTGCATCCAACTGTAGTCGGGTTTTTTAGTTTTTTTTTATCACTTTTTTTATTTCCAGCTTTTTAGTTTACAAATGTTATTATTAATTACTAACTGACCCATAAAGTCAACCAATAATATTATACTACAAGGAACAAGAAATAATTCCAACTTTTATTTACTTTTATACGACTTGTCATTTTTAATTAGGTACATTTAAACATACATTTAAGTTGCATATATATTTTTGTAATCACCTTTTAAACCCTTCATTTTAAAACCCCACTCAATGGTATTAAAAGAAAAAAAAACAAACTCCATAATATGGCACCCCAAATCCACCATTTTTATTTGTATTTTAATGTAGCCAGTGACACTCGCGCCACCAAGACGAATCTAACGACGTATCATTTATCCAAATCTCTCAATCCGCTGAGGAGCTACGAGGGAACAAAGAAACGGACAGACATACATACTTACATACAGGTCAAAAACATAACCCTCCTTTTAGGCTTCACCGCTGTCGGGTAAAAAGGTAGGTAGGTTAAAAGGTATACTTTAAAGGTTGCTGCGTCAGAAATGGATTCTAAAAGCAGAGAGCAGGGTGTTGTGTTGGGATTGGGTGCGGTCTATGTCTAGCACAGAGCATTTGACTGCGAAGGTTGAGTTAAATGAATATAAAGGACAGCCGTTTGATAACAGGGCGAAATAAAATTCTTCAAAATTAAACTCACTATTTGAGAGAATGAAAGATTTTTTACGAAATTATGGTATGCGTTACGAAATTTTTTCTAATTAATTCTTATTACTGATTCTTACTGAAACGTAAAAATAAACTGTTTACAGCTATTTTCCAATATATTTTTAGGACCTACCTGAATCACAAATACTTTACCCTAAATTCAAATCACCGTCCGCAATACAACTCCCACGGGCTCTAGTTATATACCTACCTATATACAGCTATAAATAAATTGATCTATATGTTAAAAGCGACACGTAACATCGCTGTTGACATAGGGCCCATTGCGTCGATAGGTCGACGGTCCGCTTGCAACCGATATTAAATGTTTACATTCGAACGTGCCCTAGGTAAACGTAAACAATACTATGTATATACTTGGATTTTCGACGAATATCTCCAATATATCCTAATCCGTAGGTATTTTCATGGTGGATATTCATGCGTTCCTGACATCAAAGGTTTAATTCAGATGAGTTTTACGTATCAATGTGTTTCATTGGAATGAATTTTCATCGGGTCGTGAAACGATTAGTGCTTTGTTTCAAATTTTTGTCTTTGTCATGTGTGGTAGGGAATGCTTCAAAATTAATTTGAACATACATTCTGGGGGTTAAGATGACGTCTTATAGCAGTATTGTTGTTATGTCATAAAATAAATTATTATTATATCGTAGATATTATAATGTAAAGTTGTAAAACAAATTGATAAAATATGACTTTTAAATATAGTGTTTTGTAGTATCAGCCTACCCCACTCTAGCCTACCTAACTCTTACGTTTTAACATAACAACGCCTGTAATCAGCGAAGAGTTAGTCGGAGGAGTACCTAATATAGTACAACCACATTTCACCAGTTATGATTTAAGTCCCATGTAATAGGAGGCGAGCCTATTGCCATCAACCGGGCACACATACAGACTATGTGGTTGCTACGGAGAAATTCCTAGTGGAAAAACTCAATAACACTTTGCCAGCTCGGGAACCGAACCCAGGACCTCTCTATGCTCAGAAGTTGCGCTTACAACTACTAGACCACGAGGCAGTCACTCTTACATATTTTATGTCATAATTTTTTCTTTACATAATTTTTCCAAGTACAACCAAATCCTTTAGATACATTAAAAAGGCAACAATTCCCATTCTGATGAAAGCATCATGATTACGAAATTACCTTCAAAAGCCATCTCAATATCAAAATACCATGTCTCGTATATAACGTTGTTTTAACTAATATGATTTCGGATAAACCTCTTTGCCGTGTTACGTGTCCTTTACAAACAACATAATGGGCTTTACGTCAGCTATCAACTCAAAGTGAAATGTACCATTAATTGGGCTGTAGACCCGGCTAATGTGTGAGTACTACTAGTTTATAGACATAAGAACTGCTAATTGTTGAGTTTTCTTTTAATCTTTCAGTTGTCTATTTGTTAATCCGTATGAAAAGAGTCGATTTCATCCCGCCATCTCCTTCTGTGCTTGTCGCGTTGCCCTTTGCTGCAGTTTGGGACCCACTGTGTGGTTAATTTAGCTCACAGCTCCTCCGGAATGCGATAGATGTAGCCAGCCCAGTTCCACTTGAACTTGGCAGCCGTGTGACCAACAAATGCAATATTGGGTTCCTTATATACGATCGCTAAGTTTAACTCCAAGGATACTGCGTACCATTGCTCGCTGATAGAACCCGAGTGCGGACTGTTGACGCTCGGCCCTTAGGTTAGCAAGTTTATTTTTTTCCTTTACAATGACAGCTAAACTGTCTTGTTCGACCTCTTCAGTGATTCCAGAAACTTCGTAACAAAACTAAATAGCGCTACTGGTTGCGCTGTCAAACTTAATAAAATCCGAATAAATAGATAGCTGCACAAAGGCAGTTTAGTACCGAGCTTCAATAAAGTGTATGAGCTTTAATAACGCGCTGCGAAGAGCATATTATTCGCGTCTGAGAAGCAAGCGAACAACCCTATCATGTATGCAATATTACGTTCTTAAAGCCGAAAATCGTTTAGCTATATTTGCTTATATTAAATAATAAATGTGATGTAAATATGGTGTTGTTCCAAAAACGACGAGACACTTAATATTGTGTCCTGTCTTGTTGTTTGCACATCACAGAAACTATTAAATGCTACTGAAGGTAGCCAACCTGTTGTCAAATTCTGAGCTTATTCAATTTAGATTGCCATCAACACACTCATCCTCATCTGCTTAGCCATTTCCCAACTATGATTGGGGTGGCTTCCACTCTTACCCGATGCAGCTGAACCCACATTTTACAAGGAGCGACTGCTTATCTGACCTCTACAAGCCATTTAGTACTGTGTACACCTAAATAAGACTGGTTGTCAGACTTTCGAGCTACTGACTACCTATAAGGCCTGTCAAAGATCTACAAATGACAGCCGGGACAATGGCTTAGCGCTTAATCTATTTGGAAACCAGGTTGTTGTTCAAAATGCATCTTTCTGTTGACGTTGTGTAAAGAGGCAGATTTCTGTTTGACGATAGCGTGAAAACCATCGTCGTGTGCTTGTGCAAACATACCTGATGCACTGCAAAGGAAGGCCAGGCTTAATATCAAACTTTTTGTTAGCCTTCCAGAACTTTTGAAAATTATTGGCTTTACGGAGAGAAGCTACAATATATAGCTTAATTTGTTCTTGATGATTCTGACACCACACTAGTTTGCTTTTAAACACCTTTCGAGTCAGACACATGTTGTTGTAGACATCGCCAGAAGCTGGTTTATGGTACCATACCCATAGCTGATATTAAAGCCTCGCCGTTGCGTGGGCGTCACGCACATGCTTGTTCCACACAACAACACAGCCAACATGTCTATGAGTCCGAGTTTCCACTTGGCTCTGTACTGCGGCCTCTGAAAAAGTTTTAACTATACTTTCATACATCTTGTCAAGAATTACCCTATGCTCAGTATTATTACGGTGACTATTACTGCACAAACCAAATTCCTGAGGGTAATGAATCAGCTTTAACTTACTATTACATACGTCATAGTACACACTTATTTGATCGCTATCCCTCTCGCCCTAAATTACGCTACTACGTGATGTTTTATGGTATATTAACTTAGGTTTAATCTTATCTAACCTACACTCAACAAATATGGGACAGTGATCAGACCAAAACACATCGTGCAGAATACCTATCTCAGTAACCGTCAACCAAGCAGATTGTGTGACGACATAATGGTCAAGCCATCGCCTACAATCGTGCGCGTGCGCGTCACTGACAAAGTTATGGCTATTTGACTCTACGCCTAATTTTTCAATATCCGCACACCTCCACTTTTGTTCGTTACAGAATTCTAAGAGTTCATAACAAAATGACACACCGGGGTGTGCGTTGAAATCGCCAAGTATGTAAAATGTTTCAACATCACTAGATTCGACAATCGCACTCACTTCACTTAAACACTCTGTGAATTCTGTGAGATTTTCATTGGAGTCAGTCGGCATGTAAACACTGAACATTATTATGTATCTGTCCTCGAGTGAAACTTTAATAGCCGTTAAACGCGCATTGACACAGCTGATTACCGTTACTGATTCAAAGGCTCGCTTACGCCACAGGATCGCAACACCATTATAGAGTCGCCCTCTCAATAATCATTCTGAGGTTGACACCTAAAAAAAATACTAAGAAATCAAAATCAAAGCATTTATTTCAAGTAGGCCAATTACAGGCACTTTTGAATTGTCGAAACAAAGACAACAATAAAAATTAAGCTACAGTCCCAGTCACAAACATAATAACTGTGAAAGTACTGTAGTTGCCCATTCCAAAGCGTAGATCTCTATGGAGAAGAATGGGCAAGAATCTCCATGGACACTCTTGTAAATCATAATATTGTTACAAAAACCTTGGATACATCATTGCTGTTGAGATGGTACATTATGTGAGAACGATGTTGCAAGACGTGCAAAAAAAGACAATTCAAAAACAAATTGATTCGTTCAAATAAACCGTGGCAACTAAGAGATGACCAGTCACAACTGACAGAGAAGAAAAACAATAAACGATCACCCAACCAAAAAGTTACAGGCCTCTGTCTACATGTTCAAAACAACACTTCGGACTAGAGCTGTACAAATAGCGATGTTAATCTGTTGTACAACAATCCTTATCGATAGAAAACGCGATTTTAAGCATCAATAAACACTGATAATTGACGGATCCTCTATTAATATTGACTCACCACGAGTACGGGACGCCTCGTCTTTAACGTCGGTTAGCATTAATGTTAGCGTGAAACTTTGTATAATTTTCCACCCTGTTCAATTAACCCCGAGCTTAGCGATATAACGCAAGCGAATGTTAACAGTAAAGTTACTTTTGTACAGTTAAATTGTGTGTGATTTAGACCGGTCTCACACTACGCCCGTTTCGTGGCCGACAATAAATTTTGTGATGGTGTAGCTAAATGTCAAAGTTTTTTTCTATTTTTTTTTTTTAACATTAGGCCTTTAATGTAATTGGTTAGACAGAATAGATGCCAGCTATGTTTAAATCCCATGTAACAGGGGGTCATGACGGTAACATAGAGGGGTGGGGGGGCGAGTCTTTTTCCATGAACAGGTCACAAATTCAGACCCTGGGCTTCTACTGATACATTCCTGATGGAAAAATCCAATACAATTCGCTTGTGTGAAGCAGTTTCGTGATAAATCTGTTACCAGGCACGGGATATGCTATTTATCTTAGAAGACATAGTGCCAATGGGCTAGTTTCGGTAGGTACATAATCTTTATTGTTTTGGAAGCCTGATAACAGAAAAAGAGTTATTTCAAAGGGTGTTTTATTCATTCGATGATAGAACAAAAGCGCATTGTTTAAAGTATAGGAATATTATGATTTTGTACATAGCAGTCAAAAAAAAGCTGAGCAAGCTAAGCAAGCCAAGCAAGCAATAATTAATATAATAATTAATATAATAATTAATATAATAATTATTATTTGTTAAGCAGTCTTAATATTTTAAGTAAACCAGCAATATTTAAAAACAACCTGCCAAGAGAGTTTCTCTAATGAATATAAAAGAAAAGATCTATGACTTGTCCTTGATCACCTCCATGGAGACCTAACATTGTGCCAAAATTCAAATGCCTGCGTTACATAGATCTCAACAAAAACCTGAAGAAAATCATTAAAAAATCAACAAGTTAATAAAAGGCTTCTTTGTTACAGCAGCAAAAATTAAGTCTTAACAGGATAAACTAAAAATAACTCCCCTAGATAATCTATCGATGAAGAGATCGCCCTTTTTGCCCCAAGCTTAAGACAGATGATTTGGCTCGAACGTTTATTTTACAAACAACTTAATCGCTTCCTCCTCAATTGAGATTAATGTTAATCGATAGAGAATAAATACAAAAAAACTGTTTGTTTTTAAAACAGCTTTAATAAAATAGACTCTCTCAGATTTGTTTGTTTTACAAATATTTTTAATGAGTTTTAGAAATCAATTAGTCTTCTGATTCATTTTCATACAAAGCTATAATAATCTTCTCGTGACCAGAGGGCTGCCCTATTTTTGGGTCAAAGAATCAGCATTGCCATTCAACGTGGCAATGCTGCCAGCCTTCTGGGCACTAGTCCTGTTGACAGCGATGTGGACGAATTTTTTGACGCTTTAATGCTTTTCTTCTTTTATGTATTTTTATGACTATTAAATATATATTTAGCTATAATTATTTTTATTTGTTTCGTTTTTTTTTAATCTTTACTTTTATAATTACTAATTTTAATAACTTTTTCTTATTTAAAGTATACGTTATGTCGATTTTGACTTTAGACAATTTGTTTGCTTCAAAAAAGATTTTAATAGTGTACTCTGAAATCGTCAATACACCTAACCATATTCTCGCCAATAGTTCGCATGACAATATGCGAAGAGACCTTTGTCCTGCAGTGTGACCGTGACAGGCTGGCAGTTTTATACCCCCCAATGAAATACCACAAAATCTTGCACCGAAACACATCATAACCTTTTCCCCACAAAACCCACTAAGAACTCAATAACGAACGATCAAACCAGCCAGTTCGTGTAATAAAGTAATACTACAACAGTTTCCTTTTTCAAATGTCTCTCTAATCCTGGCTGTAGTCGTTAATCGTTAGTGTTATGGTCGAAAACAAAGGAGTGTTGGACCAAGGAGGATGGTGGATGGAGTATGAGGGTGGGTAGAAGAGTCGTTGGACCCATTGACCTCAAGATGCTCTGCAGTTGCACAATCGTCTTAGGATTGTGAGGTGGAAGTGACGGGTGGGAGCGAGATTTGGAGACCTCTTCTTAGAGTAGGTAGGTGTCAACATACTCGTATTTAATCTAATTCTAGAAGGTAATTTGTGATTTGAATTACGTTAAAATATTGTTTTGTGTTTGATAAACAAAGATATTTAATGACGGAGTGTAGTGAGAGCTCCGACTGTTTTTGAGTTTCTTTTAACCTAAAAAGCCTTTAAATGTCGAAATTGTTTGTACTGCTTATAGTTTTCAATAATGCACATAACTAAATAAAAGGGATTTGGTATTCAGTTATTCTAATGAATGGTAAAAATTGTGTTTTATATCAAAAATGTGTATCCAGTATGGGAAAGCTTACATTACATAAGCAAATATTAGATTTTGATGACCACAAAATGCTTCAGAACAGAAGAAATACCACACTCGCCACCACTTCCTAACTTAGTCCACAAAATAACCGACACTGTAATACTCTGTGTCGAAATTCACCGGCTCAACTACAGGGTACAGACTCCAGACTTCAGTACAGAAAGCTATCCGGCGCGCAAACCTTTGAACTTGAAGCATTTAACTAATCGAATACCTACTTGTCTTGGAAATTTCTAATAAGCGTCCGCAAGGCCCATACTATCTTGCGTTTATCGACTTTGGATGGTATTCTGTGAAATATTGAAGCGTGTCTTGGTTTGGTCATGTTAAGAGAATGAAAGGCATCTACTAAAATATATTTAAAAGACAGATGTCTGTGGAATCGCAGGGACTGGATGCTCTAGAAGGATATACTGTTTTGGTGATGTTTTTCAGAAAGGCCAGGAACGATGCACTTGCATCGGTTGAAAGAAAGAAAGAAAGAAAAAGTATTTATTAGTCTCGCACTGGACAAAAAAAATGGTAACTTGAAAAAAAAACAAAATTAAAAAAAAGTAAACTTGAAAACAATTTAAAATAAGACATAAGATAAGAAGAGATAAGATAAAATTATAAAAGATTATATTATTTTGATTTTTATTATTTATTATTTTATAGATTGTTATAAGATTAGGTTGCGAGTGTGAACCAAATTTGAGGTAAAAGTAGTTGGAGAATAGGGTGGGTATATAAATGTATGCATGTATGTTGAAGCGTGTCTTAAGCATAGTTTTAAATCGATTGTTAAGACAGCTGTTCATATTGACTGAAAAACGTCTTAAAATGGTATTTGTATTTATGAACTATCATAATAAATGATGGTGATTGGACACAATCTTGAAATATCTTTTAGAGAGACTAGTGTGACTATCATAGTGACATATAAATAATTATGTAAAAATTGGTGTATTTTTGACAGTCTGCTTGATGTTTAAATCATGGTGTAAGCTAATCAATCAAAGCAAATAAAATTTTGATCACTTTCGTAATTTTTCCCCTTTTTTCAGGAGTAGGTAACTATAACTACAGTAAAAAAAGAAAAACAAAACGTGTTAACACTCCGTGAAAACATAACAGAAAACGTTAACGGAAGATTACATTAAAATAAAACTGACAAAAAATCGTGTCGAACAATATAACTGTTATATTTTAATTTTCAAAGTGGGAAAAACAAATAAAGGGAACTATAAAAACACGAAATGTTGTCAACTTCAATTAAAGCTATAAAAAACGGTGTTATAACTAATAACGAATTCGTGCCGAAGGCTTAATGCCATTGCCAACCCTACGATGCATGGACACGTATAGTGGGAAATCTAACAAACAAAACCAAACCCTGCCTTTAAACAATTATGGTTTACTTTTATTTGTAGTCCGGTTGATGAATGTAATATCTGAAAGAGTACGTACTGTAATTATTTATTCTGATATGGGTTCATTTGAAGTGTTTTTATGGTCGTTTTTATTGGCTATAATAATTTTAAAGAGTTACAAACCTTCTTTTGTTTTTTACAGGAAATTGATATTGTAGGTACTTTTGTGTCGTTGTATTTTATCAATAATCTTTATTACATACATAAACTCAAGCCTTTTCGCATGAAGTAGGCAGATACTACGGAACGTCTCCTTCTACCATATTATTTCGTTTAGCTTCGTCCTCGTACATACACGCACGTCTGTTGCGAGAATCGCACTTTAGGTGTAAGCGGCGGGGTATTCCACCAAATTAAAATTTTAACCATCAATACCACCCCCTAAGTTAGTTTAATTGGGATTAAATTAATGACTTTTTCATGAAATAGTCATTGGATGGGTCCAATGACTATTTCATGAAAAAGTCATTCAATGGGATTAAATGAACTAAGAGGGTTGTAAGAGGGGTGTGTATTGATTATTTTAATGATAATAACTCTTCAAAGCCATTTTTGTTACAATTGCGAATCATATTTTAATCAAAATACAACCTGACACTGACAATTATCCTGTCGCTTTTCACTCAATCTTTCATACGGGGTTTTTTTTTTTTAAATGAAAAATAATATAATTTCTAAGTTTTGCCATCAAAAATTGGCACAAGCTGTAAATACTCCTATATGCATGCGAGCTTTCGTTATTAAAATTAATAACATAGGAAATTATGTTTACATTGAAACGCAATTTACGTGGCTTAATTAAAATTTTCTCTAATGACCATGTTAACGCACAGGCTTTTTGTAACAGGCATACTACAGTATTTTGTATACAGGGTGTATACTATATACAGGTTGGGACATTTTGTTTGTCGCGTTGTCGCCCCCGGCCGTTGCGCCGTGTTTGTTCCGGCTTGACCGGCAGAGTGTCAGATTCACGTTTTTTTTTGGCAAAAATAAAATAAAAAAAAACATTGGCTTTTTTTTTACTTTACAGCACTGAGCTAAGTAATTATTTGTTCACTCTCAGATTTTTTAACGTTAAAATGTCATATTTGTATGTTACTTTTGACTCCACGTTTTAAAATGAAGAATGTAATTTATATTTGGAAAAGTGTTATACTGTTAATAAATCTGAATTAGGTTTGTTAAATTAAGCTTATTAAGTTGTTTGTCAGTCAAAAGTCTAGAGTAATTAAAAAAAAAGATCAACTACATACAGTACACTAAAAGAATAACTGACGGCTAACGAATAACGATTTTCTTATATATAATTAATCTCTGTAAACTGATAAATTTCATCCATACTCCAAGCAAACTTGTAATTCGACATAACATGTTTCGAGATCACGTAGCGCACCCCAAATCATCAATTACCTCAACACCAAAAATCCTAATTTTATTACCCATAAGACATAAAAAAAATACCTATCACCTATCACAGTTCGATGCGTAACTTAATAACCCTGTCGACGCGGCTTTTTGCGCACACCGCTTGCGTCCCGCCGGCGGCCATTCGGCTACAACCTATTTCCAATTTGCGCCTATCAATCAAGACCAATCTCACTGAGTGGATTACGGCCAAATGAAATTTGCATAGAAACCCGCTGTGCAGTACGTTTGTATCTGATATTTACTGGCTGTTACTGTTTGATTCGGTAGAACGCGCGCTTGTTTATTAAAATTAAGCGTCATTTTGTGCTTTGGCGTTTAAGAGTCTATAGAAGCTCAGCTCAAATTCTAATTTGGCCCCCACTTCCCCGCGCCACCTCACTATTTTATCGCGATCGGCGCGATCGCACACAGCTCGCGGTGACGCGGGCGGGCACACGAAGTCGAAGCGATTTTGTTAGAGTAAACTACACTATTATCGGACGAGTACTAAGTACTTAATAAAATTATCAATCATAATTTAATATTAACTTGTCATTATATGAACATAAAATTGTACATCGCAAATTTAGTTTCAATGTACCAAATAACGTCAAAATGGAATCACTTACCATGTGTTAGTACAAGTATTTTACTATATTTGTCTTTAAAATCATGAAAAACAACAAATCGTAAAATATTTCTTGCTCTTACTATGTTATTTTTGTTTTCAAATATCACAGCGACTGTACTATTTTTGCAGCAAATACATTGCCCCTTAACCACTACCTAAGTTTGCCGCTAAGTGACTGGACAAGCAATGTAAACATCACAAAACGATACTTTATTAAGTGAATGCATCGCGGCGGTGGCGTCTTGCGGCAAGTTAGTGATGTGCTTGTGCAGATCGACTAACGTAGGCTATCGATCGATCGATAGGATTAGATCTCTTTGATAATATTACGTTTTAACAATTTGAGCAGTTCCCATTGAATAATGACAAAAATTATTTCTTATGAAATCTGTCATGGAAAAATATATGAATTTAAGAGTACACTATTTGACAAAAAGTGCCACCCCAGTAATATAAAGCGGCAAGTGCTGCACAAATATTTCCACTTTACAGGTCAGTGAGTAAACACCATAGCAGGGTTCAACAATACCTACTGTTTCAATTTCAATACGCTATGACAGCTTAAACCAACGTAACCGGATTTTTGATTGTTTTAATTTACTTAATAATATTTTTTTTAGCTACATATTGTTTATTTTTATTATAATATTTTCTGGACATGCAGTTTATTATTTATTTTATTTTGAGGACCCAATTTTTTTTTGTACAATAATAAACGTAAGATTCGATAAATTTCCGATTTAGTCAATCACTAGCGTATATGTAAAATAAATTGCTTTTGCACAGCACACGATAGCAACCGATGTTTTTGTGTGGGTAAGTTGTACGGTGCATGGTATAATACACGCTGTGACTGTTGGGATAAGGTTTATAATTGATCGTGTAGTACGTTCTGTTTTAAGAAATGCGGATGTGTGCTACTACATATGAAGCTATACTTTTCCAGTATAAGCTGACCTCTCATTGTACGGAATGCGTATACAATGTGAGATCAGCTTATACTGGAAATGTATAGTTTGATAATTATGTAGCCGTGGGTACGAATAACAGATCAGTTACATTTTTAGGTAGGTAGAAGATACTGACGAATTTACCGGAACATCATCTTTATCACCATCGTTTTCAGTACTGTGTAATCGACGTCTTCTAGAAAGATACATTATAATTATTTAGCTAAACTACCAAGGTACGTCAGTAAGTTCATACATTTTATGTATGTGGTAGGTAGCACTACAGTCGGATAAGTAAGTTACAGTTTTGTTTCTTGTAGTTAGATAGGTAGGTACTTACCGAACATACCTATATTTTTATTAGGTATTTCTAAGCGCTTGGCTGCTGCACTGCGGGTCGCGGGTTCGATTCCCGCACGGAAGAAATATTTTTATAGCCTAACGATAGTTGTGAAGATTTGTGTTTGTAATCGCACCGTCTCCGATTCAGGAGAAATCCTGGAGTGGGACAACATTATAAAAAACCATTACTAAGTACTTACTGTAGATACCTATATTTTGTTGTAATATATATTGTCAAAACAAAAACAAAACTATATAGGTATTTTTTATTTATTTTTTATAAAAGTTGCCTCACACTGGATTTCTCCTGAATCGTGGACGATGCATTTGTGATTGTAAACTTACAAACACAAATCTTCACATGCAGAAACACTTGCGACTCGTAGCGCAGCAGCCAATCGCTTAGCCACTGCACCAAACGTGTCGTATGCTGTCTACCTATATGTTTGTAGATAAATAGTAGATAGGTAAATAGATACTTATTTCATTAAGTTTATCATAAATGTTTGCCTGCTTCTTTACGCCAACCGTTATTTCCCATTGCGCCACACTATAAACCTAAGTACATAAATTTTAATTTTACGTCGTGTTGTTGCGTAATGTGTGTTCTGAGCGCAAGCGACACAGCTCTCCCGTTCGAAAGCCGAAGCGAGAGTGAGCGCGGGTGGCGGGCGGCAGAGAACCAACTTCAAGACGCCGATAGTTTAGGTATTTTCTTTTTAAGGTGAAAATAACAGGAATTTAAAAAAAATAAAAAACATAAGACCTGCTTTATAGATAGTTCAGTTAGTATGCCAAGTTTCATGATCTAATTTTAAGTATTTTTTGAATACCAGCGGTTTATCGTTCGGTTTGGAGGTAACTTTGGAATTTTTTTCTATCGAGAAAATTTTATGGAATCGTGTTTTCGTCAAACATAGGACCTAGCATTAATCCTCAACTTTACCGTATATTTATTTCAAAATTAATGCTGCAGTATTTTCGGCATAACGGAGGATCATGCTAAGCCATCTGAGCTACCATAGGCCCTTAAGGGAATTGTTTGGTTGTGGCGAGACAGTACATCCCTGCCAACTCATTCGTTCAAACTGCTGAAAATCTCCCATTTAGACATGAGGTGCCATGGCTGATCTGTCTTTAATAGACTTCGAATTCAGATTGGCCGTAGCAAGGAAAACCTGTTCAGGTGGAGGTTCATTGATGACTCTGCCCTGGATGGTAAATGTGGTGCTGTTCCACAAACGATGGAGCACTTAATTTCGTGCCCTGCGTGTCCTGTTATTGGTTCATTATAGGAATTGATGGAGGCTACTGACAAACTCGTGGGTTGACACATCAACATGCTGAGAAATTTTGGAAATCGTTATCAGGCACATTGCTTTCTTTCTTATACAATCTAGCGAACATCTATATCTTTCCGACTATAGCACCTAATTGCGCAAAACACCTTTCTATTGCATTCCGAAAAGCTTTTGAAGAAATTCTTACACTGATTCGACAGCGTAAAACCCAATGAATGTATTGAATGGTCAATATGGATAAAAGCATTGGCTATGCGAGTGTGTTACGCGTACCTAGTATTTGGTTAGTAAACTAAGTTTTCACTTACTAACTAATATAATATTGTAAAAAAATTGAGCCTTCTTTTTATAAATAATTCTTTGATTTAAGTTTATTACCGTTTAATTTTAATTAAAACGAATTATCTATGAAACTTAATTAGTCACTGTTTGATACTAAAACTTTAATTTCAATCAATTTTCTTTCATCTTCATCAAGCATAAAACTATACACTAAAACTGACTCAAACAATTTAAACACACTAAAATTCCAAAAGTATTTTATGAGATATCATTAAAATTAAACAAAACTCATTGAAGATACACACAAAATACTGAGATAATATTTAGGCAAGATTTAATAATGAAAAGTACCGAACTTTTGGGCAGAGTAAGCAAAAACAGTCCAGTTAGTGATATCAAAGATTATTTGTACAGATTTATGTAAGGTCCTTCGCTCACGGCGAGTTTTTTGTATCGATGCTGTCGCCCGTTTCGTAAACACGCTTCTGTATCGCTGTATTGATACAAACGCACGACTGTTTTTGGTGACATGTATCTTGCAACTGTAGGTATCGACTGGACACAAATGAAATGAAAAATCGTGGTAACGTGGGCGAAGCTACACAGCCTTATTATTGCGGCCATTTTGTGTTTGCAACGCTACAAAAAGTTGCGGTAGACGAGGGCCCTTAGGCGTTTACGCACCTCTGTGGAGTTTGATGGAATCTCTTAGGTAAATATATACAGCCTGTATATTTTAACACAAACAAGTTTGATCTTGATCACTGGCGTGATTTTAGTGGGGGACTAGATGTTAAATTTCTAGGTGGTTCTATAAGAGTTTGTAAGGGTTTATATGGTAACAAAAGGTACGGGAAATTAAATGTATTTTTATTCAAACGAGTATCATTTTATAAATTCAAATGCTTTTGCATATTCCACATATGCACGAACACAATTATTAAGCTAGAGGTTTTTTATTTTTGTGCAAGGTAGTGGACTATAATCTGTCGAGCGGGACCGAACGAGTTGGAGGATTTTTCAAGGACACGCTATTTACTCACGATGTTTTTCTGCATCGTGGTGATGTAATGAATAGCATAAAACAAAATAAGCGCCTGGCTGTGTTAAACTCGCGAGCTGCAACTCTTGAGTCTTCAAAATACAGAAAAGTTAAAAAAAAAATTGGTAAAAACGTTCAAAATAATGTAGGTAGGCAAATGAAACAAATATCACAGAGGCAATATACATACTACATACTCACCTACACAAAAATTAAGAACCTCTTTATTTTTCTAGCCGTAAAGCAGATCAATAGGTACTCAAAGATAAAGCACAATAAAACAAGAAGCTATAATTAAAGTTACATTAATGACGACGAAGCTGCGCCGATGAAGTCTCAGCATAATTCTGAGTTGTTTAATATAGTTTGTAACCTAATTATTATTCCGTTCGCTAACTAGGTGAAATCGCTTGCTAAAGGACAAAGCTGACAAGTTAGCAACCTGTGACAACTTAGCCTTGGGCTAAACATTGCCTTTCATACCTACCGTCAACAACCGATGAATAATGAAAAGAGAAGTGTTAACATTTGGCATCTGGAAGTATAAGCATAGTAATAGCCTAGTGATGTGACCGTTAGACTGCCAAGTCATAGGTCTCGAGTTCGAACCCAAGACACGCACCTTTGATTTATATCAGTTGTACTGAATAATTAAGCATGTCTGAGACATATTTCTCGACGGCATGTAAAGCCGAGTCTGAGGCCCATGGACAGCTAGAAAGCTCTGACACCAGGTTAGGCACTAACCACACGATAAAGAAAGATCTGGAACATAGGCCTCATATAATCCACAACTCTAGGACAAGCCGGTTTGCCATGATGATTTACTTCGCCATTTTGAGAGCAGTGGTGATTAAATAATTAATAGGCAGAGAAGTACCAGTCTAGGTTCGAATTCGCAAACTACATCCAGTGATAGGGGCCGATGAAAAAATCAAAAGGGGTATCACAAATAAAATTGCAATTCCAAAAGCTGTTCATAACTTAAAGGAAGCTATTAAAGCGCTTGAGCGCAATCCAGCAGCGTTTAAAGCTACCAATCGCGCGTTTAATAATTAAACTTCAAGAATACAAGTGTCATTTCACTTTATAACTCTGCTGCCAACCCTCCCGACGCCCAAATACTCAATTATGTTTTTAATTGAGCCATGCCGTGCATTTGACACGAATGTCCGACGGGTTTCGCTTTACCCCGTAATCGCAATTTTAATTCGACGTTGTACAGCGATTTTATTTCGACGAAGCTGCTGGAAATTCACTCAAGATTAGGTGTGAAAATGCTTATTTTCATATTTTGACTGTGACTTCAATTTGCTTAAATTAGGAGGACATTAGTTTTAGCTTTGATTTTCCGTGGACACATTTTTTTAAGGTTAATGTTCCTGTAATCCAATTAAACTTTAAATTTTCAAGGATTCTCTGAAACAGAGAACTAGTACCTAACAAACAAAACTTTGAAGTCAGGAAGTCAAACAAAGACACTAGAGTCACGAAGTCATCACATCCCATAAAATTCCAAACAACTACTCCATGAGTTTCTTTGAACTCTGAACTTAAAAGAAACTCGTACAATAAAAGCTCCTTGCAGTCCACTAAAGGCCCAGATAACAATAAAAATAAAATGGAGAACATTCTCCGTACATTTCGATTCGGGAATATACAAATCGTTTGTATGGACGTGTCTCGTTACGGCTGGCTGGTTCCGTACACGGCTGACACCTGTTCCTGTCAATATCGAATTGGGGAAGACGTATGGACATGTCCGAACGTACCGTGCATGCTGAGACAAAATTCTCAAACTAAATGTTTCCCTTTGTTTTTATATGGTTTTGGGGAAAATAATTGTCGTTTCTTGTTGGTGTTTATTTCTCTTAATATGGAACAAGCATTGGAATCTCTATTGAATAGTTCCTCTTCGAGAAACTGGGTAGTAGAAAATAAATACCAAAGGTAAAAAGATTATTTTTCTCTCAGAAACTTCTCAGTGGTTATCTACACCATTCAAGTGGGAAATATCTTACCAGCAGGTATTCCTAAAATTCCTAAGCGTATTAGCTACACAGAAACCTTTTCTTTTATCTAACTTATTCTATATCAGCTTACTTACACAACTGCGTGAGATGATACTTTGCTGAATGTGACAACGTAAGTCCTCAAATTGATAAAGAAAACTTTGTTGTATGTTTCTCTCGAAAAGTGTCTAGAAAGTGTATTTTCTTCCAAATTAGCCTAGAGTTATGAAAAGAATAAGAAAAAAACTGAACGGCAAAATGGTAATCTCATTATAAACCAAATCAAAGCGAGGGAACATCAAAGTATAAACATTTTTAATCATCACCTGTTCGACGAGCTAGTTGACGAAATGGCGATCCTCGATATCACAAAACTTTCCTTTGATAAAAATATTACTCATTATAACTTTCGCGTACACAAAACTCATGCTGATTCCCCCGAGAGGTATCACATGAACGGACTTGGAATAGATGGGAAAGCAATTTCCTATCTTATTACCAGCCTTAATTCGTTTTGCACCTGAGTTGACATCAAAACTTATAATCAGGAGGTAATTACCGGCATAATTACGACGGAATTTGATAGAAAATTTAAAAGCAATCGTTCGTACCGTGTTTAATGAGAACGTTTGGAACACGATAAGTCCTACACTGTTAAATTGGACCCACTATGAACAGGAGCTTTGATAATTTTCATGTCAAAAGAGGGATTGCTACGTTTTCGTTATTGAATTTGGAGTTGCTATTAAAGATGTATATTTAGATAGAATATATTGTAATTTGTGTAAAGTTCGTTTCAAATAAAGTGATCATTTTAACCTGATAGGGTTTTAAATCTAATTGAACATTAATATTTATTACTTAGAACCTCTTCTTTTCATAAAAGATTACAGCTGCTACAAAGATCATAACAAGTATGAATGCCACGAAAACTTTAAACCTGTTATGAAAACAAAATTAATAAAAAAGCAAACAAAGCCGTTGCGAACAAAACGATAAAACCAATAACAATATAGATGCCACAGAGTGAATTAATATCGAATGTTGCAGAATATTTTCTGCAGAAGGCTCATGAACATCTGCAGAGTGTTTTGTTTCTACAATCGCGCTTGTGAATGGTCGAGACCATCAATTGCAAGGGAGCAGACTTCTTTGTCTGCTGATAAAGAGTGCTCGCGAAGGTCCATTTCGAATGCTTGTCACTCCTTTTGTTGTATCCACGGTTTTTAATTTTGAAAAGAATTTCGTTCGAGTATGTGTGAGATGAAGTGAATTCGATGTTGCTTTGAGTCAATTTGTGTTGATGTTCTTTGCTACAGTGGATTGGTTTCCAAAACAATAGTACTAGCGAAAGGAGTTTATTTATAAGCAAAGAAAGGTTGTTTATCGCTCAAGATAAACTAGACTATACTTACAACATTATGAATATGCACTATGTTATGATGCTGTCCGATGTCAACTTACCTGTAAACAAATAGAAAACAACTAATTAGTAGACCAATAATAGTGATTAAAATAACATGAAAACGGTACCAAACATTTTTGAGAACGCTCCAACCATTTATCTTAGTTTTTCATTTAATATTACCTCCAAATCTATTACACTTCCTTGTAAAGCAAGCGAACAAAATCTTCCTTCAAAACTTTATCATGTTAGAGAAAAAAAATATCTCGTTCGCGAGGCATTACGCAGACGCTCTACCATCCAACTTTTCACAAATTTCCAAAACTTGTAAAACAAACGTTGCTCCTTTAACATTTGCACAATTACCTGTTACAACTTGGTGAATGCAAATTCCGGCCATATTTATTTTCGCCGCCCTTCTGTTCAGAACTTTCTTATAAATAACTTCATCAGGGTCAATCCATCAAGCTGTCATTGTTCACAGAAATACTTTTCTGGTGCCCTAGCACCTTTATTCAATAACAAATTTTCAATACAAAACAAAGGGAAGTTTCACGAATGGGTCTCCTGTTTACTATCACTCATTTGGACCTGCCAAAAACAAACTGACGCGACCCTGCTTACATACCATGTTAAGAACAAAAATGTACAAAGTTCCCGTGGTAGGTTTTCAATATAACTTGCTGGCGATATTGGGTGCGCGATTTAGGTAAATACTAGACACTACTATGTAATATATTTGTAATATCAGGTAATAGCTTTTGTTAACTGAGATAACAATGTTATAAATAGGGAAACTTACTATATTTTGTAAGTAAGTTTTGTATTTTACAGCTTAATTTTTGGATATAAGTTTTTCGTTTAAAATGTTAGCACAAAATGTTCAAATATGTATATCTAAAGAGTTTATTACAACTTAGGTTTTGCTATTACCTTAATCTAAACAAACAGCTTTCATAACATCGAATACTGCATATTTTTATCTCCCTTGAGCCGTATATTCCATCATAACTCATAAATTTGTGAAGCTATCCCGTAACATAAAGCAAAATACTTCACCTACAGATGAACGCACAAAAATGTTGCGTCAGCAGAAGATTCGCATAAAAATGTTTGGACTCCGGGTCACTATGGTAGCGATCACGAACGATTTCACGGGATACCTTTAAGAATATTCGCTCAAGTACGATAAGCCCGCTACAAATTCAAATACTAAAGCGATAAAAGTATTTTTGATCTCGATTTTTGTTGAGATCTGTAAAATTTCATATTTCAGTAACGTTGGTAAATGAGATTATGGATTGAGTTGATTCAATCAAGGAGCTCGCGAGGGCTGTAAGGGGTTCTGAACTAACAACTGTTCTTAATCCACTCTATCCGAGTTCGAATGCCGCCCAAACGGATTGGATTACCTTTACGTACTTTATCGGACTTTTTCTCCTCAATATTGGATATAAGCTTTCGAGATTCAACACTTCTTTTGTTGGGTTACGTTTCAGTTAAAGTTGCCTTCCAAATTCACATTTTTGGAAAATCATTTTTACTTTAAATATTGAATTTGATCACCCAACATTGAAAACATCTTTACGTATTTCCCACAAGTAACACAGCTTCATACAATCGACGACAAATTTATAAGATCACGTGTTCCTATCCAATCTAAGAACAAAACGTTTAAAGAGAATAGTTTAGTTGCAGCAACGGATATTGTGAGGAGGCACCAGCACCCTTTATGCCTTTTATATCCTCCCCCGTCACAAAACATTTAACACTGACTTCCAGACAGTAATATTGAGACTTGGACAGATAAAATCTTGTGAGTTTGAAAGAGTTTCCTTTATTTGCGAGGGCAAATGGACAATTGCATGAAAAGGTATAGGTGTACGAATGAGGTTCTGTTCAAAAAGTTTTCGATCTAGATTTGTCTGTAATGAAGGTGGCGGCGAATTTTCTTTTGTGAATTTTTCGTTTAAAGTTCGCTGCACTGACTTAATTTGATATTTAGATTGGATTTTTATAATGAAATTAGATGTGTAATTTAAGTTTATTTCGTAATTTATTAGACACCTAGTTAAAAAAGGTTGTTTTAAGACGTAGATAATTGATAAAGGGTTTTTAAACTGACATGGTCACTAACATTACTATTATTAACACATAAAATGGGATATGGTCAATATCATGGTATAATATAGTTTTATGTGTTAATAGTAGATAATTGATTTAGAAATTTTATTTTTTATAATTATTTAATTTTTGTTTTACTGCAGCGAAAATTCTTGCCAAAGTCACTTTACGTTTATTTAATACTAGCTTTTGCCCGCGACTTCGTACGCGTGGTACTTAGAATCTAAAAAAAAAGAACAAAAAAGTTCATGTCCTGTGGTAAAATGTAGCTTATATTTTAAATTAGGCATCTAGCAGTAGAGAGGTGAAAACTGCGTTCAAATCCATGCAGTAGTTTTTGCGTGATGCGCGTACAATCATACAGACAGAAAGACAGACAGACACAATAATTCTAAAAACCGTTGTTTTGGCTTCTGTCGTCTTTTCTGTTACTCTCAAAATTAACCCTCACATCATTTTTTTTTTTCAATTTCTTCAATGTGCAGACATTGGCCTGTTACAATTTTATTATATGTATAGATATTTTATACCTCTGTTTTTGTTATCCAATCTGTCCACATTACAAGTAATACCACCTGTGACTTCATTACGGTCAAAATCATTACCCCAAAATTGAATAACCGTATCCCACACCTAAATTGACCTCAAAACTACATCCTTATTCATTTCGAAGCTACCAGGAGCGCAGCGGCAGGAGAAGACAGCCGTCATTCCGCTGTAATACAGATAATTGCATTTAACTACGGGACACGGGGAAGCGTGGTCTACGTGCATACGTAACTCACTTTACACTATTTAAAAGCGCTCGTTCGTAACAGTTCTGTGGTTATTTTTATGAGATGTTCTTGGATTTGCGCTTTTGTGGAAGTGAATGATGTTGTAAAAGTGAAAATGGTTTTTGTTTAGTTCGTGTTTTCTCAAACTCAAAGACTCATCAACTCATTTATTTCAATTAGACCATTACAGGCACTTTTGAATGTCAAAACACAAAAAATAAACTGAGCTACAGTCCCAGTCACAGGCCATAATAACTTGTGAAAGTACTGTAGTTTTGGAAATGCAACGATATTTTGGTAATAAAAATATTACTGTGTTTGGATTACATTTGTTTTATCATATTGACAGCTTTCATATGATTTCGAACGCGACTGTAACTGCAACCACATCGGCAAAGCCATTCTTCGTCTCGAAAGACCATAGTGACAAAACTGGTTGAAATCTTTGAAAACAGCAAAAGACGAAAATATCTCCATCTATGGGAGCATTTTCACAGAATTCCACAGAAACCAGTCGTGTCGCTACGGTTGGTTTGCAAAAGCAGCAAGCAGTTGCAGTTTCTCCAAAATAATAAAAAAAAAACAACCGTCAACACATTCCCCATCGCAGAGACAGACAGCAACAATTACGTCTCGTTCATTTGAACTACGCCCTCCACAAAAGAAATTACTTCATTCTTTCTAAATTTCAACTCTCCAAGTTGTTCGGGGGCGTCTAACGGGCGGGAGTTATTTATCTTCGCTCTCAGTATAATAGAATTTAATTAAGTTAGGTGCGACATGCTTCAAGCGGTAGGAATTTTGCGAACTTGCGCCAACTCGATACACGGCAGTTCTTGTCGTACGTGGAAACGGCGGTTGTATTTATGAATAAATATTGTCATATAGATATGAAAGGGTTTGGTTTTCGGCGGCCTACTTTTCGAAACAGAAACGTAACCTACAAGAAAGTTTTTGTGTCTAAGATCTTTTAAAAAGACTTCCGGAAATACTTGCGCAACTAGCTATATCTGCATCAATGCCAAGATGGGGTGATATTATAAGATTGTTTTAGTTCACCTCAGGTCATAGTTTCAATTGTAATCTATAGTCCCATGTGTGCATTAACATACAAGCATCCCAAAGCATCCGGATACACGCATAATTAGACCCCATCTCTAAAAATGGGTTGTGATCCACCACGCCGCGCGCCGGTGTAAAATACTGGTATTCAGCTGTATCCGGTTAGCCTGGAAGCGGACCCCAACATAGTTGTGAAAAGGCTAGGCAGATGATGCCCGATGAAAAATTTCTGTTTATGGGGGTTTAGAATGATGTACTGAGTACGTGGCATGATGGCGTGGTAACCGTTTTCGCGTGGGTGTCCCTTCCATCTAGTATTTGTAACATATTTTACTTTTTAACTTTCGTTTTAGAAAGAAGCAAAGTAAAAAGTGAGTTAATTGAGAGAAACAGGTCATGACAATGTCTCTTTGCTTTGAGATTTTAAAAAAGGAATTTGTATTCAAAACGTTGGCAGCTTTTTAAAAAGCAGTTACTATAGAGACATAGAATTTAATGACCCTCGTTTGTTGAAAAAAGCACTTTAATTTAATATACTTTTGAGTAAATACCAAAGGGACAGAACAAACAAATATAAGTTGAATTGCAAACGTCGCTGTGGTTGCCTATACAAATGTGGGTTTTAAAGTATTTGTCTATAGTCTGAGAGAGGATGCAATTTTGATTAAGTCATAATGATAGTTTCGTTGTTAATGAATATTGCGCGCATACACACAAATTTGTGCTGAAATCAAAGTTATGGTTTCGTTTACTGCATGGCGTCAATTACTGTAATTGGTGAGAAGTGGATTTTTAACCGACTTCAAAAAAAGGAGGAGGTTCTCAATTCGGTTGTATGTTTTTTTTTTTTTTTGTGTGTTTGTTACCTCATATCTCCGTCATTTATGAACCGATTTGAAAAATTCTTCTTTTATCTGAATGGATCTACTTCCCGATTGGTCCCATAGAAATTTCATCAAAATCGGTACAGCAGTTTGGTTTTGAAATCAAAATAGCTGGAAAAAATTTAATCCAAGTAAAAGAAATTGCGAAATTGATACTTGACAAGGATTTGTGTGTGATACGATAACTAAAAAGGGTAAAATAAAAACTTTTTTGCAAAAAAAAAACCGACTTCCAAAAAAAAACACTAAAAAGGTGGAAAATAACTTTACTTTCGGAAGTCGGTGGCAAAAAAGTCAATGAAACAAACAATAGTCACCGACTTCCGAAAGTAAAGTTATTTTCCACCTTTTTAGTGTTTTTTTTGGAAGTCGGTTTTTTTTTTGCAAAAAAGTTTTTTTAGATGTAATGTTTAGTTGCAAAACAGCAAAAGTACTGGTTTATGATATTGTAATTAGCCGAAACAGAGAATACAGCAAACAAAATCAAAAACGTTAACAACAACATGTTTTAATTTTAAAACCTCCTAAAACTAATGAAACAAATTACACGGGACGACCTAAAAAAATAAATAGAAGCGCGCAACAAATAAAACATCAGCTTATTACAGTGGCAAAGCGTGGCCGTACTCAAGTTTTACCAGCTGTGAATTTCTCTCATAAATATTCGATTGGGCGCCATGCCCGGGGCTTGGGACGACCCCCTTTGTAATATTGAGATTCATAATTTGACCCGCAACTAACTTAGCGATCCACTGAATTCCTGAAACACTAATAAGCCAATATAAATAGTGTCTAGACTTGGACTACTCGACGATTGTACGAGTATTGTTTGTTAAGGTTTGAAGTGAGTCGATAGTTTTCGAGAATAATGCAGAGTCAGAAATGGTTTGGTTAGGTATTTTTTATTTATTATAGAACAATAAACAACTACAATGTAATATGTTTCCAAATAATAATAAAATTTCATTAGTAATAATAATATTGCAGCCCACTATATTATCAGTATGTTAACAAAACTAAGATTAGATACAAAAAAAAATGTGTCGCATATCGTGGATACTTAAATGAAAATAATTTCATCATCGTTCCTCTCAAAAAGGTGAACGGAAACAAAGTGAGGAAACTGGCATTTCCTACAACCGTAAATTCGGTGAAGTGTAACCCACTTACCCATAATGTTCATGCGTTGTGGATTATTTCTCCAAACCCCCTCACCGCACGGAAGCTCCCAAAAAAGGAGAGATTAAAAGAAAATGAGTACAACAGCAACAGTCACGAGTGAGACAAAAATTATTTCAAATATAAAAGTTCTTCGAAATGCCTGCCTGCTTCGTTGGTCTAGTCGTCACAAGTGCGACTGTTGAGTATGAGGTACTAGGTTCAATTCCCAGGTCAGGCAGCAGCCACGGAGTCTGGATTTGTGCCCGATTGATGGCAATAGTCTCGCCCCCTATTACATGGGACTTAAATATAACTGGCGAAATATGGGTACACCTCTGCCTAATCCTTTGCGGATTACAGGGATGTTAAATGATCAAAATGAAGCAATGACTGAAACAGAACATAATTTTAAATTCAACTGCAATACAAAACTATTCAGTAGCCGACAGAAAAATTGCCTTGTCATGGAGTTTGATTTTGGTTCTCGACGCGGTGACCGGAAGTCGGTTTTATACGGAACCCTCGTTATTCACAAACTATATTCCGGCAACTCCTTTAAATTTGGTTCCTTTTTCCTTAACATCACCAAATTTTATTCCAGCCCCAGCTTTTAACTTTATTCCATTCAGTGCCTATATTATCTAGATTCTTCCAGTTGATTTCCATTTTTTTTATATCATCGAGAATTAGGCCACTTTTTACCGTTTGATTTTAAACGTCAAAGGAATCAATCTGTGTTGTGAATTCATAAAATAAGAATGGATTCAAGATTTCTTTTGTTAATCGTGGAATAAAAGAATATTAACAATTAAATTTTATCCCTTTTTAGTTGTACTATTTTACCTTTAGAAAAAGGACTATCGGTATTATTATCTATAAACAGGGAACGTACAGAAAAATAATCATTATTTGGTGTCTGAGTTTTAATGTTTCGCACGTGTAAACAAATCCCTTGGAATTTTACCTATCTGCGTAGATATAAGTAAGTATAATCCATCATCATTCTCCTGCCCAATTTGTTTGGGGTCGGCGCAGCATGTCTTCTTCTTCCATACTTCTTGCCATAATTATATTCTTTCACACAGTCCATCCGTCGATCTTTGTGTTAAGTTTACTTCATAACCCAAATCTCTTTTCTCGCCATATGCACCAAAACATCTATAGACATATCTATAAAGAGATGCCATAACTCACCTGCCGGTTCAACTGAACTCAATAAAAGTCGTGTCGTAAAATTGTACTGAGAAATGACGTATTCGTAATGCATGAGCTCCCTTCGCCTCGAGTTCAGCCGTTCAGTCAGAGTGCGCTTGCATGGCGCTGCCAGTCTAATACTTGGTGGCTTTTGTAATTAAATGTTGAAGGATGACTCAGCATAAAGCATTGAATTTGTTCAAGACTAATGAGCAGATGAAAATGAACAAACAATGTAATTTTTATGAACAGGATTTTTGCTTTGATTTTGTAGTAAAGGATAATAAGTGCCAGCTGCATTTTATAAAGCTTCGTAATTAAATTGAGCTTCTAATGAAAGTAGGTATTTGCTTATTAAATTAGAGTTTAAACTCTATGAATAAGTTATTTTTAACCCTCAACGGTACGGGGCAGGTATTTAGACTCGAATTCTTCCGTCGAGCGTTTTAATTAATTGTGATTTGTTATTACATAAATTTTCAAGGAGCACATCTGTGAAAAAAATATCAAAGGATAAGAAACAAATCCTTTAACTTCATCCTATCCCTTAGTGCACATGAAATGTTTTACCAAGAGATCAACAAAAACGCCCCAAGCCTCGGTCGCGTTATACATAAATTCAAATATCAAAAAGGGCATACAACCACCACATTCCTATTAAAACTTTATTCGGCATAACTTCAATGTTTTACCGAAATTGCCCTTCCAAAATTGCCTCTTAGACGAACGTAATAGGCGACATTCTGAGACCTAACAATCGGTAGAAGTACTTAACAAATAGTTTCGCGAGTCAAAAGCTTGTTGGGTGATGAACTCATACCTGCTCAAAACTGGCTTAGCTTAAGCGATGAGAGCTGAGCGAGCGAAGTTGAACTTGTTAGTTGAGATTTAAACGAATTTACGCTGATGGTGGAATGTTTTAGCTCTTTATGTGGAGCGTTTGGGACGACTGAAAGGTTTTCGACTGTTAATGAAAGTTAGTACTTTCATATTGTCCGTATTCAAATGGCAGTGTTTACTTCTCATTTTGGTGAGGTGGCATGAGGTGTTTTCGAGAATTATTAAAATATTTTACAAGTTTCAAAACGTTTAAAAATACTCATTGTTTTATCCTAAGATTTTCAGTTGGTTTTGGAGCACTCCTGTAAACCTTACTGAGACAAATTCTATAAAAAGGTATCGCTTTCCATCAAAACGACGTTCATCAACAAAACGTCCACCTAAAAGTCTCCAAAATCGCATAATCATTACTCAAAACTCACACAATAAAGCATAACCACAACAGGCATTTGTCAAGCGATAAAAACAAAAAGTAAGCCATCGAGAGTGGCTCAGAAGCACCACCTAGGAGGCGTGACCGGCCAATTTGGTGGAGAAGTCTCGAGGGTCCAAGAGTAATGCCTCTGACGTCCACATAAGCACCATGAAATTTATCGACCTTACGTGCCGGACGACCAAAATAAAAACAAACTCCGCAAGTGTCAAAGTTCGTTTTGGAGCTTCCAGCGGTTTTTATATTCAATTACTGCGGGTGCCGGAAAATTTTTGGAAGTGTACCGGATTCTGCATTTGGGTAAGTACGCGTATTTACATATAGGATTTATAGTTGTTGATGTTGGTGGGCTGCATACATTGTTACGGTTTTTTCGAGTGTGTTAAATTAACTTTATAATATAACTCCTAATAATACATACACATGTGGATGGTATTAAACTGTAGGCCATACGCAATGACAGAAAATTAAAAAGTAAAAACAGAAACTGTACTAAATTATGACAGAGGTGCCATAAGTTTAGTGAAAGATGGCCACATTCCACAAGCATCTCAAGCGAGGACACCATCAAAACAGATCATCCATTTCCTATAGATGAATTTTATGACGACGGCAGCTGATAGATAGTTTTTATGTCGTCTTCAGATCAACAGTCGAATAAATTTACTATCGGTACATAAATTCATTGATAGATGCTCTTTCTTTCAACTGACTCTGCAGTTTTGGTAAAACTATCTTCTAGGTTTATGGATTCTTCTGACACATCATTCTATCCCTTTTTCATATCGTATTCATGGGGACTTTAATAATTGTAACATTCAAAGTGTGAGTGAGATGCATTGATAGAGTTCCGAACAATGTTTTGTAGCTGATGATATCGGTTCGAAGTTTGAAACAGTCAACAATTCGAAACATACTGTCTTGGTAACATTGAATTTAACACAGTAACCTTAAGTTTGATTGATTCTAGAGTTAGAATTATTAATAAAGACAATTTCTTTCACAGATATTTACACAATGCTGATGGAACTAAAGTATTTAATTATTTTTAAAGATAGATTATACGAGTAGCAAAGAACTGTTTATAACTATTTGACTTCAATGGTGCAGAAAATTATAGTTCCAAAGAATCGTAATAAAATTCTGTTAGGTACCGAATAAGAAAGTAAAAATACGAATAATATAAAACAATGGCATTTGAAATATTCATTCATACATTCAAACTCATAAGCATAATGACTCCCAATTTCCATGTAGACCGTATGAGGAGTAATCCGGAATAATTCGAGCAATAAAAGTTCCATTAACACTTCGCTATCGAACCCTAAAAATTTTATATACACGCCTTCCATCGGCTTATTATTTACTACTGCGCACGAAACGTCGCTTTTTATACCAGCGATGTACAGTAAACGGGGTATTGCTACGGCTTATGAAAGTTTTCATATCGACTTTTATCGTGACATAGCATTTTATATTGCAGACGTATTACATATGTACCTACTACTAATATGGCGGAGGCTGTCATATTTTGATGCTTTATTTATTGGTTTTTGAGGAAAGATTTTTTGCTTTAAATATTTTTAGGACTACGTTTTATTGGGATATTAGATTAGCGATATATCCATTTCTTATGGCCAAGGCCACCTTTAAAACAGCACTTAAACTTACAATTCTATATGAATTGTAAGTTTAAGTGCTGTTTTACCGAATAGTAGAAATCTAGCAACTCGCCAAACATAAAGTAAAACAATATTTAATACAAAAGCTGCACCAACTTACAAACTAATCATAAACAGTGCATACAGAACAGAATTTCTCCGAGAAAGTTGAAATAATATCTATGATGAGAGTAAAATCGCGAAAATTCAAGTTCATGCGGCACGTCTCTAGCGCGGACAGACCACCCCTTGCCCGCCCTCGGCCACCCCGCTAGTGTTGCCAACGAACATATGCTGCGGGATTTACATGTTTTACGGGATAGAAAAGAACATCTTAAAGATGGCGGCAGTTTGTGCTTCGAACTATCAATGAGCTTCAAAGAATGTAAATCATGTTAAGTGAGCAGAAATCGTTTCGAAAGAATACTTCGTTGTTGGCATTTTGAAGACTCTCATTTCATGGGCTTATCTATTCGAAAGTAAAGAATATTTTGTTTAGATGGAAGAGTAATCGACTTAATAAAATGTTAAAAGTGCTCACTGATGGATAAAGCGCAGCCTAAACTGCTGGTTACTGAAGCATTAATTATTGCACAAGACTTCTATTAAATACAGGGGAAATACATATGCAAGATCGACATTGCCGGTGGGAAATCACTCATACCGCTTTACTCTTGATAATAAAATAAAAAAAAAACAATAAAACAAAAAAAAAATTGAATAATAACATCCTCTGCAGATACAAAACGACAAGCAATAATCTCTAAAGACAACTGAATCATAAACAGATTATAAAAATCATCCAAATAAATCACGAAGAAAAAATATATCGTAGTATTATTATTTGTGTCTAAACCCCGGCACGGCCCGGGGCATACCGGGAACTTGGCATCACTACCGTCCGCTCCGCACTTTTATCGTTGGATAATTGAATTTCCGCACTTCGCTACAAACAGGAAGTTCCGCTGGTTTACGCTCAGCGCTGAATATTGCATCCAACGCTGATGGAGTTATTATTTTCAATATGACGATTAACCCTCGTGGTTGGTAGTTGAGATAATAATTGAACCGTGAACTTTGGTCGATACGGTTTTCTAGACGATTGATGGCGATGTTTATAAGTATATCGTCAAAATAGTAAAAAAATAATGATTTGATAATATCCAATCTGTGTATCTTTATCAACTGTTTTACTTCTTAACTAACTCATGCAAGAAATCAAATTTATTTATTCATAAACATAATTTATTTAGGTAGTTCACATGAAATAAATAAGTGATTTGCATATTCCGAACACGCTTTCACCGCAATAGCTTCACGAGTAAATGACCGAATACATATTATATACTCGTAGCCAGGCTATTCAAAATGGTCCACTCTCCCTTATTGCTCTTCCTGTATACATTCGCAACAGATGCATTCACTTAAAATATTAGTTTCTTGTACACTTTTGAGAAATTTCCGAGAATTTATGTCCATGCGTTTTTCTAGATATCCAGCGCCATCATTGGAGCCCGTGCCAATTGCCTCCGAAGCCTCTTTAAATAGTTTTGAAGGCTTTATTCGCCGGGCTTTCTGCTCGCGACTGTTCCCCCCTTCAGTCTCCTCGGGCCTCCTAAAGAAGGCTTCCGCTCTTATTTACACAAGGCGAACCTTCAAAGTCCCAAGTTGTTCGGTACTTTCTGTGAAGCTCGTCTTTTCAATTTCAGAAGCGAGTAACGGAAAAATGGGAGTTTTTTTTTGTATGAAGTGTAGGTAGCCTTCTCATTTCTGTGCAGTTTTGTAACACCGTTTTATGTACCGTCTCACACAAAGTAACTAGAAACTGTAGGGTTTTGCTAAGCTTGCTTTCACCTGAATAACACGAAACATGTTTGTATGAATTTTGGTAATAGAATCTACGATACGAGAAAAAAACCATCTGTTACTAAATTTAATTTCTAGCAAAATCTGAAAAGTAAACTTGTTATAAAATTATGCAAATGTATCTTTACTACCTACCGCGCTGAACTTTATTCCCCCTAGTCCAAATAAAAGATAGATATAACGACATGCGAGGGTTGTAATTCTTTCCCTTCAGATTCATTCATTCACATTAGCAGCCGAACTTTCACATAACCCCAAAACTTCGTTTACCTTGTTCTTCACTAAGACAGCACCTACCCCTGTTCGTAGCCTTCCGCTCCTCCAGGGAGGCTCTTCCAACTATTTGTGAAAAACAGCAAATAAAGCTTTGTCAGCGATAGGCGAAGTCGAGTGTTCGTGCTTGACAATACGCTCCTATTCATTTCCGCTAAAACCCACTTTGAGGGTAGTTCAGGTTTGTTAGAAGAAACCGACTTCTAAAACGGTGTTCGGCTTTGTTTAAATCTTATACGTTTCTTGGTTCCAATCTTTACTTTAGGGATGTTCATTTATTTCGTAGTGGCAAAGTTATGTGTACTCTTAATCCGGAATAAAGCTGAGCTGCTGTTTTACAACCTTGCTTTTGTAGTAGCCACGTAAACAAAATCAACTTTTATACGAACAAAAATAACCTACTTTACGATTTGTTCAATCATTCATGAGATGATAATCCTACTATACATCACCAAAAATGTATTCCACATGATTGAAACGCGACCCATTTCCCACATTAATATAATTATGTCATATATGTAATTAGATTTATACAGTTAGCCGGCAAAGCTGAGCTGTATCAAAAGGGCCCTTTGACTATTCAGTTGTGCCCTCCCGGATAAGAGGTACAATAATCTGACTGCATTTACCGGTAGACCTATCAAAAGTTCCAGTCGCGGTATTATTCGACTTTGACCAATGTCGTGTGCGCCCGGGTGGCCCGCCCGCTGCCCCCCAAACCCCCTCGACGATACGTACAGATGGACAGTAAGTGAACTGAAAATTGTTGCCATACTTCGTTTCTGTTATCTGGACGACTTGCTACTTCCAAGGCGTGATGAACGGAGGAATGTTTTGTTTGTTCTTGTGAAAACTGAATAAGCTGTGTATATAAATATTTTCTTGTAAAGTTTCTAATTAGAAGAAAAGCTTCATGCCGTTCAGCTTACAGAAAATGGCAAAGGAGCATTCTTAGAATATTATGAAAAACAAGAACTGCATTTCTGAGAATCCTTAACCTACTATTTTGAACCGTCCTGCAATTTATTACTAAACAAATATAAAATAAAGTTAAGGGAATACGATTTTTTCTAATATAACCATAAAAGTTATAATGCTTTGTAGCATACCGTTTTAG
This sequence comes from Standfussiana lucernea, assembly GCA_964057025.1. Lineage (NCBI taxonomy): Eukaryota > Metazoa > Arthropoda > Insecta > Lepidoptera > Noctuidae > Standfussiana > Standfussiana lucernea. The sequence goes on from OZ059794.1 coordinate 15,573,275, forward strand.
AAACTTAACATTGTTCAAACAAAACTCACTATTATACTCTACAGTCGAATCAAGTGGACATACCGTCCACTTTCCTGTCCGGTCGAGTCAATACGACTCCCTGGCGGAATTAATCAATTTCACTCATAACTAACGATGTCACATATATTAACTTGTCTGTATTGAAGGAAGAATTAATGTTGTAGCCTTATATTGCTTTGCACTGAAGTGTCTGTAAGCTGATCATTATTACGCGGCTATATTGATGTATGAATGTGGGTACATAATTATTGGAAAGATGATTAACTTCTACATCTATACTCGTATAATTATTGTTTTTTGTTTGTAAATTATAATGTTTTAAAAGTAGTGTATGACGTCATTTAAAAATTATATTTAACTAGCATGTTTTGAAGCTACGACGTAAATAAAACATAGTTGATTTTTAGTGCTTTAGCAAAATAATTATCTATAAGAATTCTATACATAGTTCTACACATAGTTCAAAATTAAAACATCCCAAAACCAAAGCTAAGTGTCACCACGTTGGTTACCTCTGTACCATCAGATAAAATTAAACTGTCTAAAATTTTCTTTCTAGCTAAACCACGGTCAGACGCCTCAGCAGAATTCAAAAAGCTATGTTCAAAACTCATCCATTCAAAACGTTTCAATACTAACACGGTAAGCTCACCAAAGTTTCCTGTTTACCAATTAAAATTTCGACTTTCAACCTCCCCACACACCTGAAGGGTTAAATCCGGGCTGTTTTCCAACTAGTAGACACGCTACTTAATAATTCCCTTTATAGTGAAGTAAGTTGCTTACAAGCTCTGCGGTGTCTAAGTAACTTCGGCACGGCACACATTACGTGGTCTCTTTAAATATTTGCTCGGTGGATTGAAATTATTTTAGCGTAAGACTCAACGGAATTTGTATCTAACATTAGTTGGATTATACTTTGATGATGTTTAATGAGGATTCCGGAATCATATTCATCAGTTTCGATATTATGTGGTCTGAATTGAAATTGGAATTCGATCTGCCAAAATATGTCGTGTGTGGTGCGTTTGATGCATATTTTAATATGGCCGCCAACCGGTATGCATGTTTAAAATGTCGCGTCAAATAGTTGTTGATACAACCGTCGATTATGACATGATAGTGATTCGTTAAATCCTTTGTAATTGTGGTAACGGTTTCGTAAATAAGTACCTACATGATGTTAGATTTTTCATAGTGTTTCGAATGTTGCTGTTTTTGGAATCATTATCTCTTTACTATTTCTTCACCTGATTGATCACTACCGTCCTCAGCGATGTAGATTCGGCAAAAACATTGACAAAAACACAAAGATAACAAATCAAAGGAGAGAACTCCAATAAAAACTTGTTACAGAATGCAGGACAAATGGAAACATGAGCGGGAGTAATCCACAATTACACAGCGACATCGGTAAGAGATTCAGGATAAAATACATAATCCTCGGCGTGGGAGGGTAAAGCCGACCGCTCACTGCAACCGCTATAAATACAAGTAAATAAAATGTGGTTTTAAAAGGTTTTGTTCTATTGTGCTATGTGTGTTAGTGATGAGATTTTGTTTAGATAATAGGTGGTTAAGAAAGCTATAGACTTACACCCGTATCTAGAAACAAGTCAAAGTTTTTACTTGAGTAAATGTCATTATTTAAGATAAGATTTTTAATATGTAGTTTCATAATTGCTTGAAGTAAGAACTGTAAAAAGTTAGAATTCTTAGCTTTGCTTTCTTTGACGGTTCTTACTTCGTCTAAATTCTTGTCGATTGCATAAAAAAAATTGCACAAGTAATTACTTTAACTTGACTATAAATACGGTTGTTAGAAACGACCCCGATCGGAAATGAAAATGATTCATTACGATTTTGATTGCAGTTACATTACGTTGTCTGCCTTGTAAGGTTTGATTTTTGAATTGAAATGACTAAATAAGTTATTTACTGAGTGGTTCACACTTCAGATTGCCGCATAACTTCGAGACGCGTCGTATGTGGTCGCGATCCCCAGCGTTGACGAAAAGACGAAGAAGAAGAAAAAGTATGTATATATTGTAAGGTTTATGCGGTACAAAAAATAAATTTAATTTACTTAGTGATAGTTCTATTACACAAACATGTCAATTCACCATTACAGCTAACAAAAACGATAAAGATTTTTTGACATTCCCACATAGACCTACGCGTTTAGTTTTTACAAAGGTTGGCGTAGAAGAGAAACCAACACGTACTACATTACTTGTGCTTCGAGTATATTCCGTTTTTCCTTGTAAAAGCCTACTTACAATAACATTCTGAATACGTCATATCTAATGAGAGTCTTGTTAACATTACAATAAGGACTCCTTTTACAGATAACGTCTGCATTTTTAATGCACTGGTAAGTGGACGTCCGTCGTTATTGGTGCCGAAGGATATCGTGCCGTTTGTCGAAACTCGAGCGAAGACTCGCGGGAATTCGGCCGACTTCGGATTTACTCCGCCCAGGCCTCTTGGACCCTCGTACTGTCACGGACTCAATTTGTATGGGCTTTAGATTTATTATGTAATATGATGACTTGGAATTGATGACTTTGTTACTGAAAAAAATAATATAGTTTCGAGTCCTTCAAATTGTTGTTAGGCGCCTCTGTCTAGACTAGAACAATACCAGATTTAGTAATTCTGTGTCGAAAATATTTATTTCATCTTATCGAGTTGCAAAACAATCAATTTCATAGTTAGTGAGACATATCTAATTACAGTCTGCAAAGTTTCGTTTACTACAGAATTACGTCTTATGACATAGCAAGTTTGTTGTTACAAAACTGAACGTTATATCAAGTTTAATGTATTGTTCTGTGCCATAGAATTGTATTTACAAAGCCATTAAACGCATCGACGGACATGATATCGAAAAACTATTACAGGTGAACAGAGGAAACTTCTCAGAATCACACGTCACAGTCCATGCAACGAGTTGAGCAATAATATAATTTTTTATACGGAACATATCACTTCCGTCCGCGACTGTACGACGACATTGTTACTGGCGACTCGAAGAACTAAAGATCCACTTCTATTTTCCGATAGGGCGGGCATAGTATCATTCAACTTTTTTATTATCCCCGAACAGGTCAGTGGACGGTACATTCTGTTTTTATCGATTTGTTCAGTCAAATAATACGGGTATACATGTATCTGATCGGATGGCAACTTTTACTGTTGTTGCAAAAACAATGTTTGGACGTTTGTGGAGTGAGTTAGTGTTGCTTCGGGTTTAGATTGTTTTGAATGTTAATCGAAGTGTAAAATCTTTTAGCGATGAATGCACGTTGTTACTAACGTTAACTGACACCTAAACGAATGTTTAACTGTTACACTTTCATCACTGTTCAACATTTTCGTCACTGTTACACTTTAAATTGAATTCTTTTTCGTTGAATTCGTTTTGTTTTAAATTGATTTTAATAATGATTGTTTTGTTAAAAGCCGTAATAACATAGTTTTTAAGTACTCACTACTAATCCATGTGGACTCTTGTTCGAAATAAAGTTTTTGATTTGATTTGATTTTAAATGTTTGATGCTTAGTTGAGCGTTAGAATCTGACAGTGCGTTTTTATTTAGTGTTAGAATTTTAGTATTAAGACACATGGAAAATTGGATACGACTATCATCATTTTCCTGCCCTTGTCCCATGTTACTTTTTTTCTACGTTTACTACGTTTTTTTCCATTCTCCCCTGTCCACCATCACGCGATCATTTACTTCTTTTTCTTTCATATCATTCCTCATACAATCCATCCATTAAAAATTGGACACAACCATCATCTGCCTAGCCTTTTCCCAACTATGTTGGGATCGGCTACCAGTCTATCCGGATGCAGCTGCATACCAGTATTTTTGTTGAAATTTGACACAACCACTGGCATAAAATTATCGATAAATCGGAACCAAAAGTCTCAAAAACATAGGCAAAACAAATACGAAACCACTATTCCTACCTCACCGGGCTACAAACGTCACATAGCAAGTATTTGACACCGAAATCCTCGCGTGGAAACCACTATTTACCCTGACCTCATCGAGCACTAAGCCAATTACGGACCCCAAGTCTTTGACGTGAGCGAATCAAATTCAATTTGTCAACATTTCGCCACACTTAATCTGAATAATGAATCTGGGTAATCTTTATCCTGTCCATTGGCAAGCTGCCGAACAAAATCTCGTGACGAAAATTGGATTTTTTCTAATGAAAATTTAATTTTAAGTGGTTTTAGTACGGTGGCTAATACTTTGGCTGCAGGGTAATTTTGACAATTTGGTTGGTTTACTCGATGTGTTATTCTAGAGACAGGTTGGTTGGTGGCTTGGATATCGCCAAAGTTGGGAAAGCATTAACCTGTCTGTATGAAAAATCAAGTACGAGTTTTCGTTTTCAGGAGGTGGTAAAAGTGGAAACTCAAGTTCACCAATATCATTTTCGAACAAAATCTGCGAAATACGATGCACAGATATTGCTCACTTTCCTTAGATTCTTCTAAACTTTTCGGAGAATTTTACAAGGTCACCCAGAACTTGCACTTTTGAAATTACTTTCAGAATTCACTTGTAATCTAAAAGTGCCAAGATCGAGTTACGTTGAAACTGTTTGAATTATTGTTTTTTTTTTACGTATTTATAAACACGTCCACTATTTTACCCCAAAATTATAAAATCCACTAATGGATTAAAGCAAAATAACAAAGTAGCAAAATTGTCAGTATACCTTTAAGAATAAGAATAAGCAACTTGGAATGACAAATAATTAAAACAACATTAAAAAATAGAAACCTGTACCTAATAAATTATCAATTAATTTGCAAAAGTTAATAAAATTAAAGATTAGATGACATGTAATAAAGAAAAAAATAATTAAACAGACGTCAGTAAAGAAATGACTAAGATTCGATCATATCCCATTACAGTTCTAGTCTGAACGCTAGTCGTAATAGGTGCGAGCCTGCGTTTGATTGAACTTGATTAACATTTTGACTGTTTGCCGACCAGTAATACAACATCATGTCATGCTTATGGACAAGTGAGCACGGCAAAGCAGATTTGGAGTAACCTTGTATGAATGGATGTTCCAAAAGGGCAGATTGGTTGGTTCTGGACTATTGTGAAAACGGATTTCAAAGTGAAGAGCTCAAAATTAAATTGTATTGCATGATGGTACTAATATTGTTGGTGATGTCGATAATGCCAATGATATTATTGATGCAAAATAAGTTTAACGATTTGATATAACTTTATCAATTACTGTTATAGCTTTAGAATCAACAAAACATAATATCACCCGTGTTATCCCCGATGGGTTCGGCGGAGTTGTACCTAAAAATTCACCTTGGAACACCATTTGGAATCAAACCTAATTAAAAAACAAACCAGATGAGTTCTAATGAGAAATAAAAAGCGAATCCCGTAAAAGAGCTACATACAAATTACAGAAATATCTCCTCCCATTTAATTCTCAGCTAATAAATAAAAGCACAAATTCGTTTGACGAGATATCCCAAGAACTTTATGCCTTTGATAAAAAGCGGGGAGGGAAGGCACGCCAGTAGTTCAGTGGCGTGCATCATACTCGAGATCAAATTAAAAAACCGTTCGGCCATCGCCCGCGGCTACATAGGGGGGTCTTCGTGTTCTCTAATTAGAGGGAAGGTCGCGTTTCTGGACGCTCTTTGCTGTTTGGTGCGAGTTATGAGAGAGTTCTGATGTGGGTATTAATATGGAAATTCAATGCATTTGGTAAGATTGAGTTGGAGTTGTAAACTGTCTTGCGGTTTCAAACGTATGCTAATCATGCATATATGTATATTCGAACCAGTAGTTCCTCAGATTAGCGCATTCAACCAAACAAACAAATTCAGCTTTATAATATTGGTATAGATTTCTGCATAACAGGAAATGTCTCCCAATTTTGTTTTGAATCCCAGACATCTTTTAAAAACACTATTTTTCGATAGCAAAACTGAGACGAAGCCTATAATCTTCATGCCTGGCTATATTCCGCCTCAGCGGTTTCGCCTACACCACACGGCTAGCCTCCGGCCTGACTGCCTCTGCTAGCTCAGCAAAAGGATTACCAAAGTAAACAAAAGCTGTATAAAGTTAATCTCAAGGTAGCCCACAGTTTGTTATTTAACAAATCTGCGTGATAGTGAGCTTGGGTAGCTTGGATTAACTGAGGATGCATATTAAATTATCGCAGAGATTTGTTTTGATATAATTATCATGCAGTTTTGAAGAAAAAAAACATTAACTGTAGCAGTTTTTAGGTGGAATACCACATAATAAAATCTTAAATTCGCTCTCTAATAGCCTTAATCGTCGGGTCTAGGTGCATAATATTTGGTATTTATGTTGATATTGTGTATTTTATAGAAGTTTAGCACTAAGGAAGGATTAAAAAAAATAGGGGATTCTAGGGGATGAAAGTTTGTGGAGGTTCTTTTGTTAATTACATTCAAATTATTTCACCCAAATTATAAATGTGATAAAAAAATGCAAAAAAATAACATTGATGAACCATTCAAACGCGCTGGATTATTATTATAATATCATAACATTACTTAATAGTACACACTGAGAAATTCCTCATAGGAAAACCCAACAACGATTTGCCCGACCCGGAAAACCAACCCAGGACCTCCTGCTCAACAATCGCGATTGCGAACACTATAGCAACGACGCATGCGCTGGAGCAAGGTTAAAAATAATCCAAGCTTCATCATTTAAGTACGTTGCGGAAAATATTTTCCCGGCGAACACAAATAACCGAATTTAATTTTATACACGTGCTCGACCTACAACAAGAGAAATCTATTTTTACACGACGCCGGCCCAATTCATAAGCTATAGATATAAAAATGTTACCTCAACATTTTGTTAGCTAAATCTCCTTTTGTTATTACACGTAACTAAAACATACAACTATTGACCCCTGGTTACATTATACGGAGTCGCTGGGCTATAATATTGTTTTCCCATCAATTTCGTACATAAACACGTCACCCGATTAATATTCATGACTACCCACAAGTCATTATTCGCCAATGTTCACGTATTATCGATACGATTATTTATATGTTATAAATTTATTGATTCGGTGTTGAAATTGATCTGTTGGGGATAAAATTGATGATGTTGCTTTGACAGAGAAGCTCAAAATGTCTTGATTGAGACTAAAAGAGTGTCCATGGAATTTCTTGCCCTTTCTTTTTTAAAGAGGTCTACGTTGTGGAAAGGGAACCTGGCAATTTCTTAACAGTCGAAAATTACCTGTAAATTATTACATTCAACTAAATGTTTCGAGTTAAACCATTAAGCTGGTACCTTATCAAATGGAAAATGAAGACCATTTTATTTGAATTCTAGCACTGGATGGTAAGTTCTCATTACTGTTGGAGGAAAAACTTGCAATGTCCAGGAATTCTGTGGAAATACGTTGATAAGGGCCTTTTGTATATCAGGATAAAAAATCGTGTGCGACAAGACTACAAGCGATTTCCTTGTCGATGCGCTTGGTAAACGATAATAATGTTATTCACACAGACATGTTGGGACTGCCCGGTTGGTTGAGTGATCGCAAGCGCGACTGTCGAAATCAAAATCAAAATATTTTATTTCACATAGGCCTACATGCAAAACTTATAAAACGTCGAAAAAAGGTGCACGGTTCGCGTTGGTCGTTTCCTATGGAGAAGAACCGGCAAGAAACCCCGTGGTTGTGCATAAGGTTTTGGGTTCGATGCCCGGGTCGGACAAAGTGTTATTGGGTTTTTCCATCTAGAATTTCTAAGTAGCAGCCACGGTGTCTGGATTTGTGCCCCCTATTACATGCGACTTAAAACATAACTGGCGTAATGTGTCTGTTGGGTACACCTTTGCCTAACCGTTTGGGGATTACAGGTGTAATGTTATGTTATGTTGGGATTAAAATCCTGATCTAAAACCCGTACTCTAATACCGTCCAACCTACTCCACCACTTTCATTAACCACTGTTCCATCTAAAAACGTAAATCCTAACTAACACCGCGGCGAACGCAATGAAAATCGTTTTAATTCACTTAAACAACGCTCTGGTTCTTTTTCCCGGTTTAATTAGATCGGCTATTGCTGGCACCTGGGGCTGGTCTTTGTTCGTGCGATGCTCCCCACGAATTGTGTCTTCTTCACTTAATGGAGGACGCTGTTACACCGTACTGTAATTCGCTGCTGTAATAAATTGGAGAGTGTTGTTTAGAACGTGAATTTAACGTAGGTTTTTTTAAAGTAGTGAAAATAATAATTCCGGTAGAATCATATCTTTATATATAATAAATCTGTAGACGTGGCGTTTCTGAACATTGAAAATATTTAGATAAAAAATAGGGGTGTTAAAAAATAACAAACAGAACCCATTTCTACCAATTTTAATTTTTTTGCCTCTTTGTTTATGTGTCTGTGTGTCAGCAGTCTGTGAGTCTACGGGTATATTTGTTTATTTAAGTATTACGTGAAAATTACAAAAGCGATGTGGTTAGTTTTAATTACAATAACTTACAGTATTTTTCAGTAACATGTTTTTTGCATACTGTCACTTTTGTCTTTCAGATTAAGCTCTCAGAGATGTTTTTTTTTTTAAATTGTTTAAGGATATTAACCGTTGGGATTGTCGTTGAATGTATTGGCTTTTATTCATAAACTCCTTCTTAGCGTGCCTATGGCAATCTAAATTGTTTCCCCCCAGAAATTGACTATGAATTCCTTTAATACTTAAAACAAAAATGTACTAACATATTTTAATTTTAATTAACAGTAAGTCAGTTAATAAGTACTTATATTATTTGTAGAGGATGTTAGGAATATACTATGATTTCACGTTCCCAAGTAATGTACCCTAACAATGCCAAAAGAAGATGCGGTCACGTGAGCGAAGCCACGGGCACAGCTAGTTTCTAATAAGATGTTTGACATTAAATGATCGAAAACGACGAATCAAAAATGTATGACATACTTTTTGAAAATTACTGCTTGTTTAGACTCTCTCTGATAGAAGAGTAGGTATTCGACGAAGGTTTTATTTGTTAGAAAGTGATAAGCTTAGAGAATTAAGTAAAAAACTAGAAAGCATCGATCTGCGATAGATTGATTAAAGCAAAATGGATGAAAATGCGAAAATTCCCCCTGAAAGAAATAGAAGTCGTCTGGCGTCCGTCTGTTTAAATGTAAATCATTTCGATGAACCTCACCTGCATGAATTATTCAGGACATAATTAGGAATCAATTTCGGAATATTAATTAATGAAATTGACTGCTGTTTTAATTTCATTGCCTATTGAATCCGTTACAATAATTTATTTAAATAAATCCACTTCGATAAACTTCAAGTTTTATCCTCAGCAATTTAGTTTCAATCAGAAATACAAGTACATACTTGGATATTGACATTTTATACACCATACTATGACCTCATTTTTCTAATCTCTTACCAATCTCATCATCTACATCATAAAACCTACCATATAAAATAATCGTCATACTCTCAATAACAATAAAGCTAATGTTCCACCTGATATCATAGCATTACGCTACGGTGTGATGTCACACCATTTTCACGGTTAATGGAAGTGCAGGGGGACTATTGCGGGCCGATGTTCCGCGAAATGCACTCGATGAAAGGAGACTTCTCGAATTACCCAACATAACTCGGTGTTTAGTCGAGCGTCGAACGCTCGGTGTACGGTGTAATTGGCGCCTTAGTGGCAATTTGCCGAAGACAAGTAACATATTGCATGCTGATGTATATGTAATAGAATTTATTGGTTGGTCGTGTACCTGCATTGTACATTAGAAGTGTAATGTAATTGTTTGATGTAGTCTCCTTTTTATTCTTTGTTGAGTGGTTTTATATTGGAAGCGTGACTCTCGGTAGTAACAAGTTGAGTTACTTAACAAATAATGATTATTTTACATTGACTTAAAATAGAAATACACATAATATACATAGCAGCAAGCTTATTACATGCGTAAATAATAGGCAGAGTAGTATTGATAGAACACCCATATTTTTCCAACTATGATTAACTCCCATGTAGTAGAGGGCGAGCCTATTGCCAAATAGAAATACCTATTATAATACAATTGTATCGTTTACGTCAAAACAACAAGTTCAAAATAAAATGTCTCTGTTATCGACTATAAATATCAATCAAGTCAGTATAAATAACTAAGACACTTCAAACAAAAATCAGAAACTTTAGCAAAATTTCTTTCTCGTCAGATGGGAGTTGGAACGAACATTTCTAAAAGTTACATGCCTGGCCTTCGGGGTTGTGATGACCGTCTGTCAACTCGCATACACCCTCTTTATCTCTCGTCCATTGGGAGATGAGGTTTCCAGGTTTCATGTATGAACATTGAACGGCATTTCAATTTTAATTTGAAGAGAAAAGTTGGTATTGAATCACTCATGATTAGCAGTTCTTACTGGATTGATAGTTTTAAGCATTTTAGAATCGGTTTTTATTGAGAAAATTGGTAGACAGTGATTAAGAAATACACACAGATTAAATAAGTTTTTTACTAGAAATTTCAATTGAAACTTCAATAAATAATTTCTAATGTAGAATATCGTTTGGCCATTATTATTTTCCAAAAGTTTTTTTCCAATTCAATCCCAGACGAAAAAAAAAGAAAATCGATCACCGCCATTTTCTTATTAACGACAGACCGTCTCGTTATTTCAACCGTCAATTAAAAACAAGGCACAGCTGAACATAATCGACATCGGAGCAAGTCGAGTGGGCGAAGCACGTAAACAACTCGATCGCATTAACGATGCCATCAGCCCAAGCCTATTTAAATCTCAAGAGTAAAATGCACCGACTATTGTATGGGACAATGGCACGTACTAATGCTGCAAAACGAATTGGGAACGGGACAAGTTCATTGTGACTCGAACATAAATAAGCATTTGCTTGAAGCCTTACGCTTCGGTGTGAGTGACGGCCGGGAGCGTGTGACGTAATTATTCAATTAGTAGATTAGTTTCTTTTTGTACTTACGTGGTGAAGTAGAAATGGATATTGCATGTGTTTTGTGTAGGCGTATGGAAATGTGGTGCAAACTTACCTGGAACAAGAATATATTTTCATTAGGTTTAATTCTAGCTTGTAGAAAAGTTAATGTAGGTTATGATTAAAATAGTCCTACCAAATGCAGTTCTTTAAAGTAACGCTAAGTGCCACTGCTGATACGTTCTGAATAAAAATAAACTTACTTTATTCATATTTCTTTTATTCAATGTTAAAGCTGTATCACTTTTTCTGGTTACAATAGAATTACTTGCAAATGAACTTCATTAAATGCTTCGTCAATCAATCCATGTTTTACACAGCGTATTTCGAAGTCCTACACAAAGGGTATTATTTTAAACTAAACATTTTGCAATGTGCACACCAAATTAAGATACAATCAGACTGACAGGCAAGAGATAAATGTAAGAGACTCAGGACTGGTTGTAGTAACGTGCAATGGAGGAGACCTATACTCAGAATTAGGAGGACTTAGGTAGAAGAAGAATACATCCAATTCGCTTTAAATTTTCTCTTGCACCAGCCTCACAGGACACAGGAGGGCGTCCCAAGAATTAAGATCGCTGCGCCGGTGATATATTGAATACGGTGAATGAGCAATAAATCATAAGCAATTTAACAAACAATACAGTTGGTAATGAGCTACGGTCGCTCTAGGAAATGGTTGTAGTAGCGGTCCCAGGGGATTCATTGGAATGTGTTTACTCGCTAGTTTGTGGTCGGTACTGCTTTAACGTTGTTATTTAGAAATTAACTCTGGCACATTGTAAAGAAAAAGGAAATAAACAATAAGGTTGAAATTACAATAACAAAATGAAAGCATAGGCGGCGTCAAAGTGTAGAATGTAATAATTATTTGAATTTCATCGTCTATACATTCACACAATTTACAGGTCATCCTTAGAGTACCTACTAAGGCTTAAGTCTATAAGAATTATTATAGCTAGTACGTTGGCCCAAGGTTATTCCTATTACTGCAGCACAACACTGTCAGACCTTGTGGTCGAAGATATTGTGCAATAATATACAGGCAATAATCAAATCAGAAGTCATTTCTACAAAATAAGCCAAGACTCAGCACTTTTGAGAGCAAAAAATACACAAGGAATTCCCCAAATGCCATGCCATGGTAGTCGTGAAATGTGGACTCTCACTACTTCGTAGTACTTTAACTGGGATAAAAGTAGCTAAACAAATTCCCCAGCAACACATTTGTCAGTTGATAATTTAAGTAACAAGATTCTATTCAGTCTTAAATTAATATACACAAACAGTGACTAGCACAATATAAGTTCAGTTAGTTACTAACTACGACGAAACTTCTAACAATTTCAGTCTAAATGATATTCAAACTGTGTCTTGGACGCAGTAATACATATTTTTACAGGATAACTTTGTTATTCAGATCTTTCAGAGATTTTAGCAAGTAAAATTTATTGAAACATGCTAATTAAAACTTAGGAAGAATGAACTCCCACGTGTATGTTTTACGTTCAACGTAATACAAAAATGGCAAGAGGAATCTTTATTTAGGGATCATCATCATCATCTGCCTAGCCTTTTCCCAACTATGTTGGGGTCAGATTCCAGTCTAACCGGATGCAGCTGAATACCAGTATTTTACATGTAGCGCCAGCCTATCTGACCTCCACAACCCAGTTAGTACCGGGTACTACGATACCCCTTGGTAAGACTGGTTGTCAGACTTTCGGGTCACCTGTAACGACTGTCAAAGATCTACAATTGACAGCCGGGACCAACGGCGAAACGTGCTTTCCGAGGCAAGGAGGAAACTCGGTATGTAATGGGTGGTCACCCATCCACAGACCAAACTAGGCAAGCGCGGCTTAACTTGAAGATTGATCCGAGCGGCTGTTATTATTTTAGCCACAAGCTCCTAACTTTATTTAAAGAATAGTCTTTAAATATTTTTTTTTGCAAGACCCAATTTAGTGAAAGAAGTCATTGATTTATTTGTAGATAATAGATTTCCTAAGCAAAGTTTTTAAAATCTATCGCTTCAACCCTTTATATTTTACTGTGTGCCGTGTAAAAGAGCCAGACTGTGCCTTCTCAACTTTATCTCTGAAGTTAGTTATGGTCAGTAAAAGATCTAATCAGTATCATTGTAGATGATTTGGTAGAGAGGCTTTAAAAATGAAGTCGAATAGCTGTTAGATTCAACATGGAAAATCTGACAGCTCACTTTTATTTAGACGGCCATTCAGGTATCACTTAGTGTCAGTTAAAACCAGCATTAGTCTCTTGAGCTTGTGTATAATACATTGCATCCAACATCGAAAAATAGTTCACCTGACTGTACGTTTTCAATCAACCTCCATCCACTCATGCCACATGTTTCAATAACTCATCACTTTCATCGAAACCGCTTTGTTTTCCATACATCCAAACAATCAAACAAAAAGCACAATGTTTTTAATACCACTCCACCAATTGCGTAACTCTAAAACACAGTAATTCACACACGAATTCCAATATACCGTATGAATTTACAGAGATCTCTTGTGAGCACACAATAAATACATATTTCATGAAGTGGTATTGAATAACAATTGTTGGGGCCGACGCCGAAGCGGGGCCTAGGCCGAGGGCCGAGGCGCAGGCCGAACGGAACGCCGTTTGTGACACATATTAAAATGTACTGCCGGCTTTAAGTGTATTAGATTTTTACGCGCCCTTGGGTGTCCTTTTTTGTTGTTTTAAATGTTTGCGTATTGAGTATGGAGTGACTGGTGAGATTTGTTTTATTGTAGTCAAGGTATTATAGTAAATGATTTTTTTAAGCAATGTTTGTGAATATCTCTAATCTTTCCAACGTGCTATCGAACACAATGATGATATTAAGCCGACAAAACACACCAAGAAAACAAAATCAAGAACACCTGTTACCAATAAAACATCTTTCAGCATAACTTCAAACATTCGACATAACGTTAACCTTAACAGTCCTAAAATCCAGAAAGATATGATACAAATGAATGTTGAAGTCTTCGACTTTCCAAAACGTGAAACAATACTGTGTTTCGGCGCAAAAAGTTTAGCACTTAAACAGAACCAGAGGCGTTTTCATGAATAAGCGACTCTTCAGTTTTGAGCATGATGCAAGGTGCCACTTGGGATATTTAGAAATAGGTTTTCAAAGTGAAGGTGGTAGGCTCTTTGATGATTTTTATTTGAAATAAGGTCGATGTTACGTGATTTTTCAATTTGAAAAACAAATATTATTGGGAAAAAATACCTAGACACTCATAAATATTTTGTGGCAGTAGGAACTATGATTTCAGGACAAACGTTTTCATATCATAGAATAGCCTAGGTACAGTTTCTTTTTTCTTTATGTATTTTGAAGCTTATAATTAATTACCAAATAACAAGTATCTGATGCAAAGATGTCTATGGTCATATTAGGTGGGAATTAACACTGTTTCAAGAACATATTTTAAAAGTATTCGCCAGAATGGTTATACAAATGAGGCATAAAATCAAACATATGTCGATGTCATCCCAGTTTACTGTTGTCCTAACAACCACATAATATACATTCCATTTTGCATTCCAGCACAGTTCTAGCAATATTTTAGCTTACTAACACACAATACGCTCGCAGACCGCTGCGGCCAGTTCTTATAGATATATTTCGATTACCTCTCCATAAAGAGGAATTATCGGCTCTGTATCATTGCTATATTGACAGTTATTGTAGTCTATGTAACTGAGTGCCTTTTCTATGCTTATTATGGCGTAACTCTTAAGTATTACTGTATCGCAAATGTGTTTATTTTATTCACGAATAGCAAAAGATAGTGTACCTTATATGAAGTAAACTAAAAAAACTAAAAAAGAAGGCATAATTACAATACCTTATTAGAACCGAGGATAAGAATATTTTAAACGAACATGATATGAATTTCAATCTACGCTTTTCAGTAACAAGGTCTAAAATTCTGGCAATAGTTAAGAACTGTTTTAATGCATTAATTTACGAAACATAAATAAAAAGTAAAAATTTGTATAATAACTAACTTAGACTAATAATTATGGTGTTTCTCACGTTTATTCCTTGGCAACAAATTCATTTAATCATTAGCACAATTAAACTATACAAGAAACTATCAAGTTTCTCCACAGAAATATGAAAAAAGGTTACCTCTAACGTATATGGGTTCTAGTGGGACCTCTATCTCTCCTTGAACAGACATATTTTATCCTCCACAGGGTTTAGTTGATATTGGTTATTGTGCGCCGTTTTCTGTCGCAGTCGCAGTGAACGGGTTAGGTGTCTGCTATGGTGCACCCGGCTCTTCATTAGAAAGACTTACTCTTGTTTCTGTTGTAGTATTTTTTTCTATCGTTTTTTTGTAAGTTAGGCTTTCTAACTTTTTTTCGCTCGGAAAAAGATGGCCGTGTACTGGTTTGATGTAGGGAAAGTTAGGTTCACTTGTGTGTGATCAAGTAATTATTGTACTTCAAATTCAATACTTCTTAGTTTCACGAAATTGTGAAAAAGTTGCTTTGATTGCATGTTAGTTTAAATGTGGTTAGATTGCAAGGAGTTTAATGGAAATCCATAATTATCAATTTGATCCTATAAGTCTCGTTAAGTGCTGATACCCTATCGAAGTTACATCTGCAAGAGATTGGAAACAGACGAACTCAAGTTGTGATATATTATCCCTATTTGTTATCCTCAATTATCTAAAACAAAGAAAACCTGCTCTATTAATAATTAATTCTATTTTTGTAAGATCCTAAGTCGATAAGAAGCATTGTTTTGAAATACGTTTCTATTATTATAACAAGTTCTATAATTGATGTCAAGTTGTCAACAGTAACATTGCAGTAACCTCCATTCGTTCAAACTCATCTAAAATAACAACAACATCCAATTACCGAACCATCAGAAACAACGTTATATAAAATTCAATTAAGCCAAAATATGAAAATACATAAATAAAAACGTGGAATCGATTTAAAATGGCAACACCACAACTAATCAGGATGCGGGCCGCGTGATTTATTTCGCGTCAAAGTTGAAAATTAATTCACAACACCGCTAGAGGCGGTCGTAGAGTGTGGAGCCATTGGCGGGTTATAGAGGTCGCGGGTTGTTCGTACAGTTGGCGGTTATATAGGTGTGCGGTTATTAGTGCTTGCGGGATTAGATGTGGGTCTAGGTTATTGGGTTTTAAAGGGTAAGTCACGTGGTTAAGACCATGTATAGCTGGAGATATTATCGGTGAGTTGCTTGCGTGTACTTAATCGCAATTTTATCATATGAAATCTGTAGTATAAATTAGAGTTAGAAACTGTTGTAATCATCAACATATTAGCTACTGCTAATTATACATAAGCCTCTCCCAGGTGTCATCAATTCGCCAGTTTCTGAGGTATATTAGTCTTCATTGGTCCATTTTGTGGGAGGCTTTCCAATGCTGCACATCCCGGTGCATTGTTGCTACCTATATAACCTTAAGGCTTCCTCGGACATCTGTTCTACGAGTAATGGACCCTGCTCATGAGTACTGCCGAAATCACAACGTTTGTGATGCATTTCACAGTCCCCTATTCATCTTTACGATATCCACATAAAATCCACACCATGTCTTTCACATAATCAATTTCTACAACAAGCCCGCTGATTTCATAACCCAACCGTGTCACGTCGGTGTCAGAAACTCCAGTCTTTGCAGCGAAGCCAACGAGCGACGAGCGAAACAAAGCGGTGGCCACAAACCGCATTCAGGTAATTCACATTCAAAAACATTCATTCAATTTAAACATGACGTACTCGTATTTTGTTAAGAAATTTGATAATGTTAGCAGAATTGTGTAGGCTTTAATTATGTTGCTGTGTCGTGGAAGTACCTACGTACATGATGGTTTAGTTAAAACATTGCGATGTGAATATAAAGGCTGGTGATTTGAAATCAGGACACAAAGGTTTGAAGCGGATGGTTCGAAAACCAGATGCAATTGAAAATTTTGGCGTTTGGGCAAAATCAGAATAATTCTGTCACAAAAAAAAAAACAGTATCACCAAACAAATTCTCATCTGTTTACCAATTGAGAATTTTTATTTCATTTTCTGGAATAGTTAGAAGTACCGAGAGGGCACAGACCCGACAAAATAAAATGAGTCCAATAGTTCGTCTTGATTTATTGTTAACTAAAACACTGACACTAATACATTAATCGAAGAAGTCTAGTTACTGACAGCACCCTCGGAGACCTCTGCCTTAATCCACACATTACAAGCGTACAGGTAACGTATACCTCCTCGATAAAATTGTTTACATTTGACAAACACGCTGAGGTGTGTTGTCGTCACGTCCTCCGTGATACGTCGGCGTGACGGCCGACGATTTGCGGATTATATTCTACGGTTTTGATGTGAAGATTTAATACTGTCGGCTAATATAAATTGTTAAATAGCTCATCTGGATGTTCATATCCGAATCTGTATGAGGTACTTGAGTAAATTATCAGCATCATCATCTGCCTAGCCTTTTCTCAACTATGTTGGGGTCGGCTTCCGGTTTAACCGGATGCAGCTGAACACCAGTATTTTACATGAAGCGACTGCCTATCTGACCTCCACAACCCAGTTAGTACTGGGTAATACGATAGGTACCCCTTGATAAGACTGGTTGTCAGACTTTCGAGCCATTGACTACTTTTAACGACTCTCAAAGATCTTCAAATGTCAGCCGAGACCAACGGCTTAACGTGCTTTCCGAGGCACGGAGGAAACTCGGTATGTAATGGGTGGTCACCCATCCACAGACCAACCTAGGCAAGCGCGGCTTAACCTGAAGATTCATCCGAGCAGCTGTTATTATTTAGCTAGGAGCTCGGCCTCTATTACATGGGACTTAAACATTACTGAAACAAACATTAGTGCATGGAAAATGTTTAGAGGTGATTTTAATTGTATTTTTATTGTAATTTTTAAATTGTATTTATAAGTGTATTTTTGTGTAAATTTAAGTATGATGTATCTGTATTTTTGCGGTAGTAACATCACATTGGCGTTATAGCTGTTAAGGTGTTATAGTTTCGAAATAAATAATAAATAAATAAATTACTGGCGAAATGTGGGTGAACTTCTACGTAATAAAAGACACCTCTACGTTACCCATCGAGGGTTACAGGCGTGATGTTATGTAATGTTATATGCCGGTTTCCTCACGATGTTTCCTTTCTCCGTTTGAAGCTGTGGTGGTGAAATACGTAACACAGAGTAAAGTGTTGCGTGCTTTCCTAGGATTCAACCAACTCCATGTAAGACGGCCTGTTGTCACTGACGCCCGTATCTATAGTCACGTTAAAGTAATTACTTTAGCTTAAGCAATTACTTATGCAATTTTTTTTTATGCAATAAACAAGAATTTAAACGAATTAAGAAGCGTAAAAGAAAGCAAAGCTAGGAACATTTTACAGTTCTAACTTCAAGCAATTACTAAACTAAATAATAAAAATCGTATCTTAAATAATGACATTTACTCAAGTAAATACTTGACTTGTCTATAGATACGGGTGTTAGTCACCAATGCTAACAGACATAATTTTGTCGAGCAAGAACTAAAGAAGAAGGATAAGAATTCTTTGATTTTTTAGAATAAAAGACGTCTAGATAACAGCAAACGAGACAACCACCATGCTTTTAAAGACTGTACAAGCTATAGCTATTCAAAAGAATATTTATGTAACTGTATTGCGTGTTGAGTTGTATTTAACAATCGTGACTCCACAAGTTCCTGTAATATGCCTTAATTACTAACTCACTCAAACAAAATGTTACAACATCACACCTACGGCAAATTAATTAAAGCGCAAATAAAGGCTATGATTAATTAAAAGGATTATGAAATTTATTACTAAAACAAATTAAAACCTGGTCGATTTTCTCTTTATATTTTAGTACCAAAGTTTCAATAAAATAAAACCAATTAAATGAACTATATCCTGAAGATAAACAATGTACCGACTAAGGTTGATGAATTTTGAAATTCAAATAGTAATAAGTACTATTTCTGACCTGTACGAGGCTTCGTTGACCGACAACTTTTCCTATTAAATAAACATCAACTATCCGACAAAATAAATAACAACTTTAGATTGAAATGTGTCCCAGGCCTTGCTTGTGTTTTCTAAAATTTATATTGCGTACATGTTTGCCTGTTGAAATAGGAACCTTGTCCATGGAACCATTTTCGTGAACTCATATTTATTAATTTTTACTAGTTTGTTTTTAGTAATCATTTATTGTTTTGATAGTACGGTACCTTTCTATCGTGTTTGTATAAAATACAATCAATATAAGGTTGCCAATTAATAATAATAATTGATCATGTCTTTGATGATGGTATAAATGAGACACAATCTGTAGAGCAATGTTATTAATATTCAATATCGATAACAAGAGGCAGTTCAACCTATCTGACATAGCTGCATAACCAAAATCGAGAATCGAATCCAAGTTTCGATTTTTCGGTGAAATATATTTCATACTTCGAAAAGCCAGTGAAAACTTAAACATTTTAGATTCCACAGCGAAAGCTAAATGCGATGCATTTAATATTGCATCACATAATACTTCATGCACTACACTACAGCACTATCTGGTCTGCAATAATGAATCTCCCTCTTCATTTCCAATGTCAGCTTACCCCGCAATATTTCCACTACATTTTGTGAATAACAAATCATATTTTTGGCTTGTTTTTAATGTAAAAGCCATGCAATTGTTCGGGCCATAAATAAAAATTGTTGCGAAAACACCTCAGCAGTTTTAATATTTTAATCCTCGCCGGGAGGGAACATAAATTTCGTTTGACTATTTGATCGCGAACGGTATTGTAGGAAACGGCGGCTGTTTCGATAATGTTAAAGAATTTTCTCAGGAATTGTAACATCGTGTCGAGATAGGAAATCTTGTCGCAGATCTCTTCAGTATTCTTGTGAGTATATAAAATAATAAATCTATTTTAGTCTAACCAGACTGCCTGGACAAAAAGAAATTCTATTAGTGACAATAACGGTGGAATATTCAGTCAAACATTTACGGGACCAACCGTAGGTAAACTACCGAAAATTCTACGATACGAAAAGGATATAGAAGCATTTGTAACTTATCTAGGCCCTGAGTTCAGAGCATTAAATCAACAACTACATTCGCTTATGTTTTTGTTTGGAAAAAAAAACAAACAAGGTAATTTAACACTGCGATTTCAATAATCACCAACCTAAAACACAACCCAAAAATTAAAAACTCAATTATGCCCAAAATCTACAAAAAAAACTATCAAATTCAACTATTTCATGAGGCGAAACAATTGCAGCTAATGGCAATAGAGTTCAACAATGCTTTGTTACTGAATCGCACGGCTTTCCAGCACTCGTTGTGAAATGCGGTGGTTTTATCCGCCCTGCCGATTCTGCTCTGCTAATAAATCATGGCACTTTTGTCAGGTGTTACAATTTGTATCGCGCCGTGCTTCGTTGTGAGAAGATTTTCATTTTTTTTTCGCCACCCTGTTCACAAATCATCAGAATTGCGGGTGAGTAATTGTTTTGCGGTATAGGCGGTGAGAGATTTATGTGTGGGATGATCTTGGGATTTTAGTTGCAAATGTCAATGTACTAAGTTTTCGCAGTAAAGTCTCCGTTGCACATCACTAAATAAGGATACATATACCGGCCTGCAATAGGGTCCCCCTCTAATTATGAATTAAAACATAACTAGCGAAATGTGGGTGTAATATGCGGTACTCCACTGCCTTACCGTTTGGGGATTATATAACAGGCGAGATGTTGACATGATATGAAAGATTTCCTTTAGTAAGCAACGTGACGAGCTGGACTCATGGACGCTGGATTGGGCCCAAATTGCCCAAGATAGAGAAAAATGAAAAGATGAAAGGGAGGCCTTCGCCCTGCAGTGGGACCCATAAGGCTCATAATAATAATAAGCAATCTTGTAAGTACAAACAAAACAGATTAATTAGGAAAAATGTCTACAACCAAATTCATTTTCCTTTCAAATATACAAATATTTCCTATAAAAATCTTTACACATCACCAAAAGCTTAAAGAGTTAGTTCCAAGTATCTTAAAAGAAAGCAAATACCATTTCCCAGTAATAAAAATCAAGAAAACGAAACCTACCAAACAGCATAGAAAACCATCACAGAATGAAACGTAGCTCAAAGAGACAGACTAACATTTATTTGGATAGTGGCACACGACAGCAAATATTTAAACTCGCATAGAAAACGTGTATTTGCACCCCTGCAGAGGCATCTGTATTCAAACACTGGTAATGTGATCAAGGATGTACCTACGCTTAATTGAATTAGATAGCTTTAGCATACAGTTTTTGAATGACTTCGAACCTTATAGCAGTGCTGCCAGTAATGGATGAAACACATTGTGCAAGTTTATTCTGAAATAAATGGATAAGTGAGGTTCAGTTTGCAGCGCAGTGATTACAGTTTGGTCGTAAAATACTTTTAAAGTAAGAGCAATGAGTGTATTCACACTTTCGATAGTGCGCTCTTTTGTTTAAAATGATTTTGTTGGAGCAAAAAGCTCTTTTCGTAGACAGTGAACCATGCAATGTGTATCACGTGGAATGTGGCTTTCAAAATATTACCTAGACGATAACGATAATGTATGTAAAAGTCATAAATGAATCGAATTGGCATGACTACGGACGGCTACTAACGTTTAGAGGACAATCCTGTTGGAAGTCGGTATAGAAAAAATAATAATTTAAAAACGATTGCCCGTTGACTAGGCCGTCAGATTATAATACTTCACTATAGGTTATACAACATTATTTTTAGTATATGCGAAACCAGAATATAGTTTGTTCAGAATAAGTAACTGAAACGATTCTAATCATTTTTACACCATGTTACATTTTGTCCCAAAAATATTTAAAAAAAGGTTACGAGTTGGACACCGAGCGACACTTAGTACCTATCCGCAACCATACGCGCACATCACAGGCATTAGGCGCGGGCGCAAAGTGCCGCGCCGCGTGGTGAGCATGTTTTTGTACGGACGACCAGGTAACATAACAAGCTTATAACTTTGTGATTTTAAATTATACAGTTTTGAAATTTTGTACATAGATTCTTGACGTAAAAATACTAGACACGTGTTTCTGGTTTCGCATATACTCAAAGTAATGTTGTATAGCGAGTACAATTATTTTAGAAAGTAACTGAATATGAACTCAGAGCAACCACTTGAGAACTTGGCATCTCCATACCTAAGGCAAACAGATCTATATGCCATGACCTTTTATCTATCTTGTGTACCTATGTGTATGAACAATTCCTCACGTAAACAACTACACACAACAACAAATATGTAATCCCATACAAAACGAAAACAGAACCTCCGCTTACAGAACTAAGGAGGAAGGCTTTAATATTTGTCACAGGAAACAGCCTTTATTAACCCCATAGGCGTAGGGTACATCCGGTGAAGGGTAGGCCCATTGATTTCTGGAAGGGTGGCCCCTTAATACCGTCCACTTGTAAATATAGCTCGTATAATATTTAACTTGGATCTTTTAACAATAGGGATCTGCTTTGGTAAACTATTTTGGAAAGTTTTAATATTGCAATGAAGTTGTGGATTTTAAGAGAATATTGGGTATCATTTTTATGAAATGATGACAGATGGTTTAAATGGTATCTACTATTCAAGTACCTGATGGTGATTTTATATAAACTACCATCATTTAAAACATTTTTATTCCGGAAAGTCCATTTGAATAACACATAATTATGAATATTTGACTTTGATACAGCAAAGAAGTCTCGATGTTTTGCCATCGTAGGTCAAAATCAATATGAATTAGGGCCAGGTCGCTAGTTAAGTTTTTAATAAAACCAACTGCTGGAATTAATAAAATATAATTGATGTAACTGTTGCTTATATGAAGCTGTACGACAAAATATTTATTCATACAACCAATAAATTAAATACCCAACATGATTAATAGCTCAACAGTCCCTTAAATTCGTTATATCCAAAATATCTAGACCAGCAAATATTCGAACAAAAACAGAGTTATTTGAAAAGTTCAGCAACGCACGCACCTCCTAAAAACGAGAAATATTTAAAACATCTCTGGGCTAGTCCAATAGCCTTCTCCGGTTCAGGAATTCATTATGACGACAGAAATTTGTTTGCGATATGAAATTCCTAAGACTCCTCCGCCATTTCCGAACAATTCACGTCATTCCAGTGACCACGTTTTTGTTAAAACAATTTTGTTTGACTTTTATTATATGCTCTTTTGTGCTGGATAAAGTTTGATATTTCAAAGTAATTACAAAGTAAACCACGTTAAATTACTGTAAAATTTGCTTCTGTAATTGTTAAGGAGGTTAAAATTAACTTATATTTTGGTCGTGTGGTTAGTGCCTAACCTGGTGACAGAGTATTTATGCCGCCCATGAGCCTCTGACTTGGCTTTACGTGCCACCAAGAAATATCTCTTAGGCATGCTGGTTTCCTTCACCAAAGAAGTGATAATTGTACAATACGAACATGAATCCGAAAAATTACTGTCTAGGGTTCGAACTTGAGACCTATGACTTGGCAGTCCGACGGTCACATCACTAGGCAATCACTGCTACAGTCAGTACAGCTACAGTACAGCTGCTTTCCCGTCGAGGAACTGAGTTGAGAATCGAAAATTATTAGATAAAATAAACTACCGACCCAATGAAGATACCAAGGTAATAAAACGAATTTTTCAAAATATAACTAGTTTGCCTTATAAATTAAAAACGAATGCCCCTGTATATCTTCATCATTCATTACCCTTACATCCAAAAAACGTTCAGTAAAAATCAAACTCAAATGACCATAAATTTCAATTAATTTGGAAGGCTTCAGTCCAATTGAGCTTGTTCCTACCATTTTAAATCCCTGTCTCCAATTGTTGCTAGGTAAATTTAAATATTTTACACTTGAAAAGAGCTATCGAACGTTCCTACATTTTAATGGGCAACGCTTCGCTAAGCAATGTCTGAAATGTGTCGATGTTTTTGTATTCAATTTATCGATGGAAAATTGAGTAAACATTTTAACGAGGCATTGGATGTAGTCGTGAATTATTTTTAGCTGGTAGGTAGGTACGTAATACATGACATATTACATCGTAATTCCATAAGATGACCATAAGTTCCACATTTGATTTAAAGACAATGTTCTATACCACATTTTAATTTAAAAAACAAAAAAAAACTTTTCCCGTAAATAAAGTGTTTTAAATCTAGTCACAACCCCACCTCGTAAACGATCAATGCCAAAAATTTCATGCCATTTTAGATAGATTAAAACTAAGGTCAGAATGCGAACGTTCTTCAAAATATGGGACAAGATGTAAAGTATCATGAGAAGCTGCCCACTAGGAAAGTTTTCAGCTTGTTAACCTTTCCACATCTTCCTCCCCATCTAGTTTCATATTTAATACTAGTCCCACCTACCTTAAAATCCATTAAACACTAAGGTCCAAATATATATCTTAGAACCCAAAAAGGAAAAAGCCTAGCTCAAAATTCCTCCTAATGTCGATACTTTTAGACATCCCTACCACCATTACTTGAACTTCAATTAGATGATATCTGACGTTTATAGTTCTTTATGCATCCAAGGAGTCAGATTATGCTTTCCAGGAGTGAGATAATGCCATTTAAACGGAGGTCCGATCATTATGCCCTTGGTAGAGGCGTAATGAAAATTTTGTAAAGGTTTTACGATCGCCAGGAGTGGTTTAATGAGCCATCTTCAAAGGTGTGCCTTTTTTGAGGGAAATAAATTTTGTTATGTGCGTATTAGATGTAGATTGAATGCTTTTTTTTGCAGGTCTTTTAATTAGGACTGTTTGCATATCATTTGGAAATTGTACGGTTTTGAATTTAAGGAATTGATTTGACTAACTAATCTGTAAGCGACTGCCAAAGTCGATGTTAGTTATTTTTCAGTTATTTATTACCACTGTTGTGGATTATTTTTAACTAAATATTTACCATTCCTACTGGCTTTGCTTCCATCACGTAAGCTATTCATATACGTTAAACTCCGTTCATCTGCCACATAAACATCAAAGCCCAGATTTCCTCCACTAAAACTTTTATGCTAATGAATTCGTCAACATTTATCAATCAATCTTAAATTACTGAAAGCAGATAGTTTGTTGCAAATTGCGCCGTAAGCTATGAGCATAAGACGCAAAGTCGTCTGCTGGGAATACCTTATAAATTGCAAATACACCATTCCGCAGATCGTAAACGTCGTAACTCGTCCGTCACATAAACAATACTATCGGGAGGCTGTAGGTGTGAGAAACAAGATAACAGCGTTTTTTAACAAACCAAGCAAGTCGTTTGAGTCATCATCCTAATACGTACTAGACACATATCAGCTAAGGTTATTGAAAACACCCAAAAAAAAACACCAAATAAAGGGTGTAAAAATACCCTTCACGAAGCCAAAAAGTCTGGGAACCTTCTAATACGAAGATATTGGAGGTCAAAGTTCCAACTTTTTCTCAACTTTTTTTAATATAAGTTTTGCGTCTGTAGGGTTATTTAGTTTGATGCATGATTGGTTGACGGCTTCGTGAAGGGCCCGTTTACACCTCGTATGTAGGTTTCTGCATGCCTGCAAGTAGTTCAATTAAAGTTATGGATTCAATATCCATAACAGAATATCTTATTGACTGACTGTCATTTAATCATACGAAATGTTGATTTCGATTGTAATTAAAATCCAATTGGTGTGGCAATGTGGTCATCCATCAATCAGTCCGTACCGGTTTACTATTACCACAGCTACATACGGATATACCGGCACGGACTAATTGCGGTCGCTGGTCCGAGTGGGCCTTTGACAGATAAAATGTACTAATGAAGTATTTATCAGTGTCTGATGCCCGCAATCTGTCAATACCAGTTCTGTTGAACTGCCATTTAAAGCTATATTATGTATCTTTGCACCATCAACCTCAGTTACCGCTGCAAGCTTATGCCTTGCGCCTTACCCACGTGAATCAATCAAGTTTCCACTATCCCCTATCATTTACTTATTCAGATTTTATGTGTCGCCGGCACCGGACCGAAACTTTATGTACCATCAACTGAGCGTTTATAGAACATCCGCCGAAATGTGAGCCGTTTGTCAGACAGAAACGCCGTTTTCTTTGGTATAAAACTATGGGAGCCGCGCTTCTCGTTTTTGGTGTTTTACAATTTTCATTGATGTGATTTTGCACGTCACTACTCGTATATTTTCTATTGGCAGTGAATATTTTATTGTTTTAAAATCTTTTCTTTGATTGGTGTCCTCAAGACAGCCGCTAAACAGAACTACAGTAAGTTAAGCAACGCAAATGAGGCACAGTTAATTGATTTTAGGTTCTATCCAACCGTTACGGACAAATTTAGGACTGGCTCTGGACACCGACCCCTGACAGTACTTCAGCGCATTATCTGTCAGAGCCCGGAGTCTGGACATATATCTACAATTCGTCCGTAACGGTATTTACTGGCTTTACCAAAATATTGTCAAGATTTGTAAGTTGTGTAGGCATGTACTATTCGTATAGTATTATAAACTTATCCATGGCATAGTTTCTGCATTTTTGCATTGAGGTTTTGTACAATTTTCCCTAATACTAAGCAGCTTCAACCAACAATTGCTCAATTTTCTACCCAAATTTAAACATAAGTATGATGCACCATACAAATCCAATGCCAAAAATGAGCATTGGCGTCAAAGGGCGCGAGCATGCTCTATTTGTGATTAGGTGACGAGTACGCGACGCATACCAATGAGGGCACGTCACTTGTCATCCGTCATACGTGTTCCGACGATCATCGGGAATCAACGCGTAATGTGTTTGAAGAACATGTGCCGGAAGAAACATGTTTCTGATTTGTTTGTGTGTGTTTGTTAATTAGAAAACAGGTTGAGGTAATTTGTAATGATTTTGTGTGGGTCTAAAGAAACTTGAGAGAGTGTTAAGTTAGTAAACTAAGGAATAACATTAATAAAATGTCCCATTACCACAATCATAATTAATTAGAAAATTCCAACAATTTTCATAAACGCTCGAGCATTTTACAGCGTTCGAGAATTCGCGTCGTAAAAACCATGGGACACTTCAGGGGGCGTTTAGTGTTTTATATGCCAAAGGGATTTATGTTATTACCGTCCATATTTCTGCGGACTGAAGCCGTTGAGAGGTCACGAAATCTTGCCGAAAGGTGTCGCCGTGTCTGTCGTATAGGGGCATCCCTCTCGCACCTCGGTGTTGCTTTAAAGCGATGAATATGAGAAGTTGTATTCGGATCACGTAGTGGGCGCGGCGTGCGCGGCGCTCATGAACTCCGATGGCAAACCTCGCCAGATATAACGTTAACAATGAAAAAATTCTCTCCCCCCACCAAGGTAGAAGAGTTGCGATGACAAGTCCCAACAAACTTGGTAATCAGTTGTAACAAATTTATGTGCCGTGCGTGAGAGAGTCGAGTTTCGCTTTCTCCTACAAATGTTATTTGTTGAGCGAACGCTGCGGACGTTAATTGTCAGTTGGATGTTCTTGTTTTATCATAATTATGTATTAAAACTTTAATTGCAACAAATCTTTTGAGATTAAAAAGGATTTAAGTTTAGAGCGCAGGCCTGTTTAGGGGCGATTAGACGGTGCTTTGTCGTCTTTATTTTAATTCGTGCCGCGAAAAATTACATCGTAAACATTTAATCATGGGGCGAACATGGCCAGAGATCGCACAGGATAGAGGACCTCTTTTGCCCAGCAGTGGGACACTCAATATGCTACCATAATTATTTATTTAAAGACTTGTGAACATACCTACCTACCCATTTAATTTTACTTTGCCAACGAGCAAACCTAGTTAAATTGCGTTATTGCCCTATATCTACGTACTTGCACGTTTTGTAAACAAGTTGAATTTCTTAATTTTCTTGTTTATCTGAACCCTCGATAAAAACGTTGTAAAAATCTTAACAATCAAGCAATTCCCCTAATTCTGAATGCGCTAACACATTTTAACAGCTGCTAAAAGCTATGCAAATGGGAGTAAGGCATAAAACATTTTTATCGCCGCTAGTTGCAAGAGCAAGTTGAGGGAAATCGAGTAACTTAATAAGACATTTACTGGGCCATTGCTGAACGTAAGTTTTTTGTAGACAATGGTCCAGCAATTTGTCACGTTTCATGCTTTAACACGTTTTTGAACCCAATTTGTGTCGCATTAAATCTTTCTACCTTGTTTCTGAAAACGAATGAAAACTGATTTTACTTCTAACAATTTTGACTGGCCTTAATTAAAACATATAACATCACGACTGTAATTCCCGAAGGGTTAGACAGAGGCGTATTAATAGTACAGCCACATTTCTCCAGTTATGTTCATGTCCCATGTAAAAGGGGGTGAGCCTATTGCCATCAACCGGGCACAAATCCAAACACCGTGGGTGCTACTGAGAAATTCTTGACGGAAAACCCCACTAACAATTTGTCCGAGCCGGGAACCCAGGACCTCATGATTACTAGACCAATGAGGCTGTCTAAGGGCGAAGTGTCTAGGGTGGTCCCTAATTAAAAACAACAGTAAATTGTATTTACTGTGTAAACTCCGTTTTTAAATATGACTCCAGCTGGATATCCATGTTGATATTCTCTAAAACTTTAAAGTTTACGATAACGTCAAAGCTATGAAAAGCGTGAAAACATACATGCACATTATCCACACAAAAATATTCCGATAATATTTTCGAACAATACATTGTTTTCTTTCTGTACGATAGACAGAAACTACAAACAAGTTAAATACTTTAACGCATTCAAGTCGCGAAAAGATTTTAAGACCAGCGAACGGGTAAACTCATGCAAAACAAAGTTGTGATGCAGAACTCTTTAGAATGCTATTCTGCTTAGCTTTCGTATTTCTTAATACAACCTAATGCTTTGATTTCGGGTAAAAGAGGTGGCGGGGAAAATGAAAATCAAGGGTTTTAGGTATTTAAAAAAATATTAAGTCTGCTAAATAAAACATGAAAATATATTACAATGACCAAATATGCTAAAATCCAAATAAAAATAATTCGTATTTTAAAATCCTATGTCCGAAAAAACATAAATATAACCTTCATTGTATGATAATATAAAATTACTGCGAATTTTCTAGATACTCCGTGACATAACCGATGGTTGTGATCCTTAAATTCAAAAATATACTCTATATCTTTCCCTAAAGTAATTCAATTACCATAATCACTGCTGTAAAGCTGACCTTGCAAACAAAGAAGGTCATAAGTCCCCAAGTTCCAACCGCCCTCGCTTACAACTCCCGCCACAACAAGCGCTGAGCTCGGATGAAAGAAACTGCACCTTAAAGCGAATACGTGAAGTCAATTTGTGAATAAACTTTCTCAGTTGGTTTGGTACTGCGATACCAGCTAGACTACTTTACTAGATTTAACATTGTGCTTAATGTGTGTACGTGAACTAAGACACTTTACACACTATCTCTTACAATGCAGTTTCATTGTAAACGATTTTTGGATTTAAATGTTGTTGTGTATAAGCTTATTTTTTGTATCTGTTTTGTCATCGTCTAGTGGTGGTTGATGGAGATTGTGACTGTGCAGTCTGTGGTTTGTTTAATAACTCACTATCGTGATAAATTAAAATGCCAGTTATACGTATTAACATTAGAAAATAACATAATACTGTGTGACTGTCTCATTTTAAAGACTCGAAAAAAATCAAGCACCCTTTATAATGTTTATTTTGCTAATAGGTTTTTACAAACACTTTTTAACGCTATTTTTTTAAACTAGATAGGTCCAGTGTTCCCTACCTGACTGCTCTAAGAAGAAACAACCGAAACAAACTCAGAGGTCATAGTCTCTTTTAAGGTCCAGACATGATCTTGGTCAACTCACATGAGGACTATGCAGATTAGTGTATAAGATGGTCTTTTGAAGAAAGTACCACACAGATATGATTGGACCTATCCATTCAGTGCAAGTAGGTATTTGTTAGTTATCGTGTAGCTCGAGGAACTCAAGATTACTTATTGTTTTACAAAAAAAAAATGGATATGTATAATTTTGTTTCATCACTATATCATTACGTAAGAAATATCTAACGCTCCTTTTTAAAATCAACTCCATCATCGAAATCTCGGCTGAAACAAATCCCATACAAAATTGTTTCCCTAACCCAGTTAAGAGCATCACCGCGATACAGTAACGATGATGGATCAGCAAAATTACCCGAAGTCTCAGTTCATTTATGTTGCTTCTTTATTTTATGAGCATATTTTATATAAGCAAAAACAACAGATTCTGATGTTGGTGTGATACTATCGTCTACATAAACCATTTTCACTATTAGTTTGTGGTAATAGAGTGTCCTATAGCTTATTGAATCACTAGCTTATGCCCGCGTGGAGTTCGGTTATTGTCCCACGGGATCGTACTAAGGATAAAAAGTACCCTAAATGTTAATCCAGGTTGTAAACTATCTGTGTATCAAATTTCATCCAAATACGTTCTGTAGTTTTTGCGTGAAAGAGCACAAACTTTCGCGTTTATAATATTGATAAGGATTACCAAAGTCGTATGAAAGAACATATTAAGTAGAAATAAATACTATTTACCAGTGTGAGTCTTAATAAAGAAAAAAATTCGAGGTTTTACTTGTGCATTTCTATTCGATAATACCCATATCTGACTCCACTTCAACTCATAATCCTTTATAGCATACTTTGTCAACAATCCCTTCAATATTCTGGTAACAAATTCTCAAAATAATCCTAAATCCCGTGAAATCAGTAGCACTGTTGTGACGAACAGACACGTCGCCCGGTAATACAGTCATGAATATTAATGAACGTCACTTTATTTGCTTATTTATTAGCTACCGCGCCGATAATAACTCGGAGGACGTGATGTGTTTTGTGCATGACAAAGGTTAGCTAGCCGAGTTTTGATGTATTCATGTGTTTTGGTGTAAAGTTGGAAAGTAGACGATGTAATAAATAGTCACTGTGTCAATTTAGTGTACAGCCAGCACATCAAGCAACCCAAAACTGTCAAATTTTCCCAATCAACCTCGAACCTAATTTTTTAGCAATAAAGTTGAAAATCTATTTAAGAAATTATAATTTGACAGATTGTTGTAGCTTGATGTGCTGACGTACCTCTGGGTTCAATTTAAAATTGGATCGCATTTTCTCCAATGTAGATTTAAATAAAGACAACATTTTATGGAATAATCGAGTTATCATCCATTTAATTTTACCAATCACAAATAACAACCCAGACGTCAGACTAGCGTAGAAAATAAAAATAGATTCACAGAAAAAAAAAAAACAACCATAAATAAATCATATTTATCAAATCCCACTGCTTGAAGATTGCGAAAAAAAAATGTAGGCACATTTTAATAATATGTCACATAAAATCTGATAAAAACAACGGTGAAACTCCATACCCGTGACAAGATTAGTTTCAGTTGTCAAGACAAACATACGAACTCCATAGGCAAGTTATGTATTCCGGAAAGTTGACGAAAACATATTATAAAGTATTTTGGAAGGTACGTTACACCATCAAGGTGATACAAGGATGTAGGACAACAAGATAAGTCTATGTAACGTATTAATGTGTCACTTTTTCAATGTGATAATTTTATTTTTAAAATGATTTTAAGAGATCTTTCGATCATGATCCTGCCCTCGCTTGTCCCATTTCATTTGGGTTGGCGCAACCCTTTAATTTCTCTTTTAAGATATCTATCGATATAGTGTAGATGACTGTAGAGGATAATTTTAGTTTTAAATTGCGTCCTGATCTCATTTTTTCTTTAAACAATCAAAACTTATACAAGGTGTAGTTTTGCAACCTGGTCAAAATTCAGGAGGTTATCATCTATGACAAACCGTAATTTATATTGATTATTTACGTCTTCTAAGACGTAATATAAATTACGGTACCTGGTAAACGCTGCTTCTTTTTAGTTGTTTTAATTTGACACTATTTCAGAATGAAGCCCTTTTTAAAAGAGGAGAATCACTCGTTTATGGAATAAACGTCTGCGTTTGTTTGTGTGTGTGAAAGCGCGGTTATAGGGCTAGTATTAGACGGGCCGCGTTTTAATACGGGTGGTGTATACTTATCGACTTCCGATATTAAGAAAAAAAAAACCCACCCATTTTATTATTGATTCGGGTCGAGGATCATTAGCATAGTTACCTCCTGGAATTTGACGAGGATGCAAAACAACTTGTATTATAAAGCTAAAGAGTTTAGTGTTGGGTAGCTCATTTATTGAGGAAATCTATAGGCCATATAACATCACGCTACAACCAATAGGAGCGGAGCATCAATCAAAAATATTATGCAGACGAAAATGCTCGGGTTAGCTAGTTTTATTACTATTATTATCCATATCAGAAAGTCTTAATTCGTACAACTATCTAACACTTTTTAAGCCTCCAAATACGTTGCTCCAAAATTGAAACTATTTCCCCTTAACCAAAGCCTAACTAGTGCCGGCCCGGGTTCATATACCGTTCCCTTTCACGAGAGGATTACAAGGCCTCATTATAAATCACGGACTATTTCACGTAACTATATAAAGTTACCATTTGCTAGACTTTGGCCTCTTGGGGCCCCGTCTATCTCTGCAGAATGATTGTCATAGATTCCTGTGGGGCCAGCGATGACCGATATAAGCGGCGCTGTGGCTGGCGTGCCCGGGAGAAAAACACGCTTTTCAGCAAAGGAAGTTGTCGCGGCAATTCAAAGGATGAAAAGGGGTAAGTCTCCAGGGTACGACGGTCTCAGTATCGAGCATTTCAGGCATGCAGGTGTACATCTGCCGCGGGTACTGGCTATGTTTTTTACGCTGTGTATCGGTCACTCATACTTGCCGCAATCGCTGATGAAGACCTTGGTTGTACCCATTCTTAAGAACAGAACAGGGGATGTATCAGATAAGTCAAATTATCGACCCATCTCACTTGCTACAACAACAGCTAAGATACTTGACAGTCTGCTTAATCAGAGTCTCAGTGGGTACTTACATTTACATGACGCACAATTCGGTTTCAGGGCGGGGCTATCCACTGAGAGTGCTATATTATGCCTTAAGCATACTGTCAGGTATTACACGGACAGAAAGACACCGATATATGCCTGTTTCCTCGATTTGTCAAAAGCTTTTGACACCGTTGCCTATGACATACTGTGGCGAAAGCTAGAGGAAACGGGTATGCCCACGGAATATACCAGTATTCTTAAATTCTGGTATAAAAACCAGACTAACCAGGTGAGATGGGGGGATACTCTATCTGATGAATACAGATTGGAATGCGGTGTAAGGCAGGGCGGCCTCACGTCAACCGGCCTCTTCAGCCTATATGTGAACCAGTTGATCGAGGAGCTCAGCAGGACACATGTCGGATGCTACATTGACGGAACGTGTGTCAACAACATAAGCTATGCTGATGATATGGTTCTGCTGGCCCCCTCGGTCAACGCCCTGAGGACATTGGTTAAAATATGTGAGCGCTACGCGTCCGAGCATGGTCTCAGGTACAACACGCAGAAAAGCGAGGTACTGATTTTTAGTGCAGGCAAGCAGAGACCTAGTACAGTGCCTCCGATCATGGTCGATGGAGTGGCCCTGAAAATTGTGAAGACCTTTAAATACCTGGGCCATCTGGTCACGGAGGACTTAAAGGATGACCCAGATATAGAAAGGGAACGTAGGGCGTTGGCGGTAAGGAGCAATATGCTGGCCCGTAGGTTCGCTCGATGTACTAAGGAAGTTAAAATAACACTCTTTAGGGCATATTGCCAATCCTTTTACTCGAGCGGCCTGTGGGTTCGGTATACGCAACGAGCCTACAACGTCCTACGAATTCAGTATAATAATGCCTTCAGGATGCTGTTGGGGTTGCCGCGCCACTGTAGTGCGTCACAAATGTTCGCAAACGCGCGTGTTGACGGTTTCCACGCTATAGTGCGTAAGAAAGCGGCGTCATTATTTCAAAGACTGCGCGGTAGTACCAACAGCATTTTGCAAATGATTGCATCCCGCCACGACTGTCCCATACAGGCTCACTGGGTGGGAATAGTAACGGGAAGATTGTGACTTTTTTAGAATTTTTTAGATTTTGTACTACTAACTTAGATTATAAGCAAATTGTTACTAACACTTATATGGATTCTGTCCGAAATAAATGGTTTATTATTATATTATATTATAGAGCCGTCTGATTTATTATTCTGTTAATCTGGGACCCATCTTATCTGGAAAATACGGATCGGCGCTGTTTTGTTTTGGAAAGTCATTTCGTTTCGTCTTGGACTTTACGTTTATTGGATTTGAAAAATAATTATTTTCAAGGCATTTATGGAAGAGATTTGTGAAAGTAAAACGCTTCTGTTTTCAAGTTGGTAACATAATTTTAAAGGTGAATAGTTGCTGATTCAATAAGATTTGTTCAGCTTGATAAAATTATAATTTAGAGGTAACTATCGGCCACTAGACCAACAGATTTTCTATGATAAGTAGTTTTTCTCAGTAGCAGCCACGGAGTCTGGATTTGTTTCTCAGTAGCAGCCACGGAGTCTGGATTTGTTTCTCAGTAGCAGCCACGGAGTCTGGATTTGTTCCCGGTTGATAGCAATAGGCTCGCCCCCTATTACTTGGGGCTAAAACAAAACTGGAGAAATGTGGGTGTACTATTAATACGCCTCTGCCTAACCCGTCGGGGATTACAGGCTTGATGCTATGTTCTTCACGTGTGAATTGTAGATCTGTACAATGTTACCAAACAATCTCTTTGCACGATAGAGGCACCGTATGTCCCTTAGAGCCTTTTCTCTCCCCATGGGAGAAGGCCATAAAAGTAAGTTAAGAAAGTTAACATGTTTTACGTTTCCAGTTATTTTAAATCTCTGGTGGCCGTCAAGAGGTATATTGACTGGGTGGTTGGCGAGCGCCTGTGTCGTAAAACTTTGATAAAGAGAATCTTAGCTTAATTCAACGAAGTTTTTCATTCTTGCAGCTTGCTTCAACAAACTAGTCTCGATACAGTATCTTAGCTTGTAATTTACGATGATATGCTTGTAGTATATTCCAAAATGATATGTAACCTTATGAATACTCCTATTCACTAGTGAGATTTAAGTTTTTGTTTCAACAGATAATTTACCAAATTATTTTCCTTTTGTAAAGATTTAAAGCTATAATCGGCCATCTGGCTAGACGCGGAGATGGCCGATGGAGCAAGGCTTTGACTGACTGGTAGCCAAGGTTAGGAAAAAATAAACCTGGGCCTTCCTAAAGGGGAGGCGTATACCCAGCAGTGGGTGATTCCGGGCTGATGATGATGATGACGATTAAAGATAAAAGAAACACTGGTGAAATCCATTTTCCTCATTACATCGCCCAAGGCACACTTGCATCAACAAGCGCAAGCAAAATTCAAATCCCAAACGATCTCATCGGGTAGAACGCCAAAAACAACAGTCAACAAGGAAGACGCTATCAAACTGAATCGGACAACTACATCGCACAAACAACGTCTGAGGACTGAAACTGAAATGAAGTCCGCGGAATCAACTTTAAATACATACCGAAAAACAAACTGGCGGGGATGGCACGGAGGAGGGGGGCTGGGGGGAGAGTTCAAACAGTGAACAACAAACGTAACAGTAAATTACACAGCGATCCAGTTCAAACCGGAACACGCCAGTTATTTGTTCAGATGCAATCTCTTCCCATTCCGAGTATATGATTAAAACAGTGCAGGACACCATTCCTATGGGAAATCATCGGGGCGAACGCATTGCATAATTAGCAGTCGCAAAGGCGGTGGTATAGACGGCTCCTATTTTAGTGTCGCACGCTTTTGGTAGCGCAGGTTTTCCCATCTGCACTGGCTATGTCAATATGAACTGTTTTGTGCATTACTTTATGTTACTTGATTCATTATTTAAATGTCTGTAGTTGACATCTCATTATTTATCATTTTCATTCTCTGTAATTTCTTTAATGTTATAAAACACACAATATTTATATATTTTTTATGTATATTATATAATACGTAGTGAAAACTTAACTTGTATTATTTAAAATTTTTGTATAGTATTAGAAGTACACCACTAACTACCCCCCATTTTTCTATTTCATGTTCGTACAGTCCATCCAAAGGTTGTCTGGAAGATATCGCTATCAGCAATAAGACCGCCATTGTAACCATAAAATTAACAATATCGTAAAACCGTTGTGTTCCAATTTTGGTGAACAATAAAGTATATTCTATTCTATTTAGATCACTCATTTTAAACAGGTATCTACTACAACAGTAGTTTCATTCATTTTCAGTCAGTAACGTTTGCTATTGAACCAGTTTACCAAATGGAGTCCAAGATAAAACAGAACGAGAGCACTCCAATTTATCGCATCGCATATTTAATATAGCAGACATTGCTAAGGTTACCAATTAAATATTAATTATATTCTCAGTCACAGTTCAAACACAGAACTTCCAACATATTCTCTCTAAAGTTAATCTTAAATACCCTAGGATAAGATATCGAAGACTTCACAAATACCTTCCAGCCGGCGGGCTTGCACAAGCGTTTGTGCAAATGTACGGAGTGGACATTCCGCACAAATAAGTTCACTTGTTCAGTGCAAAGCGAAACTGAAATAAAACTTTACATATTCCTTGTATGCAGTCTACTTCAATTATAGGAGCGAGTGTCCAGTATGAAATTCTTTTCATATTAATTTTCAAATGAGTTTGAATTCAGTTTGTCGTTCGTGTGTTGCAGATTGTTGGAGAAAAGTCCTTTGCTTTCAATTCAAACATTTACAGTAATGCCTTTTTCATTGTTTGTTATGCACATTGTTCTAGAACGTTTAGTTCTGCATAGTTATTTGACTTTATGAACATTCTGTTAATAGAAGAGAGAAATTACGAATTTAACGAATGACTTACGACCTGAAGAAACTATACATGAAAGCCGTTATTCAATCCAGTTCTATGGTGTCAAAGGCACATCAAAGCATATACAGCCCTTCCTATAGAAAACAGTAATAACACAATACAAGCCAAAACACCTATCAACAATACACCTTGAAGGCTTCATTAACACAAATATTCTGAAGCTCGTGTAAGAATAATAGGAATTGATGTGTCGCGACCACGCCCAGGCAAAACGATGAAAAGGCCCCAAATTATCTCGATGTCAACCAGGATGATTAAAAACCTGAAGCTTATCACAATGACAATGCCATTAGTGGCAGCCATTAGCTTGAGACGTTTAGATGTAACGGTAAGGAGTCACGAAGATGTCGTTTCGTGAAGCAACAATTAAACTATCTAAGGTTAAAGTCCAGACCGTTCTCCTAAAATCAGATGGAGATTCTGAATCTGGCGTATTAATAAAGATTATCACAGTCAGCATACTTATATCAGATATCAATTACTGATTACTGTCAGTCAGCAGCATTGCTGACAAAGGGCCTCACCCCATGACTTCCAGCTGGATCGATATAGGACTAATGTGAACCCTTGATATTGATGTTTTACTAGCTCCTCCTGTAATTTTCTGTGGGATCTGCTGCAGGGCCGTCTAGTTATGCTAGGCCCTGGAATTCTGACCCAAAGCTCATTGCATGTCACTTTGGCCAGCCCAATCACACGTCAGATTTTTGACCTTTTGAGCAAAGTCAGTGATCAGTGTTTTGAAACACAGTGTGCTGTTGCAAATAAAAACTGCGCTCCATCGCACTTCATCGATAAATCAAATTAATAGCTCGACACACAAACCTGGTTACTTTGTATGTAAACAAATTTCCCCAACAAGATACAACAACCATTAAAGTCACAACACATCGTGTCACTAATTATAAAAACGCAAACTTGTGTACGTCATCAAGTCCTATGATTGATGGACCTTACCGACTCACCGACAGTTTTTCCATTCATCATAGTTAATTTTATTGAAGCGTCGTGTGTGATGAATTAGTCTTACCGTCTAACCTGGCATACTAATAAATACACGTGGTTCGTTAGTCCACTAATGGACTTAATTCGTTAGCTGCATTTTATTCTCTTGTCATGAACATCGTCGGTAGTAAATGGTGATTGTGATCAGGTGTTATTTTGTGGGTGTGCTGGTTTATAAAGAAGTGGCTTTTGGGTGTGTAACTTGTTGTTAGTACTTGCTTGAGTGATTAGTCTAGTTTGTTTGTTATTTTTAACCGACTTAAAAAGAAGGAGGAGGTTCTCAATTCGGTTGTATTTTTTTTGTTTTTTTTTTTTTTTGTGTTTGTTACCTCACATCTTCGTTATTTATAAACCGATTTGAAAAATTCTTCTTTTATCTGAAAGGATACACTTTCCGATTGGTCTCAGAAACAAAATCGGTTCAGTAGTTTGGTTTTTAAATCAAAATAGCTGGAAAAAATTTGTCATCCAAGTGAAAGAAATTGATACTTGACAAGGATTTGTGTGTGATACGATAATTAAAAAGGGTAAAATAAAATCTTTTTTGGAGAAAAAT
This sequence comes from Standfussiana lucernea, assembly GCA_964057025.1. NCBI lineage: Eukaryota > Metazoa > Arthropoda > Insecta > Lepidoptera > Noctuidae > Standfussiana > Standfussiana lucernea. The sequence goes on from OZ059794.1 coordinate 15,612,070, forward strand.
AACCAACTTCCAAATAAAACACAAAAAAAGTGGAAAATAACTTTACTTTCGGAAGTCGGTGGCAAAAAAATTAATGAAACAAACAATAGTCACCGAATTTTATTTGGAAGTCCCACGGTCGCTGTGACCCGCGTTCACGCTCATCGAGACGCGAAAACGCGAAAGCCGCACGTCTGTACGATTGCTTGGGTTAGGACGCGGCCTCACTCAGTTTAGTCGTTTTGAAAAAACGAGCTGTTCCAATATATTAAAATAACTTTTCACCGACTTTCACAACGTAATTAATTTCAATAACAAAGACTTTTTAAACGTTTTCTTTGTAAAGGTTACGTTGAATATAAAAGGACCACTAAAAAGGGTTTTTATGTAATTGACCTGAGAACATTTTGCGGAAGTTGTAATTATAAGTACATTTACTTTGAGTCGGTTATTAAAGTGCCATCACTGAACACAGTTATTATTTGTTAAATTCATTAGTGAATGTAATGGAATTATTTCCAGGTTTTTCCATTTGTACGTCAAGAGGGACCACCACTGTGTAACCAGCGCAGTGACATTTTGTTAATGTTACCATGCTTGAGATGGCGGCATGAATTTCATTTTTTTTCCTTATATAATTTTGTTTAATTGTTAATTTTATCATTATTCTTTTGTTCTGTGCGTGAATACTTTTTCTTTCTTTCAAGTAGGTATTATTTTTAAAGTCATATTCAATTTATTATAGTGCTTTATTGATCAGTCAACTGGTATAGACTACCTGCGGATTGTCTGTCGACAAAGGACATTGACAGGTATTACAGCAAACTATCCGTCGTCTGGTATCTGTCCGGACAGTCTAAACCAGACCTTACCGGATTATAGGTAGTACCTACGTCTTTCGGAGGTGTTAAATAAAACTTAGATGCCTTGAAAATAATTCATTAGGTAAGTATTCAAATAAACGGTCAAACACTACTGTTAGGGTTATCTCTATATGTTATACTTACATTACAACCATAGTTTGCATAAACAGAGGCGCAATAGTAGGTACAATCAGTGTCTGTATTACTAGACCCTTCTTACGAAGAAGAACCGGGAAAGGGGGTTTTCTTCGGCCACTAAACTGATCAATAAGTATTATTATTTTTTGTAGTATCGAACCATTAATCAGTTAGGGCAAATAGATGACCTAACACATAACGGATGACAGTATTGAGTGAGCGGGAGCGAGAATGTGTGAGAGAGAAAGATGGAAGTAGTAATATGGCGGAGTGTAAGCTTTGACGTTAAGACGTAAGACGAGATATAAGATTTAAAAAAAAAAAGTTATTTAAAGTGTTTTCATTTCCCATATAATGTATCGACTAACGTTATTACTTTTTAGCAACTGATCAATAATTTTGCTATAGTGAGTAAATATGTTAAAATTAATCGGCTATTTCAAATCGGAATATACTTGTTTTGTGTTTGACTTATTTAACTTTACCAAAACCTAGATACATTGTCGAAAACGTAAATTACTCTTTGCATGGAGGCCTTATATATGTAAATAAATGATAAACCATAAATCGGGACAGCTTGTTGGTGTCACGCAAGGCACACTGACTTATGTACCAGAAATTATTCAAGTTCTAAAAGAAACATTCCAACGCTCCTTCCAAACACAAAATGACCCATTAAGTCTCCCAAAATCCATAATCCTTGTTAGGACCCACTTGCCAAATGATCCCAACACACTGCAACGGTGACATACTATAAACAATTTGCATATTCCCTGGGCGAACAAGACAAGCAAACAGCTTCATTAAATCTGATCAAAGCATCGGTCGAACAAATCTGCTTGCTTAGGGTTGCCGAGATCGTTAGGGTCGGAGGACCAGTCTTAAAAGTTGGTACTAGTGCTTGGGGATGATTATCTGTTTAATGATAGTTTGGGCTTGTTAGTTTAATTTGTGGCACACAGCATTTGCTTCAACATTATCTGGTCCTCAAATTATGGTCTGCCCATAACAATGTATTTGTACGGACTTAAAAAAAAACAGCTGAACATAGAACCTCATCCTTTGTTGAAGAGGGTTAAAAAGAGACCTTTGTCCTTTGTGTTTAGACAACCTTTGTAAGAAAAAAACCGAAACCAATTTCTGAATTGGTTTCGGTGTTTTTTCTTACAAAAGTTGTCTATGAAACGCTAGTAGTACTTAACGATTTGCAAAGTAAACAGCATAGATTCACATAACAAATTTCTTTAATATTGCCATCAAGACACTAAATTGTTTACGAGATGGTGGTAAGTTATGCCATTATTTTGTTATTTTCCATATTATTTACGTTACTTAACTAAAAAAAATATTTTAGAAAAAATCTAGCAAATTCATTTTATGACCACCAGTAATCAAAACCGCTACTTCAAAAGAAATATAATTTGCATACCAAACCATTTCTCCTTCAAATATTTTGCATGTACACAAAGCAAAATACGGTACAATTCTCAGTGCATTCTAGTCTCAGAATCGTGGTTCCTCTCTCTCCCTATTGCGAGTGCATACGTCAGGAATAAATCAGGCAAGGTTTAGATAGATGCACCTTAAATCCGGCACTGATCCAGCATTAAACGGCAATTTCTGTACGTGAGAAATCCAGACTATGGTGTCGGGGAGAATTGCTTTGTGACGGCTAGTACTGAAACGTTTTCGGGAGTTGGATACATTGTAACAAACAATGTTAGTAAAAAATAAATGTAAGTAGTTCACTGTCAGTTTGTATAATGACAAAATCCTTGTCTAATGTAGCTTCAAGTAGCTTTCTGCGATTGCTTTGATTAACATTTGAGGAATTTGCTTGAGATATGTTTTGTAAAAACATGATGGTGAAAAAGAGAACTGGCATAGTTCCCTTGTTGGCCGCAACTCTAAGAATACTACTATAATTGTGTACTTACAGGTATATCATTGTAAACACAAGTACAATCAGATGCAGAGAAGGAAACAGTCCTTTATAAACTTAGACACAAAAGAGATTGAGATTTTTGAATTGATTAAAATAGCTACTCAAAAACCAAGTCAGGACGAACAAGTACAAATTCAGTTCAAAAATAAAGTCAAAATGTCTAGCAGATATATCAAAGCAGATAAGGCACTTGAAACCACTCCTCGTTCGATACAGCCAATGAATAGCAGAGCCTTTATAAAACGCAATGTCTCAACATATAACCTGAAGGCTTTGTTGAGCAAAATTACGCGAAATTCGCAACACATGTGTGCACATCTTTTCAAAAGCCAACCGAGGATCTCACTCGCTTGTAAGAAAGATTCCCTAATGAAGACGGGGTGGGACGTTCAACACCCTTTTGTTTTCAACTAAGCCTGTGTTTTAGAGCTCATTAAATTAAAGGATGAGATTTACACTCGTTAGGGTGGCAACGGTCGCGTTTTTGTTCCACTGAATGTACGTTTAGAGCTTTTCCGTAAAGTTTTGTTAAAGAAAAAATGTGTGGTAAACATTTTTGCAAATTAAATTTTTCGTGTGTACGTTTCTCCCGTTTCACGTATGTTTATGTTTGGAATGAATAGAGAATGGACTTAAATGCGGTTTGTTAATGATGTCGCGACACAATGGGATAATTATCGCAGTTGTAAAATATTTTTTTGATGCTGATTTTGGCACAATTTTAGCAGACAAATTGATAAAGGGGGTCGGAAAAATGTAAAAAGTACAGTAAGATAATAAAGATAATAAACAAAATACTTACACATTAATGAACATAATCCCCCACGCTCATTAGAAGTAATCAAATGATGACTTACCTGTAAACAAAAATAAGCAAAGTTGTAATTTTTACCAAATTCAGCAATACGCAAAGTTAATAGCATAATAATGTAAATTTTACTAACAGATATAAACGAAACCAAATAAAGGGTATAAAATTATCTGCTTGGTAAGTTGACAGGCGATAATGAGAGAGTCAAAACATTGTTTTCAAATCGTTCAAAGTACAAAACAGAAGCCCAAATTCTCCAAGAAACGCCACGTCCATACGTCGGTCACCGACTTACCCTTTACACAATAACAATACATTATTTAGAGAGCCCAGTAATGCTCTTAACGCGCCCAAGTGCTGTAATAGCACCTCAGACGTCCCAACTTGTAATGCGATTATTTCATATTTTCACACGTATTGTGTCCTGAGGTACGGAAACGTAATAAGGGACGTACGAAATATGTAGTGGTTGTGTAAGATAGTGTATACGTGTGTTTTAAGCTGTATATTGCACACCTGTTTTGAGTAGGAAATTTTGGTGAGAAATGAAATAAGTAGTAGAATATATTAATAATGGTTGGTAGATTCAAGCAAAATAAAAAAAAAAAAAAACAGTAACGGAAACAATATTTTGTTTTATTTTGCTGGATTTCCCATTAAGTTTAAAAAAGTTAATTATTTGAGTAAGGTAATTAGGTTTAAAGTTAATAAACGCTCTAGAAATTAGACTTAGATATACCAACTATGTACATATCTAGTTATCCACGTAGATCACTAAAAAATAGCGTTTTTTCTAGTTTAGAATAGCAATTGAAATGTAGCACCACTACGCTACGACGGCTACGACGTAGCATGGTTGGCTACGCCGTACCATATTCGTAGGCTCTTAATTTGTTGGTAATAAAAGTATCGTATTATTAGGCATATTTTCATGGATGTAATATGGCAATTTAAAGTACTCTTATATATTTTTATGCTCGATGAGTAGTTATGAAAAGATTCCAAATTCATTTTTGCTGATAATCAATATAACATTAACATTTGAACAACCTTTATCATTAAATTCAAATTCACATTTTTGTTTATATTATTGTAATTTCACTGAAATTAAATTACCGGAGTAGAAAGATTTTGAAGAATTTAAATAATATGCCGTCTATAAATTTCAAACGAAATAAATAAAAATATAAAATAAAGGAGATTGATCTCTTTTGGTATCGCTATTTGTTTTGCGGTGACACAAGTTAATGATGTTTATAATTCCTCTTTTTAATTATAATGATTTAATCTAGTAATAAAACACCTTAAATTCTCCGCATAAAAAAACACATAAAATATTAGTATTTATTTCGATTTCGTATTATCACGTTTCTTATTCACTCGAGAAATGTCATGTCATCTCCATGCATTGAAAAAATAAGTACTAAGTGCATGGCATACAAGAAACCTTCGTGTTGACCTAAACAAAATAATTAAATTACGCATCAAAATAATGAAATTATAATTTGAACAATTATCAAAAACATATATGAATGACAACTGATCATTATAATTTATAACATAATGTTAACGTGGTCAAAGTACCTAGGCAAAACTTTTTGTTTTACGAATGGCAGAATGTATTCGAGACCCTTGCCTGTTTGGATTTGTATTTTAAAACAAATGCGCGCCAAATGAACTATGCGCGTGGATCTTACGGACGACCGAACGGCGTTCTCTATCTAGCATATAAACACATCCCATTCGTTTCGTTTTAAGTACAGTCTCGTACGTAGTTTTAATATTATTGAAATTGGATGATTTACCTCATGCAGTTATTTTTGTAGATAAATGGGCCATTATTCTTGATTTTCGGTTGAATTGAATCAACTATGTTTATATTCCTTTGTTTATATTTTTGTATAGCAGATAAATTATTTGTAGTAAGTCAAGCCCAACATCTTGCAAAACTTACTGCAAATAAAAAAACTTTAAAATAAAAACTTTTTTCCAAAAAAAACCGACTTCCAAAAAAAACACAAAAAAAAACCGACTTCCAAAAAAACACTAAAAAAGTGGAAAATAACTTTACTTTCGGAAGTCGGTGACTATTGTTTGTTTCATTGACTTTTTTGCCACCGACTTCCGAAAGTAAAGTTTTTTTCCACTTTTTTAGTGTTTTTTTTTGGAAGTCGGTTTTTTTTGCAAAAAAGTTTTTATTTTACCCTTTTTAGTTATCGTATCACACACAAATCCTTGTCAAGTATCAATTTCGCAATTTCTTTTACTTGGATGAAATTTTTTCCAGCTATTTTGATTTCAAAACCAAACTGCTGAACCGATTTTGATGAAATTTCTATAGGACCAATCGGGAAGTAGATCCATTCAGATAAAAGAAGAATTTTTCAAATCGGTTCATAAATGACGGAGATATGAGGTAACAAACACAAAAAAAAAAAAAACATACAACCGAATTGAGAACCTCCTCCTTTTTTTGAAGTCGGTTAAAAATGTGCCCATATTCTGATTCACATAATCAGTTTTGCTTGATTTGATTATTGCAATCCCATATAAGTAAGGCCCAGTAACCCCATGGTTTATTAAAAAAACTAACAAGTTTTGACATTTTGCACAAAGACATATACAAACTAGAATCCAAATAAATTATATAGTGAAACCCATAGATCTTAAGAACTTAGCTACCTATGTATATTTTTGCAGTTAAATATTTCATTCATTCATTCAAATAAATTGGGTGCAGGCGAGTTCGTGGGCAGAAGCTAATAGTCTAGTTAAAAAATCCATAGCGCTTTTTAAGAGCGTTAACGCCGTCCATGCGCTGTTTGACTCCAAAACAGTACTTTTCAAACCCTTTAATACCATCAACCCTTTATTTTACAAAAATGATAATTACTAATAACTTTAGGAAATTTCGTTGTCTCAATAGTTGGGGAGAAAAATATTTCAATTAATAGAGTATTGGTAAATTGTATCAAGATAACTCAACAGAGGTTTTCTTAATTTCCCTTTTAGCGTCAGTTTCGACGCTCTAATTATAGGAAACCACTGGCAAACCTAATTAGATTTTTTTTTTTACCTATTGCTAAGATCCTAAGGAATATAGTTGGAGAAGAAAATTTTTTGATTTAGGTTTCTTTATATAAGAAATTAAAGTTCAAACAATGTAAAATATTAAGGAATTAAAATGATTTTTTCACCGATATGTCTTACTTGATTTAATATAATAATAGCATAATATAATAGAAGAACATATGCTTTAAAACATCCAATTTAAAATTTCAAATAATTTACAGTGATTATTTTTCTATAAATATTTGAAAACTACTATAAATCACTGCGCGCGAGCAATTTCAAATCAGACCGCCGCGAGGCTTTCTAGAGAGAGGACATGTCGCTCGGCGCTCTGCCTGACCCGAGTTGACCTTAGTCGTACTTGGAAGGATAGCGGACGTTTATAGTGTGATTAAAAAATCTTGGTACTTTGATGATTAAATTTTTTTATTATTATTTTTGATGACTGACAATATTTTTAGTGACAACCAATATCTACCCAATTTTTTTACATACGAATTTTATTTATTAAAACTTTTACTTATTTTTTTGTAAATAAGAACATAAATTGTTTTTAAAGTTAACGCCAACCTATTGTATTTCCCTCATAAGAGGTGTCACTAAGAGGAACATCGCGTCAGGTTAAAATATAATATAAAATAAACGTAAGTAAATCCGTATAAAGTGATTTATTTGAATAGAATAAGAAATATTTATTAATCAGTCACAAATCAATAATAATTAACGAAGTTCGGTTTCTTTCTAAAGTTTAGATCAACAAATTCATGTTTGAATAACTAAAAAACGACTTTAATATTAATCATAATTATAGCTATACTTGCAATATATTATTGAATACTTATTTTATGCACTCGTACTTTAGTAATCCGTGTACGTTCAAATTCAAATTCAAATTAAATTTTACTACAACAATTGCACTCGAACGGATCATAGTGGGTTAGTTTGACTATAGCGCGCGAGAGCGCGCCAACGCTATACACACAGGCACGCGCGCTTCTGTGTGTGTAAAAAATGCATTGAATTACCTAAACTTGACTTCGCGCGATAGACGTAAACGCTCTTAAGTGACTGTACATTGGCCAATGTTTGGCGTTATTACCTATGTAATTATTACCTATGTTTACGAATAAATGATTCTGATTCTGTTATTTTTTGAATGCACGGGTTGCAGTGATTCCTTGTATTTTCTCCACCGTTTAATTTATTGAATTATTTTGTGTCTATTTAATGTTTTAAATAATTTAGTTTTTGAAAGTAGCAATAATATTTGCAGTATAAGTAGTTCACTATAGAGGACCCAGTTCGTCGGTGTAATAACTGTTCAATTCGCCTTCGGTATTTACGTTGGCAGTCGTTAAGGACAGTTAATGAAAATATGTACAATTCTCTGGCTTCTTGAATTTTTCCAACATCGGTAAGTCATGTTTACGGAGGTTGTGTGGAGGTTGTCTAGAAGTCGCTTAGAAATTTAACTGTAGACCTAGACTTGAATGCCTAATTACTGTGTAGTGCGAAGAGTTACAATGAAATGGTAGATTACCTTTGAAACTCCTAAAATTAAGTTTTAAAATTAGCCCTAAATATTTGTGTCACAAAAGGTTTCAAACTGATACTAAGCTCCATAGTCACTTGAACATTCCCCTTTGCTACTGTATCTTACAAGGGCATGACAGCTTTTTGGTTTACCACAGGACGCCTGCTGGTAGACCTTTTTAACCTTTGTATAAATCAGATTCTAGAACCAATTATTAACCTTATGATTGATCTACTGAAGTGTTCAGTAAAAATGCCACAACAAATTACGATTCTATCTTTTTGGAAAACTCTATTGTTAAACATTTTGTTCTTTGGTTCAATTCCAAGTTCGGACAAAATGTTGTTGGGTTTTAATAGTAAAAAATCTGTATGAGCCCAGAGTCTAAACATACAACTCCACCTAACTCTTCAGGGATAAAAGGTGTGATGTCATGTAATGTTTATTCCAGTACAAATTATCACAGGTTTTATCTACTCCAACATTCGGCAACAAAGTCACTTAAAAGAAAACACGCCTCAATTTACAACACAATTTCGAATGCATTATTGCTTTGCAAGTAATAAGACTTCCTACTGCATACTCTGACCAACATTTTATCCCCGAACCGTTACATGTGACATCTTGAAAGGACAAACTGGGAAGCGTTCGTTTCTCGACCAAAGCTGTGCTACGTCGTCCTTATTCAATTTACATGCAAATGGGGGGAGATTGGGATGGGGGTGTAGGGACGGGTAGGGGTGCGACCGTGCCAATAGTACGCTGATGTATCGCATCAGAACGTGTCCTGTAGAAAGTTGGCGTGTGGTGCAAGCTTCGGAAGTGCTCGGGTGGAGTCGGGTTTGGTTCGGTTTGAGTTTGAAGTTGTTTGATTGCGATGGATTGGTGTTTATTGGTAGTGGTTTAGCAGGTGTGTTAAACACTAATGAGGTCATTGAATACAAAGTATGACTAAGAGCGCACTTCACTAATGAAACTAAACGTGATCAGTACATCTAAGCGGCATTCAAGAGTTGTTCCTAGCAATTATGACAATGAAAGTTCTTGAACGCGATTTAGCTGTATTGTTCACATTCCATTTCATAGGCAAAATTCACTGTTAAAGTGTAACTGGTAAACCATTAAAATGTTGCATAGCGTAGCATTTCACGTTTTGACTTGCCTATCTATCAGTGCATTTTACTATGAATGATTTTTACAAATATCAGTTCTAAAAGTTTTATTAAAATAAATAGTTCAAGCTAAAGAGGTCTACCGTACACACACATCTACTATCCAAGACCTCGCCCAAACCTCTCATCTCCCATAACTTGCACGTACATTGTAACGCGTGCGAAATATGATGCTACGGTAGGTGTCTCGATATTGATAGGTCGCAACGGACAGGTCAGCGCTGTGAGGTCTTTAATAATGTCTCAGTTAGCCACTAACCTGATTTATTGGTTCTTGTTACCCAATCTCCATTCGTTATTGAGATTGGGTTTAAAAAGCGGCTTCATAATTTGATATTCTGTCATAGATGTTACATAGATACTATTTGAACTACATAATACTATTGATTTGCAGTTCAACGATACATGTTGTTTGGGTGCTGTCCTTGTTTAATTGGAGAAATGTCGGTATACAATAAGTACACCACTAAGACAGCTCTAAGTTACACTTGATGTTTCGTTGTTTTTTTGGAGAGCAATAAAATAATTAACTAAAATTTTAGAAGACTCTTTCACTGAACAAGACAAGTCTATAATGTTTAAAAAAACCTTGAAAGCTTCCGAAAATAAGTCAAATGCAAAGTAGCAATCGAACATAACGATAAACATATTCACACATCACACACAACAGATGTTGCCTTACAACATCTAAATTCATATAACCAAACAATTCCATACATTATCGCGTCCAATCTCAGCCAGGATATTTCCATATAGGTACCTACAATTCAATAATATGGCGGTATCCGTCGCAACCAGAACATCATTAAGGACAAATTACGGGATAAAACAGTTGTGGTTGACCTAAAGCTTGTGGTTGACGAAGGATTGCGTGCGGTTGTCACGGAAATGGCAAGTGCTTGACGCGCCTTCAACCGGTTGGTTCTTGTGGTTGTTGTCATTGATTTGTTGTTGTGTGATGGCGGAAATTGTATGTGGTTGGTGCAACCTCTAGTAGTGCCTATTTATGTCAACCGGAGATTACAAAGCAATAATAACATTTACAGGGCGAGGATTTACTCTCAATAGCACAATGTTAATTGTAATGTAACTGTAATGGTCGTTAAGCTATTTATTGGTTATCAGATACTCTTTAGAACTTCATAATCACCAGTTAGTTTTCTTTGCAACTTATTCTAAAGCATACTGAACCGTAATTGAAGTCAAGAAAAGAACGATAGGTAGGTCCACATTGCACAATTCTAAATCCTCTACCCTGCTTTTGCAGTTTAGTGGCCAAAGCTGTAAACAAGTAAATATTTTTGGAAAAACTACTTTAAAGTCCAAACACAAGGTTCAGTTTGCGCTTTCATAAGGGCCAACCATTAGGTTTTAGTATAGTATCAATTATGATACTATACTAAAATAAAGTTCCATTGGAAACAAAGACTTTAAAAGCCTAGAAGACGTAGCTAAAGAACCTTATACTGGATTAACCAAAAATAAAACCCAATACAACACAATATCAGAATCCAATAAACAGATCGCAGTCAAGCGTCATTCCCTATCCCTTCAGAGCAAACATTGTCCCCAATTTTAATTAGGGACCCTGTACCAAGGTCGCATAGGTAAAAGAACAAACAATGGACTGCGCTACGGCACATTTAACGTGCGGAATGTACATTGGTTTAACGGCAAATGCCTTCATTTCGGGCGCAGATGTTGAACGCGACTTGGATATAAAATTTAAAGATTATGACCGCTGCTATGTAATGTTTTGCGTTGATCTGATTGCTTTTGGGGATATTTTTTGTTCTTGAAAGGAATTTTTTACTGATAATGGTATTGGGTATTGCGATTAATGTTTTCAATGACTGTTCTTTGACAGTGTTGTTGTGCTTCTGCTGGGTTTAGTTACCGGCTCGTTCAAAGTGTTATTGTGTCGAAGTCTGGATTCGTGCCCGGTTGATGACAAAAGTCTCGTTCCATTTTACATCGGACTTAAACATATCTGACGAAATGTGAGTATATTACAGGTACAGCTAAGTTTAACCCTTATATGTTATGTTATTGTAACATCCAGACATATCTTGAAATCTATATTCTTTGTTTGGTTTTCCGTCCTGGTATGTCCTCCTATTAACATTATAATATTAACTCATTACACTGTCTAGTCTTCCTATACATTTACATTGTTGTCATATCACACCTTCATCATAGCTGATTAATTGTTTACTGTATTAACTTCACCATGATCCCCCATACAAAGGTAACTAGATACTCCTTCCAAACCTCCAAGCTAATAGGACCCAGTATCCTCAATATTTATAAGAACATAAGGATCAATTTAGTCTGAACACGCAAACAAAGAAAGGTTTTTGCTAATGGTGTGTGAAGTGATTTAATCTAATTTATGTCTGTCTTTGCTCCGTTTGTCTTTATGGCTGTGGCTTTCGGGGAAATAGATACTTTTAAGTTGTTTGAGACCATTCCTAATATTTCAGGTTGGTTGCTCGGTAAATTGAAGATTCGCATAACTTTGGCTTGAATATTCTGGTCGTAGGAAATTACTGTCACCAACTTTTTATTATGATTTTGGTTACAAGTTATAAAGATCATCTATGTAGCTCCATCAACCGTTTTAAATTTATTTCGGCAATTAATCAAGAAAAACAAATTCTCGGCGTTTTCTTTTATAAATTCGAATACTGAACGCCCCATATTTTATTTAAAGCTCAACATTTAAGACTCTGTCTATGAGTCGCAAAATTCCGGTCGGCTATTAGCTGCCGAGCGCTCCGTTATAATTGCGTTTCGCAACAAATTACAAGTTAGAATGAGGTAGAAACACGGGCCAAGTGGTTCGCAAGTCGCTGTACACCATACACGTTAAGTATCTTCACGATTATATTCGCATAAAGGGCAAATAGAATTAAAGGGTACGAATATTTCGGTGACAAAGTGTTGCATGGTTCAGAATGGTCCTATATTAGTGCCTTGCGGTAGACTTGACATATTAATTAGAGTTTAAAAGCTGTAGAATTACTTCCTAGGTCGTTTGTGATTGGTTCTCTAAATGCCATCCAATAGGATTTAAAAATGGCAATTAATCATCATTTCACTATTATTTAGCTAAACCAGCGTACTGAAGTTATAACTACACAGTATCAAATGCTCATTAACACTCCCATAAAATAATTCACCAAATAAATAAAATATTTATAATGTATTCGGTAAATCTGTTTGCATTTTGTCCTCTATCCATCTTACAGCATCTGTTGGGCGACGTTCTGCATAAACTTGTTTGTTTGTTAGATGAAAAATCAACAAGACATACATATGTACAGGATGCTATGCTATATGAGGCATGTATATATATATTGCATATTTCAGGTACCGCTTACTTTGTTTCATGAGCGCTATCAGCGTTTTATTTAGGAAAACGTTTTTAAAAGAATATTTTAAAATGAAGAGAGTAGCAAGTGTTATCTTCTGTTTTTCTTTTTTGTAATGCTTTACATTGTTTTGTTTTGTGTGAAAAGATAAAGGTGGTTGGCACATGGTGCATGTGATTAATGTAGATAAAAGATTTATGTTGATACATAAAGGAATAAGTCCTTTGCATCATTTAAATCTTATGTTTTTGATAAAATTGTTTCCTTTTAATGTTGAACTATGATCAGCATGCGATTGCGTAAAACTTTTCTATGTAACACAAGACAGATGGTGGTTTAAATTCAAACAGATTTCAAATACACACTCTAAAGCCACTTACTGACCTGTATACATGCCTTGTTTACAGATGTCAAGAGAGATACATATTTCAGCAACTCGCCACTACGCCCGGTTACATTTCATACACATGTCAGTTTATCCGGCACAACAGAATGTATCTTTAGCTAACAGGTATGCCATGGCCAACCTAAGGCAACTTTTCATCCTGTAAACTCGAGAAGAGATTTTTAATTATTTGTTTTTACGCATACTTTATAATAAGTTAGAAGTCTTTGAGTTCATTACGGGGAAAACACGTCTATTTTTTCTAATTAGATGATATTTCAGGGTCTATGAATCTAAAATGGGCACTAAAGGGTGCTCAGCAGTGGGTGGAAGTGGTGTTGTTCCGCCGTGGAACAAGGCTATTGGTTATTGATGATGATGAAATCTATGAAAACTTAATTATGTTTTAATTTCTTAAAAGGGAAACTTAACAATTAACTTGAACATTATATTATATTCCTATTGTCTAGTCTCGTAAGTCTTAAATTCTATTGAATAAAATTGCCGTTTAATCCTTTTGTATCCAACGAATTTTTGGACCGAAAAATTTCATTTTCTTCCGATACGGTTACGGGCCGTGTTACGGCCGGTTCATCCGACACAACCGGTAACATATTACAGGTCAGGCGGGGCCCACTTGATCACTGCCCGCTATATATCACACGGTTCTTAGCGGATACTTAGAACAAGCGGCCACTTAATACCTGCGGCTTTTCTATTGATGAATTTGAAGATTATCGAGTTTCAGCTGTTGATTTTGTATTAAAAAGTGTGTTACAGTTTAGATGTATGATTTATTGTAATTTTATTGGCGGATTTAGGCCTGCTTTCTATTTATAGTACAGGTCAATACAAGTAATACACTCTTTTATATGTGATTACTTTAGTTAACCTCCCAGTCTTTTCCCAGTCCCGAAACAATTAATGTTTTATTTGGCATCAACAGATACTTTAAATTAACCTTCAGGGGTTAACGGCTCAGAAATAAACAGATTTAAAAAAATATATAGCCAAATTATTTCCTGAGGCAAAAAATAAAAGATCTAGGGGACTGTTAAGCTTCCTGTCTTCTTTACAAAGGTACAACCAGCACCGCATCCTTAATTTAAAAATGGCCAGTTCAATTTAGAGGGCGTCCTAATTAATTGATCTGGAGATCCGCGGAAATTGCGCCCTCGTCCCTCCCGCACCTCGACCCCCCCGCCAGTGTATCTTTGGCTTTAATTTAGAATTGTTAGCGCAAAGGGAATGCAATTTACGTAAAATAATTGTTTGATTTCGAATATTCGAGCCAACCCTTCTGTAATTTGGTTTATGAAAAAGGTTCTTGCGATCAGTTCTGGGAGCAGGGTTGCTAATGTAATGAGATCAACCCTGGACATTTATAACGTACGACGTAATGTTATTAAATTATTCGGCTAGGACCATGAAAAAGTATATTAAATATTATAAAAGGCTGTGGAATTTTAATGATGTAAACATGAAAATAATTATAATGAGAACAAAAACATTATGTGCATATTGACATACAATGTTATTACTTACAACATCTTTATAACAATAATATTTTTTGTTTCTGTAACTTAAGATCATTAAAGACGACCTTACTGGTGCTCAGAGCGACCTCCTACTCGACAGTCCAATTACTAGGTAATACTGTGTATTCATATACTTTGTTTAGACTGGTTGTCAGAATTATGTACTATCCATACTACCCATTTCTACTCATAAAGATTGTCACCGATTTACAAACGAATGCCGGGACCGACGGCTAACGTGCTTCTGAGGCAAGAAGGCTCTCCTTATGAAGATCCCCCATAAAACCGACCTTGACAAGGATTGCTTAACCTCAAAATTAAATTATGGGGCTGTTATTGCTAAGCAGTATATGCATATTTAAGCCTAATGGTGTAACCTTATGACTTGCCAGTCCGACGACTGGCATGTCATAAAGTATAAAGTTCAAACCCAAGACACGCACCTCTGATTTTTCGGTTTATGTGCGTGTTGTAAAATTTTCACTTGCTTCGGTGAAGGCAAACATTGTGAGACAACCAAACCAGCATGAGAGATATTTTTCGACAACATGTAAAGCCAAGTCAAAGGCTCATGGGCGGCATAATACTCTGACACCAGGTTAGGCACAAAGCCCATGATAAAGAACCAGAAGATCAAAATATCGTAAATCTAAGTTACAAAACCCTCACCACTAAAATCCATATAACTCGTGACTAGTAGACACGCACGTATATCCAAGGAAGTCGCGTCGACACTCGCATCAGTCGAAACACCTGAGATGATAATGTATGCAAATTAGCGTTAACTTGGGGCGCAGACTGCGCGCGCTGTATCAAACTTGTTATTTGTGTGTTTTAAGTTGGTACGATGATTTACGTGCGCTGGATTAAGAGTGGGGTGTAGTGGAGTGAAGAACGGCGAGCTTGTTGGCTGATTTGTTGGATTGTGATTAGGAGCTGTACAAGTACATACAAGGTGGAAGATACACTGACGCTAAAATGATTACCATGTATATACATATATATATGTACATCTTTCTTAACCCTGTTGAATTCAAAGAGCGTCAGTGGTATGAACACGGGTGTTAATTAGTAAATAATTCTATAGCTTAAATCCCCGTAGCCGTAGCCAACAGCAGTTGGTTACTAACCTTGCTTACTACACGCATACTTGAATAATGTTGTATACTCATATGTACGAACTTGATGATGAATTACTGTCACAATCAAAGAATCCCCCAGAATAATAGGTTATTAATATATAACTACTGACTGCTTCGTTGGATCGTAAGCGCATTTTTAAAAGTGGGATTTTAGGTTCAATTTTCCAGACTCGTTGTGTATTCTCGTTTTCTATGAGTATCAGTAGCAGCCCAGAGCACAAACTTGAGTGCGGTTAAGCAACTGAACTTACAAGTTTTAATTTGTAAAAATGTGCAACTGTGTTATTCCATAAGTTTTGAAGTTACTATAATCTTGAATTGAGTCCAGTAATAAATTGGTACCAGCCAACTTTCAAGCTCTCCGAACAACACGTCCGTATGTCGCGCACGTTAGTAAAGCAATGTTACTGTAATTGGTTCTGACTGTAGCAGGTGTTGGGCCGTGACTTACGACGTTTTGTGCGGTGAGCAGACTTGTTGTAACGCAATTATGTCGCGGGTAGTTTTATGTTATCTAGCCGTGCTTGTACTTGGGAGATTTATGATGGGAATCCATTTTATTGTAGGCGTAGTCATGATATGGTTGTTTTTTTTGTTAAAAATAGAACTTGGTGGTGGAACGGACTCGCTTGATTTGACTATGAAATATCACACAGAAATAAAGCATGTTTTGTGTTAGTCATTCGCTTCATCTTAAATATTGGTATTCAGTTGCATCTGATTAGACTGGAAGCCACAAAACGTACTTGGAAAATGGCTAGAAAGATGATGATGATTACTTTTTAAGTTCACAAATTCAAGTAAACAAATACGAGAAAATAACTTCGTAAAATTCGTTGGAAAAAATATTTTAAAACAAAAGTATTAGAGTTGTCATCTAAAATAAAGTAAGTACCTAATCTATTAAAACAAAAAATTCAATGAAACCAATTTACGCATAGAATTGAATAAAGCATCATCATCATCTGCCTACCCCTTTTTCCAAATGAATTGGGCTCAGCTTGCAGTCTTACCGGATGCATATGAATAACTAGTATATTACATGGAGCTTCTGCCTATCTGACCTCCACAATCCAGTTAGTACTGGGTAATACCGACGGTACCCCTTCGTAAGACTGGTTGTCAGATTTTCGGGCCACTGACTGCCTGTTACGACTGTCAAAGATCTACAAATGACAACCGGGACCAACGGCTTAGCGAGCTTTCCGAGGCACGAAGGAAACTCGGTATGTAATGATGGTCACCCATCCACAGACCGACCTTGGCAAGCGCGGCTTAACCTGGAAGATCGACCCATGCGGCGGTTATTATTTAGCCGCGAGCTCCTCGAGAATTTAATAAAACATACCAAAAGTAGGATATTATTGGGCATTCTACCCCACCTTCCGTTCCATCGGCTCACTCCGTTCGCCTCGTCACTCTCGGTGGAGTAGAATGCCCAATAATATAAATGAAATCCTACATAGCGCAGTAAAATACTGGTTCGGCGCCTATTCCACCCGGTGGATTAAACAGTGTAGTAAAATACTGGTTCGATGCTTATTCCACCCGATGGAGCGGAAGGAGGAGTATGAATTCCTAAGTGCAGTAAAATACTAGTTCGGCACCTATTCCACCATTTTAGTTCTAAAACTCAACATTACCTTGTTAACTTATTTTACCTTGATAACTT
This sequence comes from Standfussiana lucernea, assembly GCA_964057025.1. Taxonomy (NCBI): domain Eukaryota; kingdom Metazoa; phylum Arthropoda; class Insecta; order Lepidoptera; family Noctuidae; genus Standfussiana; species Standfussiana lucernea. The sequence goes on from OZ059794.1 coordinate 15,629,695, forward strand.
ATTACCTTATTTTACCTTGATACTTTGTTACAATGAGTTATAAATGTCAATGTAATAAATTATTGACTCATTATTAATATAACCGTTTCAAGCAGTCGTCATGAAATTTGTTAAACAACCACAATCGTTACACGTAAACAAACTTTGTGTTCATTCTCAGGAGACTGGTTTTCGCCATGGAGAATTATTACCTAAATCGGTACGATGCATCATTTGCGGGCCGTCAAATTGTGGAAAAACTAATTTATTAATTGGCCTTCTTATACACGAGAATGGTTTAAGATTTCAAAATGTTTATGTTTATTCGAAAACCTTGCAACAACCTAAGTATGTTTTTTTAGAAAAAGTCTTGCAACGAGTACCAGGTGTTTCATTTCAGAAATATCATGAAAATGAGCAAGTACTGAGTGTTCAGACCGCAAAACCGAATTCTGTAATTGTATTTGATGATGTTGCTTGTGAAAATCAAAGTAGTATGCGTGATTATTTTGCTATGGGGAGACACAAATTCATCGATTGTTTTTATCTAAATCAGACGTATAGTAAAATCCCTAAGCAATTAGTAAGAGACAATGCAAACCTAATCGTACTTTTTAAACAAGATGAAAGAAATATGAGACATGTTTATGAAGAACACGTCAACACTGACATGCCATGGATTGAATTTCGTGAAATGTGTTCAAAAATATGGAGTATACCTTTCAATTATCTTGTAATTAACAAAGATTGTTCCAAAAACAAAGGATGTTATAGAAGTCAATTTGACACGTTTGTAGTCTTTGACTAATAACACGAATGCATATATAAGGTTATTACCTGCCTGCCATTATTATTCACCCTACAACGCTAAATCAATTACGACCTATTTTATTAATATGGAAAAATCATTAAAACGACAAATTGTTGATGCGGCAGAAGCTGTGAAGATAAAAATACGAAAAATGAGAGATGCTGAGATTAACAATAAACAAGCACTGGAATCTGTTTTCAAACCTGTAACAGAACCTCTCAACCTAATTGCTAATGCTAGTAAGCAAACTCCTCCCCTGCGTGCTAGTGAAGATTTTGCTGATGGTCCGTTTACTAACGAAACTGGTAGTGCAGGAAGCAATGATAATAATGGTGATGAAGACAAATATGAATCCGATATCAACAGTAACTCTTCATATGAATCAGTAGTTGAAAGGAATCAAGACTATGATACGTCATCCTGGTCAGTATCTTCAGAAGCGTTGGTAGATATTCCATTTGGGGTTAGAGCAGACCACGGGAAACTGATGTTAGGTTCTGCTTGCATAACGATCAACGATCAATACATCACGGTGGTTGGACGTAAATACCGAAATACACCTGGTTTAAAACAGTTGTTGCTTAAGAAAGATGTAGACCTAAGTTTGGTTACAGATAGTGATATGCAAAATTATAAATCGATGCTACTTGATACAAATGCACATCGTCGAGACTATGAACCAAGTAAACCAATAAAAAGTAACAAAGGACAAAAATATTTGCAAGTTATTAAACCTCTTTTTCAACTGAAGAAGACAATTCAGGGAAAAGGTCTACCGTTGATAAAAAGGTGGAGAAAAAACGTAGACTTAGTGTACTGGGATGATCCTAACGAATTAGTGGAAAGGTTGAAATTATTGATTGCGTCTAGAGATGCTGGCAACACAGGATTAGATAATGAAATTATATCTATCATTGAAGAATTACGTGAAAGTAAAGTTATAAATAAATAAGTATTTAAAAATGTGTTTATTTTACTATCATCCTCTCAAAACAACACACCTTAAACATGAACGTAGACAAATTTGGACACTACATTCACAAAAGAATGCGTTTATCAGAGTTATTTGAGTTTAATGAGAATGCACTGGTAAAATCAGAAAACGGAGATTTTGATTTAAAAACATCAAGACTGAGAGGAATTAGATCTCCAGTAGAAGCAGACGATGCTGTGAACAAGGATTATGTAGATCTATTGAATGCTAATACCATAAAAGAATTAAATAATCTAGTTGTAAACAAGGATTATATAGATCGATTGAATGCAAAAATGTTGAAAGAACTTAATAATTTGATTGGTACATTACGTTCACAAATCATAAAAGATGCAAAGGATACAGTTCAAGCTACTTTAAAAGCAAGGATACCTGAGGTTTCAACTCATTTGCAAGATAAGTTTTATACTAAAGCAGTGGTAGATAAATTACTTCAAAAAACTTCGTAATGACAAAACAGCAAATTGTGAATGAAATACACAAAGGGGTACGGAGAAATTTCCTTCGACGTTCTGTTATTTTGAAAGGAATCAACGACTTATGGCAAGCAGACTTGATGGACATGCAAAACCTAAAAAAGTATAACAGAGGTTACAATTTCATCTTAGTGGTGATTGACTGCTTCTCAAAGTATGCCTGGGCTGAACCGTTAAAATCAAAAAATAAATTTGATGTTACTCGTGCATTCGAACATATACTGCTTAGCAGTCGTAATAATCCGGTTAACTTGCAAACTGACATGGGGACCGAATTTTATAACATCACTTTTCAAACGCTTATGAAAAAGCATAACATTAACCATTACTCATCGTTTTCTACTAAAAAAGCATCAATTGTAGAGAGACTGATTAGAACTGTAAAAAATAAATTATATAAATATTTTAGTCTCAATGGAAACTATAAATGGTTAGATCTACCATTGGAAGATACATTGAAGAGATATAACAACACAAAACATCGCACTATTCAATTTAAACCAGTAGATGTAAATAAAAGTAATGAACAAGTAATCAAAGAAAATATTAAAAAAATAAACAAACATGATTTAGTTCCGTGGAAGCCTAAATTCAAAGTTGGTGATTGTGTCCGTATAAGTAAATACAAACATAATTTTGAGAAAGGTTATACTCCTAATTGGTCGACTGAATTATTTATTATAAAAAAGGTAAATAAAACCTTACCAGTAACATATCACATAGAAGATCGACGAAAGCAAGACATATTAGGAGCTTTTTACGAACAAGAACTGCAAAGATCTATTTATCCTGATGTATATTTGATAGAAAAGGTTTTGAAAAAGAAAGGAAATAAATTGTATGTTAAATGGTTAGGTCTGAACAGTGCAGAAAACAGTTGGATTGAAAAAGCTGCAATAATGGACTAAGATATTATATAACCATTTTTCATTTGAAATCCGATCATTATAATTTGAATAATGCAAGGGGGTGGACTAGTTAACGGCATAATTAATAATCTACCATTCGAAGTTCATTTGCCAGGATACAATTATTGCGGACCAGGAACCAAACTTCACAAACGCTTAGCGCGAGGTGACCGAGGTGTAAATAAGCTAGACGAAGCTTGCATGCAACACGATATTGCGTATACAAACCATACAGACTTATCAAATCGTCACAAAGCCGATTTAGAACTACTCAACATGGCTAAACAAAGACTTAAATCAAAAGATGCAGGGAAAGGTGAAAAACTAAGCTCTTGGCTAGTTAACAAAGTTATGAAAGCGAAATTAAAGTCTGGATCCGGCATTAAATCATTTAAAAGCTTAGTTTCAAAAATAAAATCGAAAATTAAGAAACTCAAATGCAAAGATAGTAAGACTTTAATAAAAGCAGCTTACTTAGCCGCAAAAAAGTTATTTCCAAACATTCATCATCGAATTCGAGTACCCCGAGTAATACCCATACCAAAGACTGGGGGAGTTTTGCCTTTAATTCCAATTTTTGCTGGTTTATCTGCTTTAGGAACTTTAGCTGGGGGTGCAGCTGGCATTGCAAAAACCGTCAATGATTACAAAGCAAACAAACAAAATTTACAAGAAACAGAACGACATAATAAAGCTATGGAGGCTTTAGTGTTGGGCAAGGGTTTATACATTAAGCCGTATAAAAGTGGTAAAGGATTGTTTATAACATCTTCAAAAAACTGAAAAATATGCTACCCAATCGACCTCTAACTAATGTAGACATCCGAAATTATTCAAGAGACATCCCATATTTTCGTGGGATCTACATGAAGGATCAACTACCTCGGAAGCCGAAACGCATTGAATGTGGTATCGTTAACTTAGACAATTCTAAGAACGAAGGAACGCATTGGGTAGCTTATGCTAAAGTATACAATCACTGTGAATACTTTGATAGCTATGGAAATTTAAAACCTCCCATGGAATTGATGCAATATTTCAAAAATTGTAATGTGTTTTATAACTACACAAGATATCAAAAATTTAACGCAGTCAATTGTGGTCATTTATGTTTAAATTATTTGTGGAGTTTTTGGAATAAAAATGTAATATAAAATATATACTTTTCTTTCATTTCAATCATTTGCAAGATGTCACTCACTTTGTCGATAACTGGAGACTCGTCAGTGTTAACTACATACTATCCTAATACGTTGCAACTAGATGGAGAATATGAGTGTGCATTATTGCACTTTTCAACATTTAATTCTATTCCAAACATTGATAAAAGTAATAATAAGTTCTATTATGGCATTAATGAAGTTATTGAAATACCGGAAGGCACTTATGAATTACAAGATGTCAGCGATTATTTAAAATCCGAAATAAAAGATGCAGCTATCAAACTACGGTGCAATAATAATACATTAAAAACTACAATATTTTGTACAAAAGACATTAATTTTATCAAAGAAGACTCTTTTAGAAGACTATTAGGATTTAATAAACAAATCTTGAAAGCAAATAAATGGCATGTGTCACAGTCTCCAGTCAACATTCTACCTACGACCGTAGTCAGGATTGAATGTGATATTGTAAGCGGTTCCTATGTAAACGGTGAACCCAGTCATATTATTCACGAATTTGCACTTAATGTGCCACCTGGATACAGGATCATAGAAATCCCGAAGAACGCAATATACTTTCCAATCAATCAAAACAACATAAGCTGCATACATATCAGGTTGTTAGATATAAACAAACGATTAATCAATTTACGTGGTGAAGAAGTGCAGGTGTATCTGCATCTTAGAAGAAAAAAATGATTGATTACAATAAAAATGTGTCTCAACAAGTTAAGAATATCAGTTCTGCTCGAGCTACCTATCAAATAAGACCTCTATCTAAGAAGAAAATAAAATTAACTAAAGACAATAAAGCATTCCTTAGAGCAATTGGATTGCTAAAATGAATATCTTAGACGTTTTATCCGCTCCTACTTGCGATACTACTATAGAAGGAATCGAATTTCATTCCTACAAACCCTATGTAACGAGTTTTAACAGGAACGATGAAATCCGCATATCTATCAACCAACAGGACTTGTACATATTACCATCAGCTAGCACCCTATATTTGGAAGGAACTGTTAACGTTACCAAAAAAGATACGAAGGACAAAGCTACTAGTGTCAATTTCACGAACAATGCTCTACTCTACTTGTTCCAAGACATTAGGTATGAGCTAAATGGAGTGGAGATTGACAAAATAAAAAATGCAGGTATAACAACAACCATGAAATCACTAATTTCAATGAACGAAAGTGAATCAAAAATGTCTAATGCTTGGGGCTGGAATATTGATGGTATAAAAAATATTGATGGAGGAAGATTTTCTGCTTCAATACCACTTTGTAACCTCCTCGGTTTTGCTGAAGATTTTAAAAAAGTCGTGATAAATAGTAGACATGAACTGATATTGTTACGAAGTAATACTAATTTGAACGCTGTAAAACTGAATACTGGCGAAGTAGTGGATGATGTTCAGATTAATAAAATCATATGGCGCGTACCGCATGTTAAAGTATCAGACAAAGAAAAAATTGGTTTGTTAAAAGTATTAGAAAAAGATCGCCCACTTCAAATGATATATAGAAATTGGGATCTGTACGAATATCCAGCTTTGCCTAAAACTACAAAACATACTTGGTCTATCAAAACTTCATCTCAAATAGAAAAACCAAGATACGTTATTATCGGGCTACAGTCAAATAGGAAAAGCAATGCAAGTTCAGACATGTCTCAATTCGATCACTGTCATGTTCGAAACGTTAGAGTGTACCTCAATTCAACTTATTTTCCGTATGAAAACCTAAATGTGAGTTTTGCTAATAACAGAATCGCTTTATTATACGAGCAATACACCAGATTCCAACAGTCGTATTATGGACGTCGTCCGGAGCCCATATTAAGCGAAAAACAGTTTAGAGATTTAGCACCGCTGTTTGTCATTGATTGTTCTAGACAAGCGGATAATCTAAAGACAGGTCCGGTTGTGGATGTGAGAGTAGAAATTGAGAGTGATTCAGAGATACCAGATAAAACTTCAGCATACTGTCTCATTCTGAACGATTGCATTGTTGAATACAAACCCTTAAGCAGCATTGTCAAGAAGATATCATGAAGGCGGATACCATTATAGTGGAACTCCAAGGATTTAAAGATTCTATAAATAATTTTATTGTCAAAGAATTGGCCATTGCGAGTCAGGATCATACACAGACGTTCTTGGTAAAACCACCATATTCATTCCATTACCTAACACAAGAAGAAAAAAAGCAGGTGAGGTGGTTAGAAAGAAATCGAGGAATTTACTGGAGCGAGGGTTACATAGACTACAAAGAGTTTCAACGTGTAATTTTACCATTCTTAGAAAATAAAAAAATTATCACAAAGGGTTTGGAAAAGATTAAATGGATTAAAGAGTTATGTGCAAACTGTGAAGTTATCGACATAGGTGAGAAGGGATGCCCTAATTTTTCAGAATTAAAAAGAAGGTTTTGTAAAAATAAAATTGATTTTAATTGTGTGAATCATAAAATGAATTGTGCGTTGAATAATGCTATCTGTATAAGGAAATGGTATTTTGATAATAACATGTCTGTATTTAATTTATTTTAATTATTATTGTGTTGAACAGTTAATAAAAAATGTCTATCTACTTATGAGTGTTTTATTTAGTATAATCAGGGTAACCTACATAACAAACTTTAAATTAGCTGCAGTAACATGATATAATTATAACATGTAAAATTTAAATTTAATTATAAAAATACTGAAAGCAAATAACCTACAATTATACATCACACTAGAGCTAATTTAGAGTTCGAGTATTAATAAGTAATAAAAAAACGTAAATTAAATTATGAAAGAATATATTTTTATTTACTTTTTTACATTATTTGCAATTATTACAATCTAATTATAACTACCTACCCAAAAATAATAAGTACAAGATAAAATACAAAGAGTTAATTGCAGTAAAACATATATAATTATTTCATATTTAACATTTTATACATTCAAAACACTAAAGAATAAGAAAGCAAATAAATGGTATACATTCCTAATATTAATATACCCAAATAACTAGTAGATTACTTACATAATTTATTATTACTTATTACTGCAAATTTTACACAACAACTTATAAAGTAGGTACGTACAAAATAATGACACCAGTTAATAATAACATCTATCTCCACAAAGTTTTTTTGATATTTTATTAATTAACGATTGCGTCTCATCCATAACATGATCCACTGATTCAGTCACTACATACTGCACACTTAACATTACCATGTCCTGATTATCACTTGCAGGTTCTTGTTGTTCACTGATATCCAACACTTGTACCTGGATCAGTCGTAAACCTTTTTTCTTCTCATTGTTTATCAGGAATGATTGACTTGTATGCAGATATGGCTTCTGTTTTAGACACTCCCGTCTTGTTCTAGGCTTCTTGCTGGCAGGTTCGTAGTCTTGTCTTGCTCTAGGCTCCTTGTTGACAGGTCTTTGTTGTTCAGGGATATGCCAACTTAAACTCGGAGTCGGATAACCTTGAGCGTATTGTGAGAAGTCGATAATATCTGGAGAATCACACATTGTCAACGATCTGAAACAAACAAAATAATAATTAACTAAATTACATAAAAAAACATGATGAAATAATCTTATAAGTAGATGGGTACTTGTACAATACTTACAATTTCGTTTCGTTTTTACTCGATGTGATATGACCGCTCCGGCTGACTGTCTAATGATGGATGTTACTCAATAATATGCAATTAGACTCCATAAAGCATTATGCTGTGATTCAATTTCATGTTTCAACATGTTCAAGCTTGCGCCCGAGCACCTGTTCGGTGTCAAATTCTGCACCGCGCGTGCTTCTTCAAAGCAATCCAATATTTTATCACATTTTCGACGACACGTTTGGCGCATTGGTTATGAACTCGTCTTGATGCATCACAATGGTAAGTATTAGGTTATAAGCGTGTTGCTAGCTGCGACTAATTGCGTCAAATTAGTGTCGCGGGTTCGATTCCCGCACGGAACATACAATAAGTATTTGTTCCGGTCTGGATTTTGTTTTCATGTTTTATTTTTTCGTCATTATTTAATTTAATATAAATAATTACAATATTCTGAAAAAATTAGCAAATATCAGCCTGGATCAAAACATGATTGTATTGATGCACCGTGACTTTGTCATCAATCAGGAATGGAAATGAAACAGATATAATTGTGATCTTAAAATACTATTTATTTATTACAAATAAAAGAAAACATCATGTTCATGCGGCACGACATTTCATACAATTTTTAAAGTCCGAAGTTTTGGAAATGAATAATAAACATGATTTAATAAACATGATACGTCTAAGTAGGATACGATATAAAAAGTTAGTAAATATTTTAGTATTTTTTACGAAATGTCGCGTAAACATTCTTAAAATTAATTAACTACTAAATAAGTTCTAACATTATTTGCTACAAGTAAAAAGATAATAATATCTATTTTTAAATCTATTTGGCACCAAGAAAATATATGTTTTACAATTACATTACACATTACTTGTATCTGGAGCCTGCTTTAGGTAATAGTCATTAGTAGGTACTTACATAATATTTCGTCTTTACATTTAGGACGTTATCTAAAATACATTGTAAAAAATGTATCTACTGTAATTACTTACATTTAAAAATAATGGTAACGCATTACATAAATATGGTTGCGTTACCCCAGGCTAAAGTAGAAACTTTATCAAACGATAACAATCGTTTATCATCATTGTTTGAAAGTGCTATTTTATTTACATCCTGAGTGTATATTTCATGTTTTATTGATCTGAACAATACATTTTTTTTGCGAATTACATTGGAATTGTACAAAACATTTTTATAATCTAACATATTTAAATTTTTAGTAATACATTTTTTTGTACCTTTTGCCTTTTTAATTGTTTTGTTTAACGTTTTAATACAATAAAGCTTTGAGCGCAATCCTACGAATTCTTTGATAATGTTGCCACCCATTTCATCCTTAAACAGTCCTGGAACCTTCTTATTAATAATTGGTAAGTTATAGTCATTGTTACAGTCATAATTGCTGGTATCCAAATATTTTAGAAAATGGAGCTTAAAGTCTTTGTAAACATCATTACTCTGTACATCATATACTAGACTATCTGTGTCAGTATAGCACAATTCAATTCGGTTACCATAAAAAGGTTTTATGATAGAGTAGTGAAAGTCGTACATGTGAGTCTTAGATAATTCTAATACTGCAAACCCTATGTAAATTGGTTTATCAAGTATAATACGTACAGGTTTCATTTGGATTGCCACTAAATCATCAGAAAATACAGAGGTGCTATGAAAATATGGACTGGCTATCAGTTTTTCAGCACAAGCAGTCTTTTTCGTTTTATTGTTCGAGTCACACCACTTGTTTACTAACTTAACGTCTATTCGATGTTCATTATTTTCCAGGGTCTTTCCAAAAATACTATTGTTCAACAATTTGAAAAAATCTTGTTCAAAAGTTGACTCTGCTTTTTGACGTAACTGGGTGTTAATATCAATATATTGCTTTAAAAAACAACTTTGCTTAAATATAATAGCGCGATGGATCCTTCTCAATACTAAACCGTGCTGTAAACATTTTTTTAAATGTACGTAATGAATAACATAGTGATATTTATCATACAAATTTGGTATTAGCTTTTTATTCTTACCACCAGGTGGCAAGCATTTTTCTGGACAAAAGGGAAAGTCATTGTGTTCCATGTGCAATTTCTCCGGATATATTAAATCAACTTCAAGAATGTAACCGTTTTCCGCAGTATCACTGATGTCTGCTAAGTTCAATTGTAAAAAATCAATTTCTTGTCTATTTATAAATCTAAAATCGGAATAGGGTAGGGATTGACACATGCTATAACCGTATAAATTGTTACAGTCTAAATAAATTATAAATGAATTTGGAAGGGTTGGATCGTAAGTATCTAAATATTTATGATTGGCTTTGACATGTCTTTTGGAACACATACAAACACCTCCTCGAATACCTTTTTGTATCATTCTAAAAATTTCAACATCACTAATCAATTCTAATCGAACTCCTGTTTTTAAAAGCATTGCATCAAAAGATAGACTTGGTGCTGTAAGATAGAACGCGGGATCGAGATTGTAATGTAGTTTACAAGTTTTTCGAAAATTTTCAAATACATCTGTTAGCAACAGAACATCTGTTTTGAGATATAAATCTGTGTACATACCCATGTTTTGAATATTAAATACTGACCAAACAGATCGAGCGTGTTCATAGTCTTCGTCGTTTATTGTTTCATTAGTTATGGAGTTAAAAAAATATTTTTTAGAGGGTAAACACATATCTTCATAACGTTCCCATTGAGACATATAGTCATATGGATACACTCCCTTGCGCGTCAGTAGGTTAAATTGTTTTTTATTAGGAAAATAAGATTTTAATTGTTTAAAGTCTTGTTTTTTCATTGTACTAACCAACTTTTCTAAGCTAGTTCCTAAAAACTTGAAAGAATCTACAAACCGTACCTGGATGCTTTCCCCGGTAGAAATCGGAATAAACTTAGTGAATGAAATATAGTTTTCTTTTGTTTTAGGTATCACTTTAATAGATCCAGGAGCTTCACCTAATTCTTTTATAAAAAGATGACAATCGTATCCGGACAAATTATGAAAAAATACTGGCAAAAATGTTGGTAGTTTGTATTGTAAGTTACAATAACTATGAGCTGCGCCACGATATTTACCAGTCAAGTGACAATGATCGCGAACCCTATCGCCGAACAAGAACTGTTCACAAATATGACATGTCATCGCGTTTTCAAAGTCGTGAGCATTATCATTTGAGTAAATCATAGGAGCGTTATTTTTTAAAATATCGTAAATTTTTTTTGAATCTTTGTAGATAGACTTCACAAAATTTGATACACAATCCAAGCCGCGATAAGAAACGTAACGATTGTGACTTTCGTCTAGCGTACACGTGATATGATAAGCGAAAGCTACAGGCACATGTCGCTGTCGCGTTACAGTACTCGCCTTAGTGGGGTCAGGGTCACAAGATTCATACCGTTCTAGCATTGTTTCAAAATCTGCGTATATAACAAATGGTACAATTTGCTTTCTATTATAATTTTTAAACTGTATGCAAGAACCCCTTGGAGGTAGTTCAGTGGCGACCCCGCCACAACTATGCGAACTAAGATTATCGCATGAATTAAAAAACATTAAACAAACGTCACAAAAGTACAGTTTACTGTGGTGTTTTGTTATTTGATTTTTAACAAGTCGCGGCAAGTCTTTAATGAGACAGTAATGTGACAAATCATCTCTTTCTAAATAAAGTAAATGAATCACTTTTCCGTTCAAGGCTTTTGGTTTGTAAAGCGGTCCTATGACAGTATCATTTTTTAAACCATAAATGTAAATGCAAATTTCGGGGTTATTCACTTCGAACCGCGCAATATCTGAGAAATTCACTGGAAATGACATGTCCTTTACATTTAACACGTTACGAAAATCAGGGTAAGAAGATACTCTTTCAGGGTGACTCTTAGCTGGATATAAAGCAGCAACAACAGACCATAAAAAACAATACTCGTCATTATTGTGGATATTAACACATGCTTTTTTCGATTTTATTGCAGAAGGCAATTCGATAAAGCCCGAACCGCGTAAGGGTTGATATTTGTTAACATTGACTTCCAAATGAGAACTGCTCAAGAACGTCCACCCACTGTCTCGGTCCTGAAATTCTTCTATCTTTTTTGTTAAAATGTTTTTTACTTGAGACGATAATGAATCAAATTCATAATTCTGATGTATAGTAACGTTTTTTGTGGCAAATGATTTCATCTCCTGAGAATCATTTTTAAACATTAAAAACAACGCAAAATATTCGAAATTAACTTTTATACAAGTATGTTTTTTAAGAGACATGTCAATTAACGTTTTAATTTTGCTCCAAATATTATTAAGAAAAGGCTCTAGAGAACAATTCTCAGACGGATCGACAATTCTATAAGAAGCTATACGATTACGAAATGCAGAATGTATTATTTCAACACCATCGCAAAAATGTGAAACTGTTTTGTTTTTATGATTAGTACTACGTAGGTGACCTGTCCAGTGACTGCGCTCAACAGATGTGTTACAAACAGTACAGAAAGGCATTTTAGATTAAAATAGTTCTAAACTTACTATTAGATGTTGCAATATATTATTATTAAGATTATGATGTACAACAAAAAATACCTGGATATAATAGAATATACCTGGTGCCCAATAACTTAAATATTTATTTTATGTTTATATTGTCACTATAAAAGACGGGCTCAGAATCATCAAATAATTCATGAGTCCGTCTCATAAAAACTTGGAGTCCGTCCCACTGCGGCGTGTTACGGTTTAGCTGCACTTTTAGAACCACCGAGGCTTTCTTCCACCTATCCTCTTTAGGGGTGGAAGCAACTTCGGTCTTGTTGTAGACTTTTACCTCCACATAGAAGTCCCCGGTTAAGTTCGCCGTTCGTCGCACTTTGCCGTTGGCGACACGGCTGCAGAGGCTCGAACCGAAGTCTCCAATTGAGGTCGATGACGGAATGTAGTCCACCAAGCCAAAAAGGTCCGAGCTCGAAGTGCGTCGTTTACTGTAAACAATTTAACATAATTCTTATTTATAATAATTTACACAACACATTACATTACATTTATTTTTTAAGTGGCGAATTGAGGGTGTATTATATACTCCTCTGTCGAACCCTACGCGGATAGAAAGCATGATGTTATGTTATATTAATTCCAATAAAAATACCTCATGAATTAACTGTAAACATTCCTGCAAGGAATAATAATTGGAAATTGATTTCAGCGCTCTCTGCGTTACAGTTCGAAATTGACTTAACATACACAACAAACACCTAAAGTTAAAAGCAGTTACACAAAATTACCTTGATTTCGATTCTGACGGCGTGGTGCTCTCGAGAGCTTTGCGCTTCGACACCTTCTTTTTTGGTTGCACCTTCGCAACCTCGGCTACAGCTGCAGACCGTGTCTGGAATTCTGAATCGGAGTCAGACCTGAAATGGAGCAAATAAAGATTAATTTTTTACCTTATAACTATGACTTGATGAAGACTTCCGATACAACAGCCGGCAGGCAGAAACCAGGTCCGTAGCTGGGTAGTGATTAAATAAATACATTAGCAAATTCAGTAAAGTTAGTAGTACTTACTTACATTTTTTAAAGTTGAAGGTTGTACGAGTATAACGTAACTAATTATATAGCGAAGGTAACCGGTGTTTATCACTGGAAGATACTGAAGGGAATGTAATATTGTGATCAAAATTGATTGATTTTATTCATAAAAAATACCATTTCAGCAATATTTATCCCATTACAAAATTAAACCTTAACTACATGTTGTCACAGTTGTATGATTAATTTATGTTACTTAGGTCTAATTAAATCGTAGTGATTGAAAATTGTTTCCGTCAAATTGCAATTTTATCGTGAGAAATGAAATAAAAAACCAGCTTTTTACCCTCGCCGACAAAGGTGACGACGATACATGACACTTATGATTAATACATTACGTATTATAATAAAGTATGTATGTTTGTTTAAACCTTGATGTAAAACTCCGCATGACATCACACATGTGAATTAAAAAAATGATTTTTTTTCAAAGATGCAAGGTAAGACGTGCTGAAAGAAAAATATCCTGAAAAATTTTTTTGTGCATAATAATCTATGTAAACGAACTCGCGTCAAAAAGTTAGTTCACTAATATGCTGCAGTAAAACTTAACATCAATATAAGTAATATCATCTAACGTCTAAAACGATTTTTTTATAAACATTTCATGCAAAGGTTCAGTAGGTACTGATATTAAGATTCATCTTTCAAACAATTTGTTACGAAACTTTATGATGATGTTCCTAGGATCATCCTCTATTTAAATTAATTGCATTGATTAGGAAATCCTATAAAGATCAATTTTAATCAATGACTGCAACATGCACAGCGATCATCTTACAGTGTAATTGTTGAATACATAGAAATGACTCATACATACACCTCGTGTAACAAAGTTCGAACACTGCAAATTTACAACACGCAATTTTGCAAACTTTGAGATTCTTAAGAATCACTTACTCCTACTGTGAAAGCTTAACACGATCGGCGCTCCGGCGCCGTTGTCAGGCGTTTTACAAAGAGTATGACACAATAGATGACCACGGGACGGCACACGAACCGTTTCGAAGGCAATTGTACGAGTGCGAAAGCATCTTAATAAAGCACAACGCAGATTAACAGACCAGCAAAGCAACCAGTAGTAGTTTGTTAACGTGTAAGGTAGTGTTAGCTGTATGAATTAATTAAATTAAAATTTGGATGTCCTTGGTGTCCAATCTGGGACCATAGAAATAGAATGTGTGTGTACATGTAGGTGCATGCTATTTCTTGCTCTGTGAAGAGACATGAGACAATCTGTCCTGAATTTTAGTTTAATGTTTACAGTATCCTATAATTCAGATGTCCTTGGTGCCCAATCTGGGTCACAGAAATAGAATGTGCTTGTGCCTGTAGGTGCATGTTATTTCTTGTTCTGTGAAGAGACATGAGACAATCTGTCCTGAATTTTAGGCTAATGGTTCAAGCAGCGAGCTCCCTTATTTGTTAACATGTAAGCTAGTGCCAACTGTATGAGTTAATTAAATTAAAATTTGGATGTCCTTGGTGTCCAATCTGGGACCATAGAAATAGAATGTGTGTGTGCCTGTAGGTGCATGCTATTTCTTGCTCTGTGAAGAGACATGAGACAATCTGTCCCAAATTTTAGTTTAATGTTTACAGTATCCTATAATTCAGATGTCCTTGGTGCCCAATCTGGGGTCACAGAAATAGAATGTGCGTGTGCCTATAGGTGCATGCTATTTCTTGCTCTGTGAAGAGACATGAGACAATCTGTCCTGGATTATAGCTTACTATGTTCGTATAGTTCCATTAGTAAACGAAATATGTGTGAAACTTGTTGTTATAAAAACAGTCAGCTAAGGTAGTGGTTATGTGTGAAACTTGGTGTTATAAAACTTGTCAACTAAAGTAGTGGTTTAGTGCTCAATTCGAGAATCTGCGGTACTTGATCGAGGTAAGTCATCAGTATTTTATTACACTGTTTAATCCACTGGGCGGAATAGGCGCCGAACCAGTATTTTACTGCGCTATGTAGGATTTCATTTATATTATTGGGCATTCTACTCCACCGAGAGTGACGAGGCGAACGGAGTGAGCCGATGGAACGGAAGGTGGGGTAGAATGCCCAATAATATCCTACTACCAAACTGACATAGATTC
The DNA here is from genome assembly GCA_964057025.1 of Standfussiana lucernea. Lineage (NCBI taxonomy): Eukaryota > Metazoa > Arthropoda > Insecta > Lepidoptera > Noctuidae > Standfussiana > Standfussiana lucernea. The sequence goes on from OZ059794.1 coordinate 15,645,372, forward strand.
AATATTACCAACTTGATCAAACAGTTTTATTGAAACAACTTGAACCTATTTTTAGATTAACAGTTACCAAGCTAAATCAGTACATATTTGAGAATGAAAATAGCCATGAACTTAATAATAATTCATCGTATTGAATAGAGATATTATTTAGAATGATGGAATAACATAAAATGAAACGCTTTCCTAAGTTCTGGTTCAAACGCGGTCAGTACATGAATGGACAGATTGTAATCTTACGTCAAAGAAGCACCTTTGAAGAAAAACGTGGTACAAGATTAAGGTGTGTTTAGGGGAAAAGAGGGTTTTGGTTTTCTCTATAGAGTTAATCTTTTCTATAGAAAGTGTGGGAAAGCAGCAAATGGGGCATAAGTAAGGTGAATAGAGAACATGAAATTTTATACCATGTTAACATAGTTAACCTTTTTTCAAAATTTTCTTCAGAAGTATAATAATATTAAGTTATTTTATTTAAAAAAAAAAAAACATACAACCGAATTGAGAACCTCCTCCTTTTTTAAAGTCGGTTAAAAATACTTGATGACATTATACCACAGGAGAAACAGAGAAGAGAGTCTTTAGATCAAGTTTAAAAGTCAACAAAAGCGAGAAACCAAAGAATAATAATTATGTTTGCTTGTATTTATTCGAAATTACCGTGATTAATAACAACATTAAACCGGTCTAAACGCGCCTCAATCCAAACACTAGGCCATAACAAAATGGGCGTACAAAGAAAGAACTGTGACAATAATTTCATAAAAGAGGAATAACAACTTAGCGGGCGTGAGGGTGGCGTTAAGAGACACTTTACACCGACTTCTAGTGATGGACAAAAAGATAATGTTATTATTTAAGGCAAGAAAGGATGCCTAAAAGGTATGATGGGATTGTGGAGGTCACATAGGTAGTCGAGTCGGACAGGCATACTGGTATTCAGCTGAACTGCAGATATTGATAAAGACATTTGACATTGACTTTGACAATTTTAACATGAAATGAAATTGATTATGAATACTGAAATTTAACTTGTTTTCATAATTTTAGTGTAATTTTTATTTTATGTTAATTGAATAAGAATAATTATAATCAATCATAAAATCGATGTTTTTTTTTTTGTTTTTAATAATTTGTATGTCAATTGGCATAACATAGCGCACTCCATAATTTTTAACATCATGTATGTAATTATTACCTATGTTTACGAATAAATTATTCTGATTCTGATTCTGACAAGCAAGGAAAAAGTTGGAATGTTTCTCAATATTGGTCGAAAGGCTTCATGGCATTCATGATAATAATAATTATGATGCGACAAATAATCGCAGTGCCGCTGAGAAATATTTCTCGACGGTACGGAAAGCCAATTCAGATGCCCATGGGTGGCATATAAACTCTGACACCAGGTTAAGTAACTAGCCACACGATAAAGAAAGAAGATCGCAGTGGTGCAAATTCTAGCAGAGGATCAGAAAACACTGAATAGTGTGTTGTTAAAGTACAACGTTCTTATGTGATTAACCTTTCATCTATTCTCGTCTCAAAAGCGTCATGTATAAAGAAGATCTATTTTTATAAAATACCAAAGTATAAGAAGAAACAAGGTGAATGAGTCATGCCACTCATAAATACTGTTTTTCTCGTACCGTTTTAACAACCACCATCTCCCAAAGAACATTCATAAACAACATTGTTTTTCGTCAAATCCTTCAAATTCTCGGCAATCAAATGTAAACAGGTACTGTTTCTAAGATTATAAACAGGCATTTTGTTTCAAAACACCTTCGACTTAATTAAATTTTGTTTATACAACCAAAGAAAACAAACGAAGAAACCCAGTTAATTTCGTGCCTAAATATTTTTTGTTACGTGTTTATTTATTGGAGAAAGAACAAATAAACTTAATTATAGGTCTTGAGTATTGGAAAGAAATAGTCGCTAAGAAACATTGATTAAATAGCTGAGAGAAATATGGAATAAATGGAGGACATTTGGGTAAATAGATTTTGTTGCTTTGTTTTTCTAAGTTGCAACCAAGTACAATTTGGTAATTGCTAATGATGGACGTTACAAAGAAAACAATGTTATTTTGGTGTAAAAATAACTAAAATTATCCTTTAATACAATAACGGTTTAATTTAGAAAGTGCCTTTACTAATACAGCGAAACATACAAAATCTTCAAAGGACATAGTCACCATCAAAGTCAAAAACGGTTACAATATTAAAAACACTTTAGCTAACAGGCCATTTTAAGTAAATCACAAAATCATAATTAAAATTGCAGCAACAGACGAACAAGGAAACATTAATTTCAAAACACCGTCCAAATCGAAACACACACAACAAAATAATGTACACGACAAAATCACTGACAAAATTAATAACTACCAGCATTCTGTAGATAATTGTGATAGGGTACCGGCCGACCACACTACAGCGAACTCGGTCTGACGGTTCTGACGGCTCTGACGTCAATGTCAGTAGCCCGTGTCGAATTTAATGAATGCTTAGCGATAAATAATAGAGTTCGTTAGATGAATTAATCAGATTTCGGATGGTCATTGTGACATTGATTGCTGTGCTACAAGCACCGCATTGTGGACGAAAATAACTTAGCGCCCTGATTTATTTTGTGATGGGAAATGATGTTTGTGCAAGAAAAACAATATTATGGTGTTTTGGTGGAAGAGGTAAGTAGGTTTTGGTTTTTGGAATTACATGAGGATTATTTCCTGACTTTGAATCTAAAAAAAAAGATGTAGTCTTTAGAAACCAAGTGACTTTTTATTCATTCCAACATTTTGTCTTCAAAAACTTTCTCCTCATTCACTAACTTGGTCAAGTATTTCAAAAAAACTTCTTTCAAATTACCATTGAAATAGTCCTTAAGATATTCAAAATGTTATTTTTCGGCCGAGATTTGTACGGAAGCAAATTTCGCAGTTACCTAACAAGAGCACCACGATTTTTGCAACTGTTCCTTACGAAAATTTCCGCTTACATAACGTTATTATCCCGAGTAAAGGGCGCTCCCGCTTTGAGCAGCGTACAATGCTCGTTTCACTATACTACAGGAGTGTACGTAGTGTAAGAAGCCTGCAATGCACTACATCCAACCGTCTGGAGTACGCTCCCCTTGACCGGTCTAACTTAATAATAAAACCTCTTCGGTGGCAGTGACGTCTCGTTTGTGGAGTTCATTTTTGATTTCTTAAAACGCCTTTTTGTTTCATTGAAATGCAATAAAAATGAAATAAACTTAAAGAACTTGTTGCATTTAACACAATCTTTTGATGTTTAGTTATTATGCTTAGCGTTGCCAACTTTTAGAAGTATCCACCGATTCAGGACATTCGTTAACAATATTTCATCTGCCTTACTTACTCAAAGAATTTGCTCAATGAATGTCGAAATTTCAAATTTTTATTTGTTTATTGTTTATAAATTCCTTTTTTTAAACACTTTAACATTTAAAGATTTGACATGAATATTTACTTTGTTTATTATTATTTTTATTGTGAATTGTAATGTTTTTTTACGAACATTTATTTTGTAAGTATTAGGTATTAATTTTATTTGATAAGTGAGTTTTATGTGAGGACAACGTGGCTAACTTTTTTTTTGTTTTTTTTTTTTGCTTGGTTTTACGATTGTCTGGCAGTTTGAGTACTATTAGCGACCTATACAAATGTCCTGTTTTTGGCATTGTTCGTCGTTTCTCAACGAAACTCTCCTTGAGTTATTAGTCGAGCTACACGATAACTGACAAATGCTTGCACTGGCTGGACAGGTCCACTCAAATCTGTGTGGTTCTTTCTTCAAAAGACCATCTCAGACACTCAACTGCATAGTCCTCATGCATGTGAGTTGACCTAGATTATGTCTGGACCTTAAAAGAGACTATGACCTCTGAGTTTGTTACGGATGCTTCTTTTCAGAGTAGTCACAAAAGACGTGTAAAAGTGTTTGAAAAAACCTATTTGCAAAATAAACATCATTTATCAAAGAAGCACTCAAACCGAGCGGCTCGGATAGCGAACACCGGACTTTGCTAGTTATTTCAGTAAATTATCTATCAAAGTCTTCTGTCCACAGTCTGGTCCGGAGTTCAGTCCCCTCGATTTGACCGCAGCTTCAGTTTAACCTATATATACCAATTATCTATTTAACAAAAGTGCATACTAGAAACTGAATCACCCAAAAATTCCCGAACACCCAGAAAAACATCCAAAACTACAGAACCACTCCATTACGAAGAAAACATTCACCCATTTTTTTCCAACCCTCGCTGCGCGTCTCTCGGAACGGAAAATGCTACTTTCTTCCTTATTTGTCTAAAAACTGACGTGGACTCCAGAGGGGTATCGGAGTAACTTTATTTAGTTTTCTATTCCAATGTGTACCTACATCGTGTAAATGAAAAAGGGACGAAACCGGTGCATTTGTCATGTGTACGGATATTTTTTTTTTGTGGTAGATTTATGGCTGCGAATAGGTTATTCTGCCATCAATAAAGGTTGTTCAAGATTTATGTTGTGTTTAGTAAAGACTTCCTTCCTGTGTGCGTTGAAGGGTCTTGAAAGAAGTATGGTGATTGGTTTTGTATGCTGTTAACAATATTCTAGATCGTGAATTTGTTTAGATGCCTTTTCAGGATTGCCTTTATAAAGTGCCAACTGTAAATATCATCACAGACCTACTTTGCTGTAAAAGTTATTTATGAAAAAATTGCGATAAATGTTTATATATTAAAAAGAAAAAAAATGTAACCATGAAATGAAGAACACATAAAACACAGTATTGGACGTTTTTTCTTTTAACCCGGGTGCTGAAATAATTAGTTTAACTTTCTAAGTAACACCCACACATCAAGAAAGAACGTAGCTAGGTAAAGTGACGTCTCTTTACCTCATTGCAACCGCAACTTTAAACTTTTTTTTATTTCTAGAGATACTGTAATGTTTTTTTTTTGTTCAGATGTTTCCTTCTTCTTATTTAAATTATTAAACGTCATCCAAAAAATAAAAAATAAATGGAAAATTCTCCATTATGTCGCGCCAAAAATTTCAGTAGCACGAACATACAAACAACACAAGATTTTACTCTCATCCATTTTCCCATTGATTATACCAATAAATGGAATAATTAAAAGCACATCGGTATCCATTACAGCGAGCGTGTTTTTGTCAGTGCCAGTAACACTGCCGCTGCTGTATCCGGAAAAACTGTCAGTCCATATCATTGTTTGATACACAACCGGGCTCTGTTACTGAAGGTTTTACGGATATTTTTACGTGTATAATTTTCTTTGTTTCATGTTCGATAATAAACACTGCAGTGATTGATATACTTAATGTTATCTTTTGGTATGCACGTGTTTCTGTGATAATAAGCATGTGTCCTTTTTTTCTTTGTTTTTTTTAATGATTTCAAATCTTTGTTTGATACGGAGGCAGGTAAGTAGCTTAAGATCTTTTAAAAAATATATAATTTTGAGTACTTAGAAAAGGATCTATAAAGCTGTATTAGTGTATTGTGTAAGTAATTTAGTAAACACATAAGTACGAGTACTTAATTAAACTTCAGAACTGCTTAGTCATCACGTCTTTATTGTCCAAAAAGGAACACACTCCCACTTGAATTTATTTAATTTACACAATTCACAGTTACAGTAATAACACTACTTATTAATTTGCACAACATTTTCAACAGAGTTCCGAACTCATCCGCTTAGTTTTCAAATATTGTTGCAAGGTAAACTACCCGAATCAGCCACGTAAGTGAAGTCACGGGATCCAGCTAGTTATACAAATATACCCGGTATAATTAAATGCCCGTTTTAACTCAGATCTGTTACGTTGATTAAAATTTTCACGTAGAGTTTCCCTCGCACCGCGTTACGCTTTTTGACTGGGTTTCGATTACAGTTTTTGGACAGGCTTCTTTCAGGTTTTATTTTTCATTAGTGATTTTTGGCTGGAAATCTCATATTTTCATTTTACAATGAAATCTTTTTAATGTACGTAATGAAGGTATTACATTACACTTTATATGTTTGACTGTAAACACACAAACAACAAAATGACAATACCCAAAATGATATAATGTACTATTGTCAACAAATTCACTTTGCTAAAGATTCCGTCGCGAATAAATATCTCATGTGACCACATCCGAATTTCTCCCAATCCCTCTAAATTTATAAAAGTTTTTTGGTAGAAAAACTCAATAACCGTCAAATGTTTCAATAGAGGCTGACGACGACAGCACTAGAAATTTTTTGAACAAAACGGGGCAGATTTTTGGCGGGCTCAGGACGCGGCCTTGCGGGAACCCAAGCGTTTCTCTTACATCTGTCGCAGACGACGCGTAATGCACATTTAATCTCCCAACCACTTCAAAATCTGCCAAAATGCTTTATTGCTCTTGAACAAGTTCTCAAGCTGGTTCTCGGTGCTCAAGATAAAACTTTACAGGCATAATGAATCTTAATCGCGCCGCCAATTCCCAAAATTGTTCGAGAGTTTTGTTTTAAAATAAAACTTGAATTTATCTCGTTTGCTCGGAATTAATTTTGCCTTTTGTTGTTACGTAATCGGTTACCTGTGACGGGTGCTCCTTTTTAATTTCGTTTCGTTTGGTTGTATTAATTTTTTGATGGACGGATGTTTAATTGTTGTTGGAGTGTCATTCTGTTTATTGTTGTGACTATAATTTAAATATCACAAATTTGATTTCTTACAATTGTGTAGGTAGTTCAAAGCCAGTAATTGAACTTTAGACGGCAAATTTCGATTTTCCTACTATGATTAAAATTACCATCCCCAACCAAAGAAGTTTTACTTTAACAGACGAAGAAGAAATAATCGTCATTAAATCCAATGTTAGGACAGAACCGAACAATAAAACCTAATTCCGAGGATTCTTAGATCCCCAGATTTGGTTCGACCAACTCCTCGCCCAGAAACCGGCTGTCTCAATGGATTAGGGCTAGAAAACTTTTAATCCTTAATATCCTTTCCTAGGAAATGAAGTTTAAACTCCGTACATCCGTTGCGAATGAAATCGGACTTAAAGCCTTTGAGGACAGAGTTTTTGCGCCAAAATAGAAAGTTAAGTGTGTGCCTGACAAGCAGTTTCTTGTTTCGCTTTGTGCTAATTATGTCGTTCTACCTTTGTGCAGATGTTGTGAGAAATTAATATCGGTGAAAGTTTCTTTGGTAATTATTTTGATATTGATTTACTACTACTAATTAGAGGGCTCTTTGAGCTGATAGTGTGGTTATTCCCAACATAGTTTATTTTAATTGGATTGCCTTGAACTAGACGCTTGTTTCTTAATAGGTAATTTTTTGTTTATTTGGAAAACTAACACAAAAAACAAACAAAAAAAATAAAAATAGAGAAGTAGTGGTGGTGTGGTGGTTGTAGTAGTTTAATAGTAAACATCCCGTTTTATGTGCTAGGTAAAGATAACGTTAGTGACCATGTCAGTTTAAAAACTTAAACAAACACACACGGGATGGCCTAGAAAAATAAATAGGAAGACATGATTGTGACGTCTTCCAGCCCGCAATGGGCCGCAGGCATGGTGAATTAGGTACCTACTGATCTCTCACAGAAGAAAAGATTGTGTCCTAGCAGTTGAAATTCTATAGGCTGAACATGTTCCATGCTACCTATAATAATCACAGTTTTTATTAGATATGTATCAGTATAGCTTATTAACAACTAAGTTTATTCAATACCCATGATTTCATCACTCACAGGGAAAATGTTACTCTAACACAGGTAATCCTAAATTGCCAATTACAATGCCCGCGGGACTACACTTAGCACGCCGCCATTACTGACAGCAAATGACATTAATAATGGCGTGTTAGGACTGCATTTCGCATTAAGGGGTGCCGATGTAATTAACGATAGGACCACTCGAAGTAAACTAAGTGATATCAACACCAATAACATTAGTGCTTAAGTTATCCCTAAAAGAGAAAGTGATATTTAAAGTATTGTTGTAAAACTTACAACAATATTAATAAACGTCACAACTGGTATCATTGAACGATTACTAAGGACACTAAGGGATAGGCAGCGGTGTACGATTAGGAAATCCTAACATAGAACGAAGCATATTAAAAAGTTAAAAAAAATAACCAATTTTAATGATGTACATGTGACTTTAGATATATCTCAAGACACTCTAAGGATAACTGCAATCGTAATCAGCAAAGCAAGCTATTGTTATACCCAGTAACTGAGCGGTGACTCCTTATCTCTACATGAAAATTTGCTATTCCACTGCAATCAACAAGCAAGTTAGATGGTTAGACAGTCGTTTAGAACATACTCGAGAAACAGCTTGACCTTCAACGCAACGTTTTTGAACAGTCTCAATATCAAACTAACTCCAAACCCATATTTTCATTAAAAATAATCACTATAATGGAATCCGTAAACAACTATTTTGCAACTACCTTCTACTAGAGAGGGCTCCCGAAATTGTGCAAGTTTGGGGTCCGGGGTCCGTCAATAAGGCTCTAACAGGGATTAAGCCTGAACTCATCTCATTAGTTTGATTGCAAGATTCTGCAACCGTGTTGCGATCGTGACATAGTTGTGGGCCAAATTGATTTCCTTGCGAAAGCCTTCGGTAAGTCAGTAGTCTCACAAATCAAATTTCGGTCTGGAATCCATTAGGGAACGGTTCGAATGTGTAACGAGATGGAGATAGTTGAATAGTTTCGAGTTTAGGAACGTTTAAAAGCATTTCTTTAGAAACGTTTATTAGAAGGAAGGATTAAATGAATGACGAACAACTCTGAAAATAATTGTAAGAATGAAAAGGAATATTAAACCAAGCAATGATTTTTGAATATACATAGTTGCTCAAAACTACATAAACAGTCAACTTCAATCTATTCTTTTCGCGGAAATGCCAGAAATGCAAGAATTCTAGCGTTATTTTCAAATTGCAATAGCACCTACTCATAACTTTCACCCATAATACCTTTTATTGCGGTATTCCCACCCAAAAACCTCAATGCCGCTTATAAATAAAAACTTTTTGATACCGACGCGACGAACAATATACTAAAGCTCACAATACGTTTAAAAAAGTTTTAAAAGTACACAATAACATCCCATCCTCGGTACCGCTTTAAAGCAATAAGTCAGGCGGTATTTCACACCTAACATTTGCGTGCCATAGTTCCCCTAAAGTGAGAATAAACAAGCTAACTTTTGCCATTCCACAATGTGAGGATAGGGCCGCTTTTATTCACACTCAAATTAAACTTGCCAGATTACATGGCTGCACCAATGCTGCTTCTTAACTATCCTGCCGAAGAGTTTCGACAAGGAGTCTGGGGTTCTAAGAATAAAGGCTGGGAATAATGCATTGCAGTCAAATGTAGTGCGAGCTTAGGTAGATGTTTTAAACATAAGTGTGTTTCTGAAGTTTGAAATACATACATACAAAGATATAAAATCATGAGGTGCAATGCAGTGAGTTACAGTAACATAAACAAATTGAATAAATAATTATATTATTTGCCTCTGTGTCAGCAAATCCACCGTTTGAGTGCAAATTTTATTAATCACAGATTTATAATAACCATAAACGCCTTGCTAACTCAAAAATAAACTTGTGTAATACCATCACAGGAGATACAATTACAAACAAAATATGTCAAACTTACACAAAACACTTTCTGTCACACTTCGAACATTTAAAACAAGAACAAAGATGGATGTTCCAGTAATTATAATCCAGGAACATAATACTCGGAACAGATTTCGTGTTACATTAATGTCTACCTCAACAAGTTTTGGTAAATCGATACAATTTGTATTGTACTTTGTTACAGTCCCATTCAGGTTTTAATTAATTGTCAGAAACTGTGGACGGTTTGATTGAAACACTTCGGAGAACTTGTTTGACGTTGTTTGGGCAGGTTTTGTGAAACAATCCGTGTCTATTCGGATTACAGGCTTCTTATAAGTATTTTGGATTAATCAGAATACGATTTGTCATAAAAGTTAGGTTTGTCTTCTTCTAACGGAACTATGAGCCTTGCACGAACGCGCCGCGTTAATGTTTCGTAAATTGAAACGACTAAAAAGTATTTTATGTTATGACTTAATTTTTATCAAAGATGATGCTTATTGAATGTGTTTGTCGTCCAAACATAAATGTTTAATGCTACGCAGTTCTGTTTTCGATTCAAAAATAGTTTGAAATTAAGTAATGTTTATGTCACGCGTTCATGCTAGGACCTCTAAGCATTAATATTGTTGGGAGTGTAATCAAATTCGCTGGTAGTGAACCTCTTTGTTGGTGATATATTGAATTACCTAACGTTTCTTGTATATCTTCTTTGTCATCCTATACTCTATCTGGCATCTTGCCAAAGGTGGCTTTGCCTGGAGAGACTAATTTTCAGTTCATTAATTTTAGCATCCTTTCTTTGTGTGGTTTAGTTTGTAGTTTACTATAGATACAATTCATTTTTGGTTTTGGGTATATACAATCTCTGTTGTGTGCTAAGCATTAAGCCTGTAACGTTCCAACTATTAGGACACAAGCATTTTCTGTGCCGAGGGGCCACTCACCACGCAGACCATGTGCGGGTTGATGGATGTATGCCCAGTGAGCCAGGACAAGCCGGTTCGGTGTTTTGAGAGCCATGCTGATGAAATAATTTCACAAAATAAAGAGCCCGTCTGGGTCTAAACCTATGACGCCGCTGCGGACATGGTGTCAAACATTTGTTAAAGGCACGTGTATCAATAAATCTAAAGACAAAGTTCCTTACAATCCGGGAAGTAATCCCAAAAACCATACAAATCTTAACACAAATAAGTGCCAGTTATTCGGCTAGTTAATAACAAAGGGATTATAATAGATGTAACAGCACTTTGAAGTTCCAACGCAATGAGAGAGGCGATTTATATGTGTCCACAAACAATCTAATTTGCATGTACAAGGCAGACGGATGGCGTAATTTTCTCTGTCTCATATCGTCTAAGGAGCTTATACTGTTCTTATTAGGTGTTAGGTGATCGCCTTGAGGCGCTCCCTTATGATGTTGTGTTTAGGTGAAGCTGTAATAGGCTATTTGGGTTGTTTTAGTAATAATTTAACAGAAATGGGGTTAGAACAAACACGTGTGTTGATCAAAATAGTCTTGTCTTTCGTTTACATTCAAATACAAGTTGTGATTTTTGTACGCGACAAGATTTGATAGAATGCGGGCATAAAACTCGTACCATACATATTTTATTTACCTTTGGTATTTACTAACAAGTTTTGTATATGCCTAGTTTTTATAAACTTGTTTGGTTTAAAGTTTAAAGGAAGACGGTAGACAAAGCATGTGGAATACATGTGTAACCATGTTGTATACTGATTTTCCGAATAAAAAAACCCTCATACACATCTATGTATTTAACAGACAACACTTAAAATTGTTAAATAGCTTTACAGTAATTAACGTTTCTGGCAAATAGGCAATTTAGATCCGCCCAATTCAATTTCGAATTTGAGTGAAAAGCCTTACCAGATAGATTTAATTGAACAAGGGTTTGTTATATACCCATAGTTATTCGTGTAATTGTACAAACCAATGTTTCAATATTATATCAAAACTATTTCGATTTAAATGCAATAGTACCAGTTTTGTTGATGATTTTTTAGCTAAACAACTCCAGACTGAGACCGCTAGCGCCACACCGTAGCGGTTATTGAAACTAAACTTTATTTTGAGTGCTGGTTCTTACAGCGTTGTTATGGAAAAGTACGCGTGACGCGCACATGGTCGTACTTTTGTAAATAGATACGTAATAGTTTCTGAAAAATGCAGTTATAGAGTACATAGTGAAGATGGATGATTTAAATGGTGTCGGGGTTAAAATGACGAGGTGGTTTTCTCTTCTGAATTGCCTCAGTAAATGTTTTGTAACAGATATTAATGTAATTACGAAAACAACGTTCTTCCTTTTCACCAAACATCAATCCGATCACCGAAAAAAATCCTCTGTACCTATATTTCGACGAAAAAAAAATACAAATGTACAGAGACAACATTTAACAAATCTCGTTACGCATCCCCTATTTTGTCAGGATTTTCATTTCAACATAATGTCATTTAGATACCTGATTTTGCAGGCCTTCATGAACGCGCGAGCGAGACGCAGGCACGCCGGCACGTGAGAAGAAGCGAGACAGCCTGCTAAACTTCACGTACAACTTTGAAAAGTTCAACTCTAATTGCACATTAAAAATTGACTTTGATAATTTTTAGAACATACTTTTGTCATAGAACTTTGAGCTTTATGGGCGTTGATTTTAGTGTTTACCGGATTGATAATGTTTTGGATGTGGGTCCATGAATGCTGAAAGGTAACTGGCGTCCGGCGGGTACGGCGAGCAACAGGCTGTCGGAGGGGCGGAGTCTTGGATGGCCGCGACTGCGCATAGAACCTTCCGTTGCTATGACGACGCCTCTTTCAATGTTTGTGATTGCGCGAAACGTTTTTGAGGGAAACTTTCGCTTGTGATTGACGCGTAATGTTCGTAATTGTGTTCGCCTGTTGGCGGCATTTTAGGGCTTTATCGATGTATGGGTTCGGCTATGATTTGCTCTTGTTATACAATTTGTTTTGTTTGAAATATGGTTTTGTAAAACGATGGTTTCTTATCCAATCTCAATGTATTGAATTCAATGTATTAAATTTTTACTTCGAAAACTACTTCACCAAAAAAGCAAAACGATCTTAGATCAAAGCTACAAATGTAAATCAATTATATAATCTTTCAATGGCAAATGAATAATAATGCTCTTACTAGCCCCTTATTATTGAAACCTATTTCTCATAATTCTCATTCATCCCACTCAACCTAATCCTTTTAAATTCCACAAATTTTACTAAAACCATACGAGACTTCTTTTAAACTCAGTTTTTACCATGTTTTACCGTTCAGAGTCGGGTCAATGTCACGTTGAAAGACCAGCGTTATAGCTTACTGGCCGCCCCGCTAAGAGCATCGCGCTATAAAGTTTTGTTCACTTTGACTGAGAGCCTGTAGTGCTGTGGTGTTAGTCTGTAGTGCGTTCAACTTGGCTGGAGTTGGTAATGAGTGTGATTGGACGGTGAACCGGATTTTTCGTTATGAAAATCTGTAGATAAAGTTATTTTTTCCAAACTTCTTCAAAAATAATAGTCAGCATGTAGATAAATAACTTGTCGTTTAAAATATCTACGATAACAATAAAGACAATATAGGCATGTGGGAAACATAAAAGAAAATCAAAAATGGAAGAAATTTTATTTTTTTCTCATTTCTTCAATGCAGACGGCATTAAAATTTATTGTAGGCACAATAAATTTTAATACTTGCATTAATGGCTGCCTACATACATTATATAATACACGCCTCACTCACCATGTATAATGCAAGCATCCGACATAATCAAGGCACAGAGAAATTGGTAAAACGAATATTTTTACGTTTATTTTAACACAGAAAATAGCTAAGTTGTTTTGAAAAAAATTCTGTCCTGCCATTGTTTTACATAAAAAAATACAAATTATCTATTTAAATCCGATCTTTTCCCACCTTGACAAGAAAACAGCAATTAATTTTACTACCGTTTTGTCTAAATCTGATAGCGTCATGATAGCGTTTAATTAAATACGGTAATCCTTACTTTGATTACATACCTAACAATGGCGGTAGCTAAGTCCCTGTTTTTTCCTCCTATTAAAGTGAGGGTTGTATCGTCAAGGAGATATTTAAGATACAAAGGGAATAGAATTCTACGTTTATATTTTGTTTCGCTTTGACTGTAACTTTTAAATCTCGGTACAAACTGTGTAGTTTTTGTAAGCCAGAGTACTTCATAGTAACTGTATTAATAAATGCACAAGTAGGTATGTAAAATTAAAACTTGGTGCTTGTGGCTAGATTAGAAGAGCCACTCGGATCAACCTTTAGGTTAAGCCACGCTTACCCAGGTTGGTCTGTGGATGGGTGACCCCTATTACGTACCGAGTTTGCTCCGTGCCTTGGAAAGCATGTTAAGTCGTTGGTCCCGGCTGTCATTTGTAGATCTTTGACAGTCGGTACAGGTAGGTTGGCCCGAAAGTCTGACAACCAGTCTTACCAAGGGGTATCGTATTACTTAATAGCAACTGGGTTTTGGAGGTCAGATAGGCAGTCGCTCCATATAAAAATACTGATTTTTGTAAGCCGACCTTAATAGTTGGGTAAAGGCTAGAGAGATGATTATGTAAAATGAACTGATTACGAAAAAAAAACTTTTTTGCAAAAAAAAACCGACTTCCAAAAAAAACACTAAAAAAGTGGAAAATAACTTTACTTTCGGAAGTCGGTGACTATTGTTTGTTTCAATGACTTTTTTGCCACCGACTTCCGAAAGTAAAGTTATTTTCCACTTTTTTAGTGTTTTTTTTGGAAGTCGGTTTTTTTTTGCAAAAAAGTTTTTATTTTACCCTTTTTAGTTGTCGTATCACACACAAATCCTTGTCAAGTATCAATTTCGCAATTTCTTTTACTTGGATGACATTTTTTCCAGTTATTTTGATTTCAAAACCAAACTGCTGAACCGATTTTGGTGAAATTTCTATGGGACCAATCGAGAAGTAGATCCATTCAGATAAAAGAAGAATTTTTCAAATCCGTTCAGAAATGACGGAGATATGAGGTAAAAAACACAAAAAAAAAAGTACAACCGAATTGAGAACCTCCTCCTTTTTTTGAAGTTGGTTAAAAGTGATCTAAAACAAGCAGATACATGAAATATATGAAAATAGAATTTAAACGAAAACACATTATGGTGAGATGAATTCCATAACGTGCTTGAATCTTTTATTGTTTAAGTGATATTGCGAGGAATACGCAATGGATTATAAAATGAAAATTTGATGTGTTTTGTGGAATAAACATTTAAACATATTTGCAGCAAATAACAAAGAACATGATTTATGTGGGTGCTATATGAATATTTAGAAATTGATAGACTTTTACCAAAAAACAATACTTGGTAAAAGAATTGGTGATGATAGCAATTTGTTATATAACAATCAGCAAGACAACAGAAATATGTTATAGTACATTATCTCGTATATTTCTTTCAGGAATCACAAAACATGATACACCGCGTTCTAACCGACGGCGACGCGATTTTTAGCGCGAATACGCGATCGTCGAATTCATTCACGGAATTTTAACGAAATTTTCGAAAGGCCTCTGTCTGCGTGATCACACTTTTGGGAAATCCAAAACAAAAGGAATTAGTCTCACATATTCGCTCTACGGTTGCTTTGATTAGGATAGGGCCTCTTCTAAATACTAATTGCTTGATCCAGACAATTACAGCAATCGATTGCAGCAAGCAAACTTGTAAACTATTCCAAGCAACTAGAACACACTGAATAAACCAATTCCACAAAGATTGCAACATAAACTTAGTGCATCAAACGTTTTACTGTTCATTAGAATGTTTATAATAGCTGTAGGCTGTACATTGCTCGTTTTGTAATGAATTTTATAACAAAACTTGCACTGTAACAGTCAAGGTATATGACGTAAGTAAAAACTGTCGCTTGAGTTGCGAAGAATGGAGATGGAAGAAAATGTCTTTGTATATTCTAGAGCAGTAATGCAATTGAAAATGTGATACGACTCTCAGAAACATAATTATTGTTCGACGTCTTTTGTGGGTACAGTAAAGGTTGTATGTGGACGGGTAGAAAGAACCCTGGCACGATTCGATTACACAACCGAATTTAAAAATAATAGAATGTGTCGTTTGTCTGATTTGATAAAAGTAATTCATGGAAAATCTTCAGAACATTTTTATTGGCAGATTCTCAAATTCGTCCCGGCAGGTGCCGTAGGACAGTCACATCAGTCACTTACTCTACTGAATTTTACTCAACATTAAGCGAATCCACTATTTGTGCTATTACTATTGCATTATTTAAATTTGTAAACAAAAATACAACAAACACTACGTGACCAGCAGCCATCGAAACTATTCAGCTAATTCCTCAGAGACACATTCACCTTGATGCGTTCCAACACGCAACCGAAAGAAAAATAAACAAACAAAATCCCTCAGGAACCTCGAGTAAAAAATCTTAACTATAACTTGGTCCAACTTGTTTTTAAGACGGTGTCATTAAATCGGTAACCTCGGGGTTGCTGTCCACGTAAGATTGCAGGAGTAAGGAACCTTAAGGAGAACTTTCTTCATTGCCGATAAATTACCGAGTCACTTTTACAGCTCAGGAGAACATACGGCGAAACTTTCACATGTGCTGTCCAAGTTATAACAAGATAGCGTTTGGACGTGTTGAAGAATTTGAATGGCTAAATTCTTTAGGAATTTCAGAAGTTGCTGGAGTGGCGTTACGTTAAGTATGTTGGAGATATTGAGCGGTGCAAGTTCTTGTTCAGTTGTAGTGTGATCTGATTGGTAGTGTCCCATTTGCTGGATAGTGAGTGTAGCTTGGACTGTAATTACTATTTACTGCGTACATATGTTACTAAATCAAGCTGCTATATTTTCTGGAAAGAATAGATAATGGAAGAGAGACGGATTATTTTCAATAATATACATTCATAAGTTTGAAACCGCCTCTGTGCCTTGAGAAAGCGTTGTTATTAATGAGCATACCTATCTATGTATGTGAGGAAGCCTTTGGAATTATAGACAAATAAATTGGCGGTGCCTAACCAAATATATTAATTTTCGATTGATTGAATTCAGAGACAAAACTCCTAGCTTAGTTTATAATTCCTAAACAAAACTTACAAAATTCAAATTAACAAACCTACCTATACATAAAAAATGTATAGGTAGGTTTGTTAATTTGAATTGCGAAAACGACGTTCAAGCGACATTCCTTTGTCGAAAATGACATCTCCGCTTGAAATCTCCCCAAATAATAATATCCCGACCAAAAATCGATATCACCTACTCCACACATCGCTACCTCTCACCACACACACCACCACATAAGCCCCAGTTGCATTAAGTGGATAATCCCTGAGTTCATACTTTCATCTGTTTAATGGATGCAGTGAAACCCATCTATTGCCGTTAGGCGCTTTTTATGCTCTTCTATGGCAGTATTGAGTGGAAATATAAGTGCTTTGTTATAGCAAACGTTTTTAGGATTAGCTTTGGGTCTTTTAGTGAAGAATAAAGGGGTCATAAAGAGAATTTCCTGTCCATTTAGAAGACTTTTTGCTAAGAAGAAGTCGGACCTTTAAGTTCTTACGTGCTATAGCCAGGTCATCGATGGTGACGTGGCGTATCTCAGGCGGCTATGGCCCTTAGCTAGGGGGAAGGGCGCATAGGTATCTTTAAACATGACTAAATAAGACTCAACTTTGTTCGCCCGCAGTCTGTGAGACACCCACGTCATTACTTAAAAAATAAAGAGTTTTTATGCTAGTTAACATGTTGTAACGCTGTTGGCAATTATTCGTGGAATGATTAGTCCCAGGATAGATGCTCGTGCCTTATCTGTATGAGAAGAGGCCTTTGCCCAGCAGTAGAACAGTAATAAGCTGGTATTGTCAGAAGAATGAAAATAAAGAATACAGTGTAGTTTTAAAAGATAAGTACGAAATATATGCATTGCAACACACTGTTACTACCCTAAGCTTCGTATTTAGTAAATTTTCAGTTATCGCAAGAACCTTGAAGTTTATTAAACATCGTATCCACATTATACCTCATTACAGTTACAGTTATGAACTCTTTGCTAACTTGATATTAGTCTGGCGGTGTGCCCCGTGTTCATTTATCAACCGTCAGTCTACGACCGAATCGTGGTGAAACTCTTGGTAGAGGAAAAATTTGATTGTTGATGATGGATAGAATAAAGTGCTTTGTAATGATGAGACATGTCAAGACAATGTCGTCGATGGACAATGACTTGTCGACGTAGTATGTTGCTTAGGAGTATTTTCTGATCTCCACGTGTACGGGCAGATGCTTGCAACTTTAAAAAAAAATACTTATTTTCACTTGTATGTATCAAAACGATACCCGCATTAAGATATTCAATGAAGATGTTAAGAATGAGTTATCAAGTAAGTTAGTGTACACCTATCGTTCAATTTTTTTTTGGACAGTAAACATTACTTCATGTAGCGAGTCTGTTAACAACAGTTAAACTAACTTATACAATAACATATTTTATTTGCAAAGATTTGCAAACGCTAGCGGTATTGCAGCAACAATATAGTTGCCGAAATGCACAGAAAACACATTTACCACAATCCATCATGGCGGATTTGTGGATTCCGTACGTCATACAAACGCCCGTTGCGTCCTTACTAATGCTGACGGCAGAATAACCTTGGATAAGGAACCCTTAATATTAATCTACATAGTTTTGATTAATGAAAGTTTTTGACTAGCTTTTGGGACTATGTCTTAACTTTATTAAAATGTGCTGTATTGGACACGATTGAGAGTTCAATTTACCTCCTACTACTCCTTCAAGTATGTTGAACCCTATTTGTTGTTTCTATTCTATAAATAAGTAGTCAAAAACCAAAATTGCTAGTAGCTTGTTTTTACTTAACCTTAAATAAAAATATCTATCACACTTCTAAGATATTCTTACAACTGCAGACTTAAAATTTCATATGACCGGGACGTAGGGAGACTTCAAAGGGTTAGGCTGTGAGCTGTCGCTTTCCCGCGTTTATCAAAGAGGTTATTACGTTCCGACGACGGAAATGCTATAGATTATATACATGTGCAAGTATGAAGATACATTGCTCATCACAATAATCAGCCTACAATGTTCTCACTGCTGAGGAGCTCGTGGCTAAATAAGAACAGCTGCTCGGGGGCGATTTTCAGGTTAAGCCGCGCTTACTCAGGTTGATCCATGGATGGGTGACCCATTACATACCGAATTTCCTCCGTTGCTCGAAAATCACGTTAAACCGTTGGTCCCGGCTGTCAATTGTAGATCTTTGATTGTCGTTAAGTAGTCAGTGGCCCGAGAGTCTGACAACCAGTCTTACCAAGGGGTAACGTATTACCCAGTACTAATTGGGTTGTGGAGGTCAAATAGGTAGTCACTCCATGTAAAATACTAGTGTTCAGCTACATCCATTTGGACTTGAAACCGTCCCCAATGTATGTAGTTGAGAAAAGGCGAGGCAGATGATGAACGTGCTGAACTGCTGAGACCTGTGCATCTACCCTGACAGAGGGAGGACGCTATCCACCCCTCGGGCTCAGTACTGGATGGTGGATTTACATTGTCTTCGAATTTTTGGTTTTGGGACAGGCCGGTTTCCTCACGATGTTTTCTTTCACAGTTTCGTGAGCAGTGATGATGAAATAAAAGACTAAAAGTAACGCACCAGTCCCTTAGACTTACGATTTCTTGGTCATGGGTTCGAACCCATGCTCGGCACTATGAACAGCAATTCGTAAGTAGGGACCGTAACCATTACCTAAGTCATTTTACCTCCACGCAAAATACAGGGTAACACAAATCTGTCTAAGTTAGCGAATATAGGAGTACCTACCCTAAGTTATGCCTATAACAAATACAATAGAATTGTCATCTGCTTAAACTTTTCCAAACTATGTTGAGGTCGGCTTGCAGGCTAACCGGATGCAGCTGAATTCCAGTATTTTACATGGAGCGACTGCCTATCTGACCTCCGTGAACCAGTTAGTACCGGGTAATATGACAAAAAAAAACACAACAGGTAACAAATACAATACAATAAAGGGTAAGTAAGTTCCTGTCTGAGTGTCTTATTATATGACGAGATTATTTAAACGAAAACACCGCACCACACCGAAGGTACTTAGAATTCTCAGAATATGCAAGCCACCTTTCCCAGTTCCTCTTGTTAACTCTCAATTTTCGCGCACCGCCATTTTGAAAACGTCTGGCTGCATGCCCTAGACTTGAGAACCTTTTTATTCTTTTACAATGTTTTTCTACGTTTTCACCAGCTTTGCAAACAAACTCGCACAGCCATTGTTGATTTAGTCCATCTTTCGTCAAATTTCCTCCAAAAAAATAAGAAGAAATAAGTACCGACATAAGCCTTCTTAATTGTTGAGAAAAAATACAATGTTTTTTTTTCATAAGTCGCTTGTTTTTTTTGACGTAATTTTGTTACCTTGTGATTTAAAAATGAGTCGTGAAAGGTTTTCTGATCAAAATTGAATTCTCTTTATTTAATTTCTCATGAAAATGTCGATGTAAATGGGAAATACGGGTTTATTAGTATAACAGGAAAAAGGAATAATGTCTGTGTCTAAAAGTAATTTATTAAAGAATAAACAAAGACTTTGTCCGGTGTTCTTTGAGAATTGAAACCAAATAATGCGAATGAAGTTTACGTATATGATTGTCTATGTTTTTCTCAAATCCACAAGTCTAGAATGAAGTTAGCTAGGTACTTATACATACTCAATCTTGTGCTAGCTATCTTTGAAGACATTTTTGTACACCATTTTATTTTACACCGTTCTCGTTTAATATTTTTTATCTTTCTGAACCTCAAGTTATGACTTGACTAAACCCATTCACCATGACTACCTTATTACCTTAACTAGACCTATTTAGTTTTTTTTTTACCTTTTTTTTCACTGTAGACGCGCTTTCGACTTAAGTAAATACCTCAATGTAATAAGTGATCGTGATTAAAGAAATATCCAAATCCCTTCTTCGCATTTAATTTCTCTCAGTGCACACACCTTAAAGGAACATTATACGCACGCACACATAAAGGACATTACCAATTTTTGGTCCCAAAAACACTGCCCCTTTAAATTGTATTAAAACGTAAACGCTAAACTAAACATGTAGAGCGAGTGCCTTCAAACCAGTATATTCTAATAAGCCAAACAAACAAACAATAATTATTCGTGTAGCTGGGATTGTAATAATTATAATTATAACAGTTGGCAGCACACATTGAATATTTTGCGCGAGTCGAGTCATTTATTACGAGCTTATTAGCGGCGCCCCTCGGGAAAGCGCTCAGGATACGTTGTCTAGGGAAACCTGGAAAATGTGTGGGGTAACTGGATGTGCCATGTTGCATTTTGCGTGCATTTTTTTCGGATATAATCGGGTAAAAAAAAAATGATACAATCGACCAATTTCGTTGATTAGGTTTTTACAGTGCCTTAATTTTTTCTTAATTAAGTAAATCTTGTTTTAACAATACAATGCTTTTGCCCGCGGCTTCGCTCGCAGTATGCTCGGGAATTGTCCCACGAGAACGTTTTAAATATGGCTATGTTTATAACGTTCTCGTGGTATAAAGTCCGGACTTCGGGTGTCATAGGCTCACTCGGGGCTAATGTAGTTTTTATTTTACCCTTTTTAGTTATCGCATCACACACAAATCCTTGTCAAGTATCAATTTCGCAATTTCTTATACTTGGATGACATATTTTTTTCCAGCTATTTGAATTTAAAAACCAAACAACGTAACCGATTTTCATGAAATTTCTATGGGACCAATCGGGAAGTATATCCTTTCAGATAAAAGAAGAAGTTTTCAAATCGGTTCATAAATGATATGAGGTAACAAAAACAACCGAATTCAGAACCTCCTCCTTTTTTTGAAGTCGGTTAAAAAAATCTGAATCGGATTAGTAGGGCCGAAGACAACATCCTAAGTTGACCTACATCCAAAGTTACAAACCTCTTTATATTATTAGTATACTAGCTTATGCCCGCGACTTCGCCCGCGTGGAGTTCAATTATTGTCCCACGGGATCGTACTACCGAGATAAAACGTAGCCTATGTGTTAATCCAAGTTATGAACTATCTGTACGCCAAGTTTCATCCAAATGCTTTCAGTAGTTTTTGCGTGAAAGAGTAACAAACATCCATACATTCATATATACAAACTTTTGCGTTTATAATATTAAGTAGGGATATTAGGACAGTGTCTTCAACTTTCTAACTACAGTTAAAATTGGTATTTGGTAAGTATTGTATAGACTTAGATACATACTTTTATATTTTTGTTATTATCTACGTCTCCTGGTATAAATATTACGACTAGCAAAAGAGAATATTCTGTTACAGATAGGATAACTAACTAATATAATAATAATGACGTAATATTAACACAATTTTTGCTTTATCATTCTCTATGATGAATGAAACAGTAATCAATGAAGAAGAATAATTTGAAGCGATGACAAACTGAAATAGAAATACTTATTTGGAAACTGGGTCAATAATATTTTTATTTAGTTGAGTGAAGCTAAGAAATTACTTCAAAACTAGTTTATTATAACAGTTTGAAAGTAATACCTATCGTCATTCTCTGGTGTCAGAGTTTTTATGCCGCCCATGGGCCTCTGACTTGGCTTTTACATGGCGTTGATAAATGTCTCTCAGACATCTGGTTTCCTCACGATGTTTTCCTTCACCGAAGCATGTGATTATCATACAATACGCACATGATGCCGAAGAATTAGCGGTGCGTGTCTTGGGTTCGAACTGGAGCCCTATGACTTGGCAGTCTAACGGTCGCACCACTAGACTATCACTGCTTATCCTATGACCTATCATCATTGAAGTGGGACCTATCATCACACACATGCATCATCCATCTAGCGTCTTCTCAACTATGTTAGTTTCGGCTTTCAGTCTAATCGAATGCAGCTGATCATTTCTGCATGTAGCTACTATCTTCCTCACCTCCACAACTCCGTGACTGAATATCACTAGACCGGTTTATCCCTTGCATATTAACATGCAAAAAATTACAACTTCACAACCTACCATTTTTCAAACACCAGCAAAATATTTTATCTAATAACTACACAGCCCATTCCAGTGAGAAAAATCTAAGGTCCAGGTTTTAAATTACTCCGGGCGTGATTGTGAGCAGTTTGCATATCGTTGTAATTGTAATTGGTCGAGACGGATGCCCGCCGAGCCGACGAATAAGTCGGCTGGATATACTGCCTTGTTTATTGTTATTTTGGGTCGTGGTTAGAATAACAGAAAATTATGTAAACGCCCGGTATGAAAAGGTCAGTCATGTTTTAACGAGTGACGTAATTTTTTTCAGTTTTTCATAATTTTGGCTATATTTGAGAGTTTCTATAGATGAACCTCTAAGTAAAGGCCCAGGTTTTAAATTACTTAATTAATTGGAATTGGATGTATTGGTCTGTCGGTTATTATTATGGTCTGGGCAAAATTCATTCAGATTTTGAAATTGAAGTATCAGTTTAAATGAATGAACAAAGCTCTGGGTTTGAACCTAGATAAAATAATCACGTTGATAATAATTGATTGTGTGACTGTCTGTCACGTATTCCTAATTATTAAGCGAATATCTTAGTCCATATTTATTTCAACATCATCACATGGTATCGGGACACTTACAAGCATATTAAACCTTTATTTTATGGCTTGACAGCCTGACAAGTTACTGTAATTAATAACAAAACGCTCCGTCCCTTCTTAGAATTGTAAAATAATATTAGCCACTCGTAAATGCATAAATTGTCTATTTAATGGGAAGTGAACTTGAGATAAAAGCCGGCTGACAGGCCAAAACTAATACTTCGATGAATTCTTGAGAAACGATAAAAAATATACGGTTTGTAAGTGCATTCCTCAATGCGAGTGCACATCTGGGAGCCACGTTTAGAGGCTGAACCGAAGAGAACCTTTAAAACAATGGCAAAAACGGGCGTTAGGCAGGCGTGGTATTTTTAGGGTGTTTGAAAGGAAAGAAGGAGACTCGAGGCAGTCGGTCTTAGACCACTACAGGGTTCGGTCGAAATAAGCGAATAAAGTTAAGTTAGTTTGAGATCACGGAGGGGGTCAGACCTTAGAGTAGTCGAAATAAGTCAAGGTGGCGAATTTAAGACCACGAAGTTCTAGGACGTCCTAGGTTAGGCTAGTGAAATTAGCGTAGTCTTGGTACCAAGATGCACATGTCCCAGTGGACTGTTGTAAGAGAACGATTAATATTTTATAAGTTAAATATAAGTAGTAGTAATAAATCTAGTTAAAATCAGTGTATAGAAGTGGAAGGAGATAAGGTGTGGCGGAGGCAAAACTGGTAATGTGTGCAGTAATCTGTAAGTGAATTGTGACTAGTTTCAATGAACACATGGTAAGTGTTAACTGTAATTAACTAATAGCTCATAGAAGCAGTCTGGCGGTAATGTAGAAGAACTGTTAATAATCATTCATTCCAGCTGACGGAGCAGCTTCTATATTGTATCACAATGTATACTATTATCTCATGTGTTATACATATATCCACTTTCCGTACCCTTGGCAAATATCCGTCAACTGCGTTTGGTAATAGGGAGACGGCGAAAGCCCCATTACTCTACATTCACCTCAATACATACGCCATTACACTGTACAATAATACACCCGACTATTGACGATGAGACTTTTACCTGACGCACCACAAAAGGGAGGCCGAACCGTAATATTCGCATTACGATTAGAACAAATATAATTGTTCAATGGTGTATACAACACCGTAATATTCATAGTTGATTAAAACAGATAATGTTGTTATTCCGACTTGTACTTGGAGTACAAAACAACCAAACGCTGCTGATGAATACTGCTTCCTACAAAGGTCTAGCTCAGAAACATTGCGTTGAGATTGATGGCGCACATTTCCGGGAGCGGGGTTAGGCTTCACCAAGTATTCCAGCCTAAATTGATAGCTACGTTCTAAGGAACGCTAGGGACTGTGTCTTGTTAAAATAAACCCTGGCATATGGTACGCCAAATACTGAATCGACACTATTTAGCGAGACACGCAACCTCGACATGGGGCAGAGTAAGGAAATGTGAAGTGACGAAAGTATTACCACTTCGGCGTCCAACAATAACAATCGCAATATGTTCTGCTACAGACTGAGCCTACGGTGCTCTTGTGCAAGTTGAGTTTAAAAGGGGTAAGCCTGCCGTAAGGGTGTCGTTGACATGAGTTCGCGTGTAATTATAAACACTGAAAACGTGTCTTCCTCAATGGCAGTGGACTCACAACCCACTGCCTTAGGATTGGGAAAGACATGTAAGTAGAGCTTAGGGAGCGTGGTCTGTTAGAGTTCATAGCAGCGTCCTTAGTAGGACTATGTACCTAGGTCTAACAGTACACGTAGGCCGGGCAAACGTTGTAAAATGGTTCCATGTTGTGACATGGAACCGTTTGCGTTTGCAAAGCGGCATCTAGTACATTGGAATCAAATAAAGTAACGTAAATGACAAATAAATATTTTCTAAAGCACAAGCGCAACGTTCCCATTACCACCTTTATTACAATATATCATATTTTGCGCCCTCTCGTCTTATTAAAGTCACATTTTATTATTGTTTGGTATTATATGATTTGATATTATTCATGTATGTGTCTTAACAGTGAATTCCCAATACTAACTTCACCTTGTGTCCCCTCCCTGTCCCTTAGCTATCAAAGTCGGGACAGGGCAGCCCCAAATTGGGAATTCAGTCCACTTTCTTATACCGGTGGGGAGGAAATCCAGTCAGGCGGACGAACCTCACAGGGGCGCGCGGAAGGCGGGGCGCGTCCCTTTCCCCCTCAGGGAAACCGACTTTCATACTAATATTACCATGAATTAGGAAAAACTAAAATTTTATCAGCCTAGGGTAATTTAGGAACAGTCACATGTGGTGCCGTGACCAGGATTCTCGTCATTAAATGTACTGATTCACTTCAGTGCAACGAGAAAGGACAATTTATGGGTTACTACAATAACAACACAACGTAATTATATGGCTCTAGGAATTGTGAGAGATGGCTAGTTACAACGGCTAAAATAACATATTTTGAATTAGATAACGGTTTGGTTATCGTGAATGAATTCTTCAACCACTGGTAGCGGGTTCAAATCCCGCATGATTTATCAGTTGATATATTTCCATTCCATTGTCACGTATTTTGGGTTCGATTCCCGTCTGACGCAATAGTTGATAAGTAATCAGATTCCTGTGTTACGGTTTTTGGGTTCGATTACTACACGTTCTATTGATTTAAAAGGCTTTGGTTCCGATACTAGTTAAAGTGGGTTCGATTCCCGCACGTTATAGGTACTCTTTAGTGAATAACAGTTTGTAAGATGGTTGCTTGTGTTTCAGTGCACCTTAAATGATGGGTTCGATTCCCTATAGATGAAAGTTTCGTGTTTGATAGTACATAGCAAGATTTTGACATATGTTTGCAATTGCACGGTTTGTATTTGTACGAGTATGAGTGCGTGAGAGAGTGAACATAGAAATAAGACACGCCCTCAACTATGGGTAAACTTTATATTATTAGTACTTAGATCTTAGTCGATTAAGTTAACTAAGAGATTCATTAAACTATTATCATTGAAAGTTAACCTGAAACTTCCCGACGCTGTAGTAGCATGTGTCAAATAATTGCATAGATACTCGTGTGGCCTTATTTCGAATTCCAGGATATTCCAAACTTCGCTTGGCTGTCTAAACCTTTGGGTTGTGCGTGGCGCTTGGGTCAAAGTTCCATCAAATTCAGCTGATATGGGCTGACTCCTGCGGCAGCCGTAACGCTGTTACAGTAACAAAGCTAAGTTCCACTCTTATTGAACTCTATTTATTGTTTCCCGTAGTCACGTGGAATGACTTTGTTGACTCAACAATAATTATATTTTGTTTTGAGCTATATAAATCTACCTAATCAGTTCCAATATTCAACGTAAGGTTAAATTCTTACCAATATTTTAATTTCCAAGTGAGAAAGTTATAACCCCTTGTCCTAATATAAGCTAATAATTGTGTGGATAATCTAGGGTGTCTACATTTCAAAATAAAGACCGAGGTCAAGATTCTATTTGCTCAATGAAGGTTCACAAGATACTTTGTGATTTTAATGTTGGATAAGCTCTTATTCTATATATAAATGTACAAGTGAGCGTTATCTCAAATTACATAACATTATACAGCTTTCCAACTATAGTTGGATTTCAGAACTACTCTCTCCTCTTTGAATCGGAGGGGGGCGACTAAATGAAATAAAGTCTAATATGTCTATATGCCGACTATTTCAGCTATTCCTGGATACAGCTGCGAGCAGCTAACTCAGCGTTGAGGTGCGATGGGAAAGGCCTCTGTCCAGCGGCAGCTGCGGTAGGCTGAGTTAAGAACGATGGAGCAGCGTAGGTAGCACATATACTCTTAGAAGAGACTCTGGTATGTAAAACTAAAATTATAAGCATGCACAGGTCTTCTGAAATTACCTGAAACATTGTAAATGACAAAAATATTTTGAAGGAGAATAAGTTCAAATAGAGCAATTATATAACGATTGAAGATACTTCTGCGAAACTAAGCAAAATTATAAGCAGATGATGCATCTTATTAGATTAATGGTCCAGTTAGAACGGTTATAATGTTCTTATTGGGTGAACATAACAAATATATGAACATTCAAACTCTCTAGTAATGTCATGGAAAGGCACAGATTATCCTATTGTGAAAGCTCATCCGCTGTACTGCGTCACGCGTCTGATTTTCAGAGGGGGGAATGTGACTGTCTGTCACGTATTCCTAATTATTAAGCGAATATCTTAGTCCATATTTATTTCAACATCATCACATGGTATCGGGACACTTACAAGCATATTAAACCTTTATTTTATGGCTTGACAGCCTGACAAGTTACTGTAATTAATAACAAAACGCTCCGTCCCTTCTTAGAATTGTAAAATAATATTAGCCACTCGTAAATGCATAAATTGTCTATTTAATGGGAAGTGAACTTGAGATAAAAGCCGGCTGACAGGCCAAAACTAATACTTCGATGAATTCTTGAGAAACGATAAAAAATATACGGTTTGTAAGTGCATTCCTCAATGCGAGTGCACATCTGGGAGCCACGTTTAGAGGCTGAACCGAAGAGAACCTTTAAAACAATGGCAAAAACGGGCGTTAGGCAGGCGTGGTATTTTTAGGGTGTTTGAAAGGAAAGAAGGAGACTCGAGGCAGTCGGTCTTAGACCACTACAGGGTTCGGTCGAAATAAGCGAATAAAGTTAAGTTAGTTTGAGATCACGGAGGGGGTCAGACCTTAGAGTAGTCGAAATAAGTCAAGGTGGCGAATTTAAGACCACGAAGTTCTAGGACGTCCTAGGTTAGGCTAGTGAAATTAGCGTAGTCTTGGTACCAAGATGCACATGTCCCAGTGGACTGTTGTAAGAGAACGATTAATATTTTATAAGTTAAATATAAGTAGTAGTAATAAATCTAGTTAAAATCAGTGTATAGAAGTGGAAGGAGATAAGGTGTGGCGGAGGCAAAACTGGTAATGTGTGCAGTAATCTGTAAGTGAATTGTGACTAGTTTCAATGAACACATGGTAAGTGTTAACTGTAATTAACTAATAGCTCATAGAAGCAGTCTGGCGGTAATGTAGAAGAACTGTTAATAATCATTCATTCCAGCTGACGGAGCAGCTTCTATATTGTATCACAATGTATACTATTATCTCATGTGTTATACATATATCCACTTTCCGTACCCTTGGCAAATATCCGTCAACTGCGTTTGGTAATAGGGAGACGGCGAAAGCCCCATTACTCTACATTCACCTCAATACATACGCCATTACACTGTACAATAATACACCCGACTATTGACGATGAGACTTTTACCTGACGCACCACAAAAGGGAGGCCGAACCGTAATATTCGCATTACGATTAGAACAAATATAATTGTTCAATGGTGTATACAACACCGTAATATTCATAGTTGATTAAAACAGATAATGTTGTTATTCCGACTTGTACTTGGAGTACAAAACAACCAAACGCTGCTGATGAATACTGCTTCCTACAAAGGTCTAGCTCAGAAACATTGCGTTGAGATTGATGGCGCACATTTCCGGGAGCGGGGTTAGGCTTCACCAAGTATTCCAGCCTAAATTGATAGCTACGTTCTAAGGAACGCTAGGGACTGTGTCTTGTTAAAATAAACCCTGGCATATGGTACGCCAAATACTGAATCGACACTATTTAGCGAGACACGCAACCTCGACATGGGGCAGAGTAAGGAAATGTGAAGTGACGAAAGTATTACCACTTCGGCGTCCAACAATAACAATCGCAATATGTTCTGCTACAGACTGAGCCTACGGTGCTCTTGTGCAAGTTGAGTTTAAAAGGGGTAAGCCTGCCGTAAGGGTGTCGTTGACATGAGTTCGCGTGTAATTATAAACACTGAAAACGTGTCTTCCTCAATGGCAGTGGACTCACAACCCACTGCCTTAGGATTGGGAAAGACATGTAAGTAGAGCTTAGGGAGCGTGGTCTGTTAGAGTTCATAGCAGCGTCCTTAGTAGGACTATGTACCTAGGTCTAACAGTACACGTAGGCCGGGCAAACGTTGTAAAATGGTTCCATGTTGTGACATGGAACCGTTTGCGTTTGCAAAGCGGCATCTAGTACATTGGAATCAAATAAAGTAACGTAAATGACAAATAAATATTTTCTAAAGCACAAGCGCAACGTTCCCATTACCACCTTTATTACAATATATCATATTTTGCGCCCTCTCGTCTTATTAAAGTCACATTTTATTATTGTTTGGTATTATATGATTTGATATTATTCATGTATGTGTCTTAACAGTGAATTCCCAATACTAACTTCACCTTGTGTCCCCTCCCTGTCCCTTAGCTATCAAAGTCGGGACAGGGCAGCCCCAAATTGGGAATTCAGTCCACTTTCTTATACCGGTGGGGAGGAAATCCAGTCAGGCGGACGAACCTCACAGGGGCGCGCGGAAGGCGGGGCGCGTCCCTTTCCCCCTCAGGGAAACCGACTTTCATACTAATATTACCATGAATTAGGAAAAACGAAAATTTTATCAGCCTAGGGTAATTTAGGAACAGTCACAATTGAACTGTTAAAACGTTTTTAATTTATGCAAGCTTAATACATAAATACTTTTGATTGGGTATTCACACTTTTATTTTATTATTTACTAGCGACCCGCCCAGGCTTCGCACGGGTGCAATGTAGATACTAATGTTTTCTCTACTATAATATGCATATATTATACATATAAACCTTCCTCTTGGATCACTCTATCTATTATACACAAATTGCATCAAAATCCGTTGCGTTATTTTAAAGATCTAAGCACACATAGCGATAGACAGCGGGAAGCGACTTTGTTTTATACTATGTAGTGATTCATAGTTTTTTTTTTTTTAATTATTGAGTCATATTTCTTCTTCTTCGTGACGCTGGCACGACAGTTTTATATTTTTTTAGCCCAGAACTTAACCACTTCGGCGTCATCGGTGTCAGAGCAGAGGTCAATGCGGCTGCATGTTTATATTGAGGCATACTTTGATGCCTCAATTATAACCTGTACAATAAAATACAAGTCACTCATTATTGCAGCGCTGACTGTATAATACTAAAAGTATTTTCACTACAAAAGCCTTTCAATAACGGCCCAATCCCTCCAATATCCGAGACCGCAGGTAAATTATTACTGATTAAAAGTTAATTGCTTCTCCATATATCATTAAGTGCATCAGCACGCTGTTACGCGAGTTGGAATAATCAATTAATGAGGAAAGCAGGTCGAAAATATCAGAATATAGTTCGAGGTATTTGCACTTAATTTTAATTTTGTGCTTGGTTCGTGGTTTTTTTCCACCAGGCTATAAATGTTGGCCAGATCAAGTGGGCAGCACGACTCAGCTTTGTCTTTGGTCATCAATATTTTTACCAGCAATCATCTATCAATGGAGACGGAATCGATTACTTACATTCTTGGGCCCAAATTTAACAACATGAAAATGGTGTAAATTAATAGATTCAGACTTATATCAGTCCCTCATTGAAAATTCTGTATATTTTGACAGTCTGAGAGAGCAGAGTTATTAGAGGTTTAGTAAAAGTAAGGTTATGTTACAATCTTTAACTAACAGCTGATTCCTGAAGAGCAAAAGATGCTCTCTAAACACTAATATTTGTCATATTTTGTAGAAAATGTTTGATGTCATATGAATGAACGTCAATGACTTGAAGTCATAGATAGATAACTGAACAGGTATGGAGTTATGGAAAGGATGTCTAGAATATAAACAAAACATTATATTATAGTATTTTATTTATCTTCAATTATAATTAAAATGTCATCTAATAATTTTGCAAGTAGAACAATATGATTTTGGTACCTAGCCCAGCTAAGGTACCAGATAATACACATTATAAAGTAAGGGTCGTTGGCCTAGTCTGTTGCAGTGACTAGAACAGTTGATATCCCACAGTTCACACAGCGATCCATAGTTTCAACAATATTCAATCCGCAAGCCGGCGTTAAAATTCCAAAATCATCATCTTCCTGCCCTTGTCCCATTCTACTTGGGGTCGGCGCAACACGTTTTCTTCCAAAATAACAATTCTCAATCAAACGTGTGAGCTTCGGTGTCCAGAGTGAAAGCAGGGGTCGTACAAGGTAGGCAGGGTCAGAATCCGTAAAACATAGCAGTGGTCGTTGAATATGTCAAATAATCGAGAAAGCACTCAAAACGCATCAGAAAACACGAAACCAGTAAGCAGAGCATGCAGAAGTCTACTGTCAGTGTCAGTCAACGGGCATAGACACATTACATCTATATTACTATACTCTATGCATTACAGTACATACCTTGTACATAAAGTGACATAGATTAAAAATAGAAGACTGGCTTTAATCGATTGGTTTTTCAGTAACTTGTTGATATTTTATTTATTAATATGACTGTTATTAAATGCACTATATTGCTTATTAGTATATATAGGGCATTTAATTATCACCTAGTGAAAAGGTTTTATTTTTGTATTGTGTAATCGATTAATCAAAATCGATAATCTCACGAAAACAATTTTTCTCATATTTCTCCGCTTCCAGATAGAAAATTGAGGTGATTTTTCATATTCTAAGATAAAAAATATGACGAATTTTTTGGATAATATCTCATCTTATTACATTTGGGCGCACCGTTTTCCATCTACTTTATCACCATTTTCTGACTAATTTTGTCCTCCTAAAGCTAAACTTGCACCTGCAGCAAGCATCGTTCTCTTGTATCAGTATAAGCCGTACTGCAATAAAAAAAATCGCGCGATTTTTTTGTCGCCTTTCCTTATCACGTGATATCATACGTTGCTGTATGCACTCGCGATTTAAAATTCGTGTCAAGTTTGTATCAAACCATACATTTATTTACTGCATGAATTTTATCGCGCGGTTTTTTATCTAGGTGCGGGCTTAGCTTAAGAAAAATCCCAAGTGTCTACCCCTTTTCCAAGAACACAGCTAACATTTTTCAATAGATTTTTCCATTAAGAATTTCTCAGAAGCAATCCGGAGATTGGAATTGTGCTCAATTTCATAAAACTTGTTCCTTGCACAAACATGGGACTTGAAACGATATTAATGGATTGTTAGATTGTTGTAAGTGAGGTGTACAACAGTACACCTCTACTTACCCTTCGGAAATTACACGCATGAAGGACATATGGTTGACAGTTGACATCCTGACTGATGTATTTTTATTCCATTACACATTTGAAAATGTTTCAACTATCTATTTTCAGACTTAAATAAAAATTATTCTTTCTAACCATATTGACTCCTTTCACAAAAGTTATCTCGAAATTCCATCACACCTTTTCAGAACGTTCCATAAATAATAAGAATATCGATAGAATATGTATTATTTTGTTAGTGCCATATCGTTATTCGTGGTTCAATTCTGTTTGGATCCCGTTTTGATGATATACACAAGAGTTACATTTGATATATGTTTGTGTGTTTGTATCTGGTTCTACTGAATTCAGGACCGTATAAGTCTGGTGACGGTGGGAATTTGGTTTGGGACACACGGGTGAATAGAATAAAAACAAAATCGAAACCCCAAGAGGACTTGCATTACAAATATGCTTTACATTTTTCCAATTATGCTGTTTGTCGGCTTCCATTCTTATGCAGCAGTTAAATGTCCACGAAGTGACTTGCTGTCTTTCTGTGCTCCACAACCCAGTTACTGCATTTCAACTTCAGCAAAACATTTTATGATATATTTGCCTGTTCGATTAGTTAAAAAGGAGTTCCTTTAGCCATGGGAAACAGGCCTGAGTTAATGGATGTAGGTTGTTACTCCATTCACAGTCGCCAATTCGTTCGCTGAAAATCTTTATCGCACTTTAAAGCTTGCCAACCTTCCAAACCGCATGTATCTCTTCGCCGAATAGTAATACCTTCAGCATCGTTAGTGCGCTTTGAGTCGTCACTTATTATGTTAACCACGTATAAAGAACTTCATTAGACTATACTATGAACCCCTGGGCAGGTTTCATTACGTCATGCTTCATCTTTCTTTAATAAATAAATCTATAAGATTCTTATTGTGAAGAACTCAGTATGTGGTACGTGATAAGTGGCTGTCTTATGACGTTGATTTCCATTGAAATGGATGGAAATTGTCAAGGAGAGATATTGAAGAGAAAGTATAACGATAATGTTGTGTTATAAAACACAAATTGATTCTAATTTTATTAGAGAAGAAGGTAATATAGACACGTGTTTCCTTCTTACTGTTTAGCTCAGCAAAAGGAGTATGTAGGTAAGTATAGCAGCAGGTTGAGTTTCTGCCTACCCCAAAGGAGAAAGGCTTGAGTTTATTTATGTATGTATATTTACCTTAGAATTTCAGTTTGCTATATTTTTCTTGTAAATACAAGAGCTGTCATTGAAGGTGAAAGCGCCTGCGTCGGTTCGCGAAATTCAAATTTTCTTCGTTTTTTTATTGAAAATTTGCGGGTCTGTGTCGGGTTGTATTTTAATTAAAATATGATTTGCGACCATAAAATATGGCCTTATAGAGTATCAATATAATCCACTAAGTTCTTTAGAAAATTTGAATTTCGCGGCCTACCCTGGCGATTTCACTTTAAGAAAAAGTAGATTCAACCGAACTCCAGAAACCATTCCGTTTTCCTGTCTTTAAAAGTTCATTGCCATACCAAATAAGGTTTAAAAAACAACACCGAATCTAAATCTTTATCTTACCCCAAAGAGACTCTCTAAAATCCTCTATACCATACTAAAATTAACCGAAACGACTTGCACTAAAAATCTGAACGGGCAATGTCTCAACTATTCACAGCCGGAGACGTATCACCCATTCCGTACCCGCGTCTTTCAACCGAACTGTTTTATGGTATGAACGTGAGACCAAGGCTAGTACTTAGTCAGTCGTAAATCTAGCCAGACGATATACCTAGTTTATGTACTTAAACTTTGTTATTTATATGTGTGTGTATTAACGGGTGTTGTGGCTTTTATAGGAACGGATGACTGTGATTATATGGCGGTTGAAAAATTAAGGCAAGTTTTAACGGATAAAAAAATTGATACGGATAGTTGGAAATGAAGTCTTAAACATCACATCCCTCCCTACAGTTCTATATAATGAGCAGGTCATTTATGTCTTTAAGTGATGAATGATCATATTTTGAACACAATAGCCTACTTGCACCTCAAATGACAGTATTAAATGCATTTAATGCTAAACGTAAATACATGTTTCTTTCATCTTCAAACGATTGTCATAAATAGAACGATCTATTTAATTGAGCACTAATGCATTTAGTTGTTAGTGGTAAAAATAGGCCTAGTGAAGATTTTTTTTAATATCACCTATATGTATATATGTATTAGCAAAAAGATTCTAACAGCAAATGAATATAGATAAAATAAGAAAAACATTAAAGGGCGTCAACATCGCTGACAACAGGAATAGTGACCAGAAGGCTGGCAGCAATCGAATCCTAGTCAAACTAACAAAATTTGATCTTAACCCATACAAGAATCCTAGCCAAACTATAAATTGAATTTTGATTACTAAAACAGACAGTAATAGATCCAAATTAATTCTTAATTACAGCAATGAAATACCTGAATATAGACGTAAGCCAAATGTAATCAGCTCTCAAGTTATGATCTTGTAGTTAATAGCTGGAATACCTTAATTTGACAAGATGCCACTCAAACATTGCTGGATTATATTGATCAAGTGTACAATACAATATCAAAGGCATACTTAGGGATTACTGATGGAAAC
The DNA here is from genome assembly GCA_964057025.1 of Standfussiana lucernea. Taxonomy (NCBI): domain Eukaryota; kingdom Metazoa; phylum Arthropoda; class Insecta; order Lepidoptera; family Noctuidae; genus Standfussiana; species Standfussiana lucernea. The sequence continues at coordinate 15,680,576 of OZ059794.1, forward strand.
CTGATTTCATAGGTAAAAAGTCCCTTACAATCGTTCTTGGAATGTACTTGTCAGTTTTCTATAAATCTTCCATATTTTCCTTAGGCCAAATAAAGATTGTAAGAAGCGAGTTTGATTTAACATGGAGAAGATTCGAAATAAAGTCATCCGTAGTTCTTAAATGTGATCACGATGACATCGACCATGAAACTGAAAAATATTAGGCATTTTTTTGTACATCTATCTAATCTTAATTGCTTGCTTGCTTCAAATCCTAAATCAAACATGGAAGTTTTAAAACATACATTGCTTACCTAGGTACATATTTCCGTACTGTAGCACCACAGGCCTCCAATTTTACATCCCAACAAATAAAATCTCCACCAGTTCCAATAATGTTAACAAAAATAAATTGACCTCTCTGCGAATCGTTTTTAAAATTGCCAGATTCTGCCTACCCAGCACGGTTCGCGGTGTGAAACGAAAAAAATCGCCGGCAAAGCCGAAAGCCGACGGCTTCGATTTTATTCACCTTTTTGGACGGTTCCGAATCGATTGGAGCAGTTATTATTGTGTTTTGTAGAGGAAAAGTAATAATGCTGATGCCATGACTGGGCGTGTTTGGTGGAGTATATTTTTTAGTTTTTTTTTTATTTGAGGCTTAGTGAATTCTCTCGGTGGAAGTTATGAAAAAGTAACGCTGACAATAATATGTATTAATAGAAACGCGTGATGGTTTCTTAAGATTTTATAGTTACTTCATTTTGGTTATTGTGGAGGTTTCGATTTGTCGCCCCATGCCACTTATTTGCTTATTGCGGTATATAAGAAAGATCGATTCTTCTTTTCGCATCGATGATACATTTTGTAAAGTTAAGTAGATTATTTTTGGTCAGCAGGTTTTATAAAATCAGGAAAAATGGCTTCGGCCTCCTAGATGGTAGTAAAACAGTTTTGCTCTTGTGGGAAACCGGTCCCTTGTAAGAGTTCTAAACCAGTTTTTACTGTTTATTTATTATATTATATCTGTTCATGGTGTCCCGCTGTTGGGCAGAGGCCAAAATTACTTAAAATAAAAATATGTCGTGACAAGTCAAACTAAAAGTAAAGTAAAGCCAATCCCAAAACTACTTAATAGTTGGTACAAAAGCACTCGATTAATTCACGAATTACGAAAATGGACTAAAGAGTCTAGCGCTCCGGCTAATTCCACTCTAATCGTTCGAGTCCCATGAGACTGGGATCGCGATTTTATGGTTAAAGACTAAAATAGTTCGACAAAATTGATGTACTTACTGAAGCGATACCTACTTATTGAAAGAATCGATAAAGTCCTTTGGTGTGAACAAAGTCAAAGGAAAAATGCTACTTCACCATGCTTGGTGTGGTGACCACGGTTGTTTAATCGAAACTGATGCTCCAACACAATTTGAAGTTACTGCAGTCAGTGCAGGTCAAAAAACGATAAAGTCCATGTGCCTTTAGATAGCTTCAACCTTATTGAAAAAAATAACATGTACAACATAATATACGTGAATCCAAGCTATTGCACAGTTAAAACAAACATATTTACAACTAGCTGACCCGCGCAACTTCGTCTCCGTTACAATTTCGATTGATGTTCCGCTCCTGTTGGTCACAGCGTGATGGTATATAACTTAAAGCCTTCCTCGATAAATGGACTATCCCACACTAAAATAATTTTTCAATTCGAACTAGTAGTTCCTGAGATTAGCGCGTTCTACCAAACAAACAAACTCACGCTTCAGCTTTATAATACATATTAGGATTAAATACTTAAAATAGCAAGAAAAAGTTATCCCCGTCCATCTTATCACATAAACTCAAACATCAACGACATATGTACGTCTGCCCATTTCGAAGCAATAAATCACACACCGGTGTCGATGTAAGTAGAAGATATCGTAAGAAGTGTTGTAAAAATAAGATTAAATGTAAGTTTCTTTATAGATAATTATTTAAATAAATCTCAAAATATTAAATATTTGTTTAATTAAATAAAGTAATTACGAGGTTAATAATACAAGCAATGTGCACATTTGGCAGCGACAAAATCTTTGTCTTTAATAAAATCAAACTTTCAGGGGTCAAGCAAAATAGGAAAGGAAATATTTTCTATAATTTTTACATCCAGATAAATTCGATAAGAAGAATACGGTGAGTACCTGATTGTACTTAGCTTATTTCGTCTGAATTCAACTAGGCTTGGTTGAAGATGGCTCTTTGAAAACCGGTGCAGCTGAAGTGCTTATCTTCATCTACCTGAAGGTCTCAATGGTAAGTAGTTTTGTATAAGATTTCGTAAAGGTCCCTATGCAATTCCGCCATAGAAGTATACAACCAGATTGAACATGGTCCTCGAATTTCTTTGTCCCACATCAAGTACGAAATCATGATATTTTCTTCAGCAATCAATGGATTGAAATGTGGATTAGAATAAAGCTTACCTTGTTATTCTTGCAATATGTTGACAAAAGTAAGTTATTTAAAATTACAAGTCTTGCATTTAAAAAAGGCTGTAATGTTGTTTGCAACACAATATTTTCCTTGTTTAAAAGCAGTTACCCAAAATGCCGGCCTTTTTGTATTTTCTAGTGCTAGCAATTAAGGTGGGGAAACAAATGGCGGAAGAAACACTCCAATAGCACATTCTTACAGTTCCATAATTTTATGTCGTACAAAGAACTACAGGACACAAGCCAAAGAAAGTATTAACGCTATTTATCACCAGAAAAACAGTTCCAATCTATTTCAAACTCAGCCAAACTTCAACCACGGAGGTTCATTGTAAACTCAGCGGTATAAAAATCTTCATAATGCTCCCGGCAGCTGATGCAATATTAAATTTTAAATATCGAACGCTTGTGTCGCCCGACATTCAATTTGCCGCGAAATCTCTGTTCGGAGCCGCCGAACACACGACACTAAAAATAACGGTTTTGATGGCGGCTGCAGGCGGGAGATTTAAAAGATCGTAATGTACTTAATGGCGTTATATGGTTTTGCTATTGCCTTGTGTGACGGTTATTTGAGACTAGCTTTTGTCTGTGGCTGTGCCCGTATTCAGTTTGCTTTATTTTGAAAATTATCTTGCGAGAATGTACTACCCGAAATAAAGCAGCTTCTGTTGTGTTAACTCAGGTCAAGGTTTATTCTTTGTGACAAAGTTCATCCAAATCCATGGGGCTTGAAAAAGTTACAAACACAAAGACAGAGGGGCAGAGATACTGTCGCATTTATGATACTCGTGTGGATGGTATATAATTATATGGGTATGAAATTCGTGTTTTATTTTCTTAGACGGGAAATTATAGAACGTATTTAATATATAATTAACATGAATTTATTTATAATTTTTCGATATAATTTTCTCCGTAGTAAATTTAGTATTTAAGCTCAAATCAATTCTTTACGTCTTTTTTAAGTCCTGTTGTGTCACCCTTCAGGCCTAGCTAAGTTTGTTAGATCTATCTGGTTTCACCAAAATATACTGAAAGTGGCTTTTACCTTGTCAAAAATTCTATCGATTTAAAAAAAAAAAATTGTGTGTCCGACGCAACAGTTACCAGAGACCAACGTCTTTATCATTCTTGCAAAACATCGACAACTACAAGATTAAAACCTGTTGAGTATTTTTTCTACTCTGCTGGTTTCGTAGACCCTCCGATACTTGGGCCAATACAATTTATTATGAAGTACTATGGCACTTAGTGCTCACATGATATCATAATAATAATGTGCCTGCCATACATGTAAACAAACATGTATACAACATGTACATATGGGTACATGTAAACTGTGTGTTCACTGTCTCTCACAAACATTTCATCAATTACGGTGCCATTGTTGCAGGTAATGGCCAACGCAGTTTTAAAACGAGCTTGAAAGCTTTTTAAAAGGCATCAATCATGCATGGGAAATATTGTTTTAAAAACATAATGAATAAAGTGCCCTTTTTAAAGTTATATAATGTTGAAAATTGGACCCTGTATACATACTTGGTAGGTGGCAACTTACTTTGCGTTTATTCTTACCTTGAAAATACTAATTTGATTGTGCTCGTAAAGTAAGTTTTGATCTAGCCCATAGAAAGTTTATTTTCAACAACTTATTAAATCAATCGGTCGATTTGTCGAGAATACCTTTAAGTTTCTCAATACGAAAATAAAATCAAAGAGCATTTTTCTCGCAGCCCACATAAAAGAGAGTACTGATCAAAATTCAAAAGAATTTTCCTCCGATAGAGATATTGTGGAAATACCTCATATTAAAATGTAATAAAATTCTCCTTCGCTAATATAATTCTGTGGCGTGGACCGGGCCTAACGGTGGGAAGACATACGCTTGTCAATTCGTATCCAATGGGCAATATTTATTTTAATTTTGATCGTGGAAAAATGGTTAGTATTAAAGGTAAACTTCGCTCTACTTCTTCTTCTATGGTTATTAATTTGGTTTAATCAACGTAAAGTATTTTCCTGTGAAGTTTAAACAACAAATAGTCAAAAAGTAAAGTATTTAATACAAGGAAACGCGTTATATTTGTCAAAGTCGTCAAATACATACGACAACAAACAAATCGTAGCAACGCGCCCTCAAAACTGTCCAATATTTACTAACCCGACAATAACATCGATTAATATCTCCACCTTATTTTTAAGACACCATCATATTGCCCGAGTGCCCTCACTATTTATGTCAACAAATTAAACAGGGTTGGCGGGCACGAACGCAATAAAGCACCCTGTGTACACACAGCTTTCGAAATACCCGCTGGCGGCGCCACCGTCGACCAATCGATAGGCGGCCGGTTGCCTGGCAACGATCATGTTGCAAAATAAACAATCAGAATCGGGCCCCCGCCTAGAACAAATTTACTTAGTTATTTTATTACTTGTGTCAACATTTTAGATCGATATTATAAGATTATTTACTCGTTGGAGTACGGAGCATGTTTTTGTGATATTTTTTTTATTGGTGGGTGAGTGAAGATGCGTGAAAGAGTGTTGTTGCCACCGTGTGTCCCCGAACAGTGCGGAAAAGACTTTCGTTACTCTCTGAGGAAGCCGAGTCCCAACTATCCTCATGGAACTAAGGCAAAAAAACCGAGGATTGTCCCTGCGTTCACCATACAAGGTAACTTTATTTTGTATTTAATCTGTCGATTCGTTGACGAGAAATGTCACGAGGTAACTGGTAAGTCTCAGAACCAAAAATTCGAAGACACGTGACGTCCACCAACCCGCACTGTGGGTAACAGTCCACGACTTCTCATAGAGAGTAGGTCTATGTCGCAGCATTGGGATCATTATGATATCGTTCAACAGGACAATACTGCAATGCAGTACTAAGCAGCTTACTTTGAAATTTTCTTGTAAAAATTACAGTAAGCACACCATCAACAGTGTGCTAATCAATCACCTACCCTAATCTGTTGCTGAGCCCTCCCTTCAGTTTTGAATTCAATAAAAGTCAATAGAATTGATTCTTAAGCGTGCCAAGAATCTATTTATATGGCAGTAGGTTAATAAACTTAATGTTTTTAATAGGCTAGCAACCCATATTTCCATCTAATTACCCTTACATTAAAATGCTATGATAAGTGTGTCTGTATTTTAACATCATCATCAAGTATCCTGAAATTAAAAATGGATATTGCATGTCATCACCATCACCATCACTCTTCTGCCCTTATTCTAATTTATTTGGTGTCGGCGCAGCATGTCTTCTTCTTCCATACTTCTTTATTACTCGTTATCTCAGCAGTCACCTTCTTTCTAGCTATATCATCCTTCATACAGTCCATCCATCGATTCTTTGGTCTTCCTCTACTGTCATAGCCGTCTATATTTATAATTATGCTTATTGTATGTAACCCTTGAGTAGTAAGTTTATTCTAAAGCAATATGTCTTCAAAATAAGTTACTGTGTTCTCTTGTCTCGTGGTTAACTTGAAGTAGACTTAGCGTCTAAGTGGCAGCACGAGGCTGTAACTTATAACCTATAGCAAAATAAATATACGTTTGTTTCATTTTAAACCTTGTGGTAATCGGTACACGTGCTATCTTCCACGAGGACGGAAAATTTTCCTTTCAAAGTCAAACCATTCAAATAAGGCCATTAACGGGCCCTTTTGAATTGATTCTAGTGGCCTTCAGTAAGCGAATCGCTATGAAAAATGACTGTTTGTAATTTTCTGCACTAAGTAGTGAGATAGAGGCAGTTTGCATAACATTCTGGGCGTTATGTGGGCAATACCATGAATTGTTAACTCGCATAGAGTAGAAAATTAAATGTTGATGTTTTACCATTTCACCATAAGTATTATATTTACCAGAATATTGCACCCATGCGAAGCAAAAACAAGTTTAAACTTTAACTAACATAGGTTTCGTTATCTCTTTCCAGCCTTACAAAAGAACACCCGAGTTCAGCCCCCACCAAAATGTGGCGTGTTCGACCCCCTGCCTGCTCGGCCGACCATGTTCAGAAAGTGCTACCAGCGCGGAGAGTTTCCTGTATGCATCGAGTTCACCAATTTTGGCAAGAAATTGGCTTGGAAGGTACGTACTAATACTTTTCTTTAAGTGTACTGAAATTCAAGTCAATTTATAAAATAGTTTATCCTGGCTATCAGCCGCAGACCAGATCAGATCTGTAAGTAGTTACAGGTAGTCAGAAGTCCGAAAATTTGACAACCTGTCGTGCCAATGGTTTTGTGTGTACTGAATTGTATAGGTCAGATCAGAAAACGGTTATTGTCCATCAAACTCGAGCCAATCTACGTACAAAACGCCATCAAAAACCAATTAAGTTATTTTTTTTGCAAAGACAAAACTGTGTACTTAATACTATAGTCAAGTTCAGCCAATCGGAAGGCTAACCTGGTCGCCTAGTTATGTCAGTTAGGGACGATACCTGAGTGTTCCGTTACTTATCAAAATTGCGCGTAGGTGGTTGCCTACACATGTACCTATCAACCTATTTTTATGTGTTGACGTACAAGATATTGAAAAACAATGTTTTGATCAAGAATTCTTTGACAGTAATTTGAACTGATGAGCTTTGAATATTTACAGCAATTTTTTCAAAAATATTTTAGCTTTGTCAGTAGCAACACAATTTGACCTGAGTGTAACAAAAACAGAGTGTAAAAAATGTGATCTAAAGTGATGCAAAATAATAATAATTATAAAGGTCTGTATATCTATACTTACACTATATACACTCTCACTATGTATACTCTCTATCTAGAGTTTCTGCAATTCAATTAAGTAACCGTATTATTCACAAAGGAATATAGTATTTATTTGATTGATCCTTTATCTTCTTACCAAACTTCGTTAAAGATTTTTTTTTACTTACTGTCCCACTCCTGGGCAAAAGCCTCCCCCCATTCCTTCCACTTCTCTCGGTGATGTGCTTCGTCTAGTAAATTCGCGAGAAAGCCATCCAAGGCGTCAAAGTATGAAATATTAAAAGCATAATTCTCTTAGAACTTATTTCTACACGATAAAAAAAAAAAACAAGATTTTCTGACAAAACTAAATAAACTGAGACATAATATTTTTCCATTTCTAATAAAGCATCTACTTTGAGCCTTTAATTTCTGATTCTAAGAAATATAGGTAGGTTCTAGTACGGTGGAAGATTTTCCAGTCCAAGGAATATAGAATTTAATCAATTTTACGCTCTATTTATATGAACGAATGGGAAAATGAAATAAACCCTAGATTTATTGGATGATAATATATTCAGCTCAGTGGAAAGTGGCCCGGAATATCCATTTACATATAGGTAACCTTGTGGAAGTAATAAAATTAAGTGTTAAGTTATATTAAAATCTTAGGTCCTTGTTGATAAATCGCTTTGGGAGTTGCGTCGTTGAGCATCGTTTTAACTCTTGAGACACTGGGTTAATTAAAATCATTATTTTGTGCTGTCTGATGTGTGAGCTAAGTTAAAAGTTTTGGCAACAGCTTTTGTGATGACCTATGTATGTCTCAAATGTTTTCATAAAACTTTTTTATGATGCAACTTGGTAATTGTTGAAATTTTCTTCAAATTTACCATAGCTACTAAATTTTCTGTTTATTTATGTGTCTTAGGTGCCAATAGAAAAGCTGGACTTCCACCACTACCTTCCGATGTTCTTCGACGGCCTGGCTGAGGGATCCTACCCCTACAACTTCATCGTAGAGAGAGGCATCCACGACCTGATCACCAAGGGATCCTACAAAGTCCTGCCTGTGGTGCCTCAACTTATCATACCGATCAAAAGTGAGTTTTTTTTTAAATCAAATCCAAGGTTTTTTCAGGACAATGTTTTTTAGAATTGCACCAATGATCGAAGCTGCCAGTGACAATGTTCCGCAACAATTATGACTTTGACAGCTGCTGATCGCGTTCTTCAGTTTCAACAGTAAAATTACCCCTTACTTGTACCATATTGTTCATGTTTTTAAAGGCCACTGCAGTATTATAATTTCAAAATTACTTCACGTAAGGCCAACAAAACTGCAATTACCAATCTATGTATATCCCAACCAACTTTTACCGTTATATCAAATGCTACAAACTAACTATGAGGATTTTTTTAATTTGAAAGTAATAATAACAGTTAAGTTAAGTTCACGAGTACATTCGGAAAATTGTCACTACGCTCATGTTTTCCCCATTGTTTGTCTTTTTATTTTAGTATAACCGTGTATATTTTTATTTACATTTATAAATTTTTGATATATATTTATAGTTTTTTAATATATATTTATAGTATTTTATATATCCTTGTAGTTTTGTTTAGTATTTGATTAAAGTTATTTTCAGATAACACACCTACCGCTGTTTGTCTCTGCATCACCCAAATGTTAACTGGTGGAAAATGCCTATGGCATTAAGTCCGCGTCTGTACGTTGTGCTGGAAGTGTTAAATAAATAAATAATAACAATAAACGCATAAACCTTGGAACACACACTAGTGGCTCATGTAAAAGCTCATCCTCGTGGGTACCACACACATCTAGTCTTTTATCCCGTATAACCTTGGAAATATCCTATATCTAGATAATAACTTATAAGCATTTTCAGCGGCACTGAGCACTCCCGTTAGAGTAATTTCCAGTGCGTCTAAACGAAACTCCTTGTGCACGACATAACATTTTTCATACTGCATTTTCTATGCTGCATTAATTCTTAATATCCGCCTTCTAAGGCTTTGCAGGATCGGGTTCACTTTAACTGGTTTAGTTCTTTGAGAACTCTTTTTGATGTAAAGATATTAAAATGCATGATATTATTTTCGTAGTATTCTTGGAAATTTGATTTGAAAATTCGATGAAAGGCAGCAGTACTAGGAAGATTATTGAATAAAAAACTTGCGATCAACAAAGTAATTTTTATTAAATCATGGTGATATTTTCAGCGTCAAGGCTGTAGAACATTTTATTCAATGCGCATCCTATCTTTCTATGATATTACTTGCTGATTACTAATCAACACAATCATATGCTATTCAATATATACACTTTTTCGACCAATTGAAACCGTTCTGCTTCAATTTTGGTGTACAATAAAGTATATTCTATTCTATTTTTATGACGTCATTGCAGCCATGCAAAGCAGCGACATGCAGGTTTCTGTGGCGTAGCTTGGAAGAGGCCTATGTCTGGCAGTGAACGGCATTAGACTGAGCTGTTTTGTTGAATGAATCAGGGTTTAATGCTAGTATATTACAACATTTATTTACAGACGCCCTTGCAACGAAGCGTCCTGCAGTGATCTGCCATGCTCTCATTTGCATCAAGATGCTGGTAAGTGGCTGTGAGCGAGTTGGTGAAGCCCTCGTGCCTTATTACCGACAGATTCTACCCACCCTGAACCTGTTCAAGGATAAAAATCGTAAGTATAACCTTTGAGTTTTGAACGACTTTAGTTACTTAACGAATATTATTTTGTATTTATTCTGTGTTGATCTCCTGTAACAAAAATCGAGAGGGTTTTTCTTAGGCAATTGTATTGTAGGCTACTATTATTTTTTGAGACTATTAATTTTAAAAAGTGTAGAACCAGTAGTCGTATTACTCATGTATAGAAGCATACTAAGTGGACAGCCCATTTTTTCCAACTAGACTAAAGAGCCAACTCAACGAAAGGAAGCCACAAAAATCATAATTAAAAATCCGAAACGCGATACAGTGACATTCATGTTAATGAGCCACACTTTGGGCCTTAATGATGAGCTCATATATTTGTTAAAACGCAGGGGACTACGTTAATGGCGGACAATTTACTAAGCATTAGCTTCAGGTAGGACGCAAAAACGATGCGCCACAACTATTCGGTGACAGAATAGAATGGCGTCTAGTTTCACGGACGACTGTTTTGTCGTAACGAATGATAATATTTTGCATGAAGGTCATATTGACAAGAATTTCTAAATCAAAGTTGATCATACTTTATAGTTGGATACTGTTGGAGGTTTCTGTTCATTGAAAAATAATGTGTTACCGTAAAATTGCATCCTATAAATAGTTGATGAACAAATAGAATAGTATATATTCTACTCTGTATTTGATTTGAAAGAAACCAGTTTCAAATACGTAACAAAAATACCTTCCCATCACACCTCAAAACAGTAACAGACACCAAAATATCAAAATCACAAGTTAAACAACAAAACTGGAGACACGGTGGAACTCGGTAACAATGCGGCGTTGTCACCGCCGCCGGTGAGAGGGCAAAGCCGACGCGTCAAACGCCCGAAACACCCCCAAACGCCCCGAATTTCACAGCCACATGTAATTAATCTACCCCCGGATGCCCCGACAAGTCTATTAGGCTGAAAACAATATCTTCTCGGCCCTCCACGTGTCAATTATGAGGTGAAAATGATTGATGACGTCACTGAAGCAAATCGGGCGTGGTGACGTAATTAGGTTTTGAAATTGGAAGCTTGTGTGAAAAAGGTGTTTTTTTGTTTTTTTTTTTTTTACTCTTGTCATGTTGCCGTTTTGTTGGAACATTGACTGGCTGGCTGTGAGCGGTGCAAAAAAGTCGTATTTTTAAAAAAAATCCTTTCTTTTCATCCGTATTGAAAGCCTTGCGTGGGTATTACTGAGTGCGGTGTGTATTAAATTGAGTCTTTAACTTATTAATTAATATTAGAAATTACGGCAATCCAAATTGATCGTGGTATACCTATGTCACAGTCAATATTTATTCAAATAGGTTGATATTGCAGACTATTTGAATGAATATTAGCTTTGCTGTAGGTATTTCCAATATACGGCCAACTAAATTAGATGGGTCAGCAACAAAATTTGATACAGAATATCAACTTACTTGCTTTATTAAAAAATAACCTCTTTATATTTTTTTCTGTCACCCAGCTTATTGAAAAACCAATAAAGATATTTTTCAATACCATTCCAAAGCGGTTGAGAATGTAAAAAAAGACCTTTTTGTACACGTTATCAAATAACCAGACGCAGATTTTAATAAAACCGCAAATGTGTTTCTATACTAAATTCATTTAACACATCAATTTCAATACTGAAAAGCGGCAAAAAAAATAAATTCAAAATTTTGCGGGTAACTGCTTGTCGGAACTTTTTTCCGATATTTTAATTATAACTAGTGAGCTGTCAGCGACTTTGTACGCGTTAATTTAATATACCAGAATCTCTTTTTGTTTTTAAAGTGGTTTTCAAAATGGTTGTATAATTTAGTTATTATATTTTCCAAATTGTCCTTTTGAACGCCAGAGCATAAACGCACGCGCGTGCCCTCCACGCCAAGCCACAATTTCATAGCATATAAAAAACACATTAAAAAATAATACGGATTCAAAACCTATTTCAAGAAATTTTTTTATTAAAGAGACAAGACAAGAGCTTAAATATTTAAGGTATACAAATAAATACACACAAAAGTAATGATTTTATTGTTTATTTCGTGTTATACTGCATCGCATTTTTTGTCACATATTTGTGTCGTTGGCGTACAAGGCACGCGCTTGCTTGTCACGTATAGGCGACACTGGCGTTCAAAAGATTAAAATATTACGGTCAATTGGCACATGATATTTTAATAAAGCTACATTATTTAAGCCTGTTTACACCACAAATTAACATGTGCATTTACGGTTAAGCGCATTTAAGTTATCGGTCCTTTCAATCGCATAAAGTTGACAGAGATAGACTGGTAAACGCATTTAGTTATTTGTGGTATATCTTATATATACTGGATGAATATGTATAGCTTAATATGTTGCCGTATGTAACCTGATCTCGCTTTGTATGAGTTTCCCGTACATTGAGAGCTCAGCGTATACTGGTTTTGCATAGCTTGATTGATCTTGGTGCATACAAGCTGGCCCAAGAACGTATGTACATCGTACTTTGTTATCCAAGAATCGCATACCATGTAACCAATTTGTGCTAGGCCGTCCCACGCGATGACGTTCGAAGTCAATCAAAACGTTGAACGCAAAGCCTGTGTGAAAACTATGAGAGAAGAACAAAGACCGTCACCGGTCAGCTCCAAGAATGGTCTACACGGTACAAGGTGCATCGAAAGTCATTCAATACGGAGATTGGCAAAGCTAGCAAGACTTGTAGATGAAGTTTCCTAGTGTTGAAAATGAAAATGAGAAATGATTTATTGTTTCTGCCAAGTTTTTCTTACAAACTAGTGATTGGAGTTTCTTTTTAGGCGTCTAAAGCCTGTGTTAGGGGACTCCACTCTTCCATAACTTATTAACATCTTGTTTTTTTTTTACAATTATTGCAGAAAAAATAAATTAGAAAAAAATACAGAAAAATAGAGCGTTGTGTTTACATTTTCCAACTTGCCACCAGGTTGTATTAAGCAATACCGAAATTGATTTCTTAATGAAAGGCGCTATTAGATTTTAACGCTTGAAAATTGAAATTCCAATACTACAATAATACTTTAGATTAGATGAAGAAGATGAAGAGATTAGATGATTAATGAATAAAGGCCTTATAATCAGGCATATAGTGCCTGTTTTCACGTGACATCTAACTGATTATAAGTTTTTTGTGTAATGTTGTTACGTAAGCGAGAAGCGCCACTGTAGGCCACGAAATTCTAATTTTGCAATTTGTAGATCAGTGTCAGGTTTAATGTTAACAAATATGGTTTAATCAAAGAGGTTTAAAAGACTCACACTCGTATCTATAGACAAGTCAAACTGTTTACTTGAGTAAATTTCATTATTTAAGATACGATTTTATTATGTAGTTTAATAATTTCTTGAAGTTAGAACTGTTAAAAGTTAGAATTCTTAGCTTTGCTTTCTTTGACGGTTCTTACTTCGTTTTTCTTGTTTATTGCATAAAAAAATGTACAAGTAATTATCAAAGCTCAAGTAATTACTTTAACTTCACTATAGATACGGGGGTTATATATCCCGAACATTTTCGATTTTGACACAGGAATGCTACCTGACAAGCAGGCGTATGACACTAGACAGAACGATTTGTTACGAAGTTGTAACAAGTATTGGATTTCGATTTTCTTTGTCTTCTCCCATCTATCGCTTGTAAATATTTGAATGTATTTGGGTTTAACTGAGTTATAATCATCGAACTCAAAGCATTTATTTCAATTTATATCAAATAGACCCATGATAGGCACTTTTGCATAGTCAAAAATAAGGTGCCTACAGTCCAGCCCAATACAACCCTCTTAGCTAATTTAATCCCATTGAATGACAATTTCATGAAAAAGTCATTCAATAGGATTATCATATAATGGGAATAAATTATATAATGATTATTATTTTAGAAATACATACGTTTTACGGACGCGGTGTTTATTTATGTTATTCTATTTATAAACACAATATAAATATTACTTTGATTTTAAATTTCCAAATAATCATTAGTTAACATCTTTTTCAAAGGTAACTTGGGATCCGGAATAGATCACTCAACAACGCGTGGAGAGAATGTCGCAGATCTGATAGAAAGCACTCTTCAATTGTTGGAGAGATACGGAGGGCCTGACGCTTTCATCAACATCAAGTATATGATACCAACATACGAATCAGCTGTCCTTAATTAACTTTATCTAGTTAGCACTTATTTACTTTTCAAGTCCAACATAACTCAAAGTGAGTTGAACATGAAGTACCCTTTAATACAAGTGGGGAAACTTTTTCATTGCAGCCGAGACGGGACTTATAACTGAGCCGAAGGCAAGGGTGTTATTGTGCCGAGATTAAAAAAAAATGAAAATTCAGATATTTTGAATTTTTAACACAAATAAATATTAATTTGTTGATAAAAGCAAATAATGTTAAATATAACAATGTTTATTTATGGTATTCTATTTTATTTATAAACACAATTTAAATATTCATCCAGTAAATGCCATGGGTAATGTTGAACTTTATGTTGGATTTGAACTTTTATTTTTAATTAATTATTTTCGAAGTTTTATTACTCAATTTGTAGTGCACGCATTTTTATGTGGGTACGGTTACTCAATATGATAATCAAGTAGTATTTAGTTATTATGTAGTTTTTTATATTGTAGCCTTTTAAAATATGTACTGTGACTTCAAAATCGTGTGCAATTGTAACGCTAAAAGTATTATTAGACTTTAAAAGTTGTATTGTCTTTAGAAGTAAGATAATTGTTTATGTGTGGTTGAAAGATAAAGTGTCGGTATACCGTGACCAAATTCAAATACCACGCCTATTCAATTAATGTTCAACATATTTCAACTTCAACATAAACATTTTTCAATTGTGTCGATGTCTTTAGAAACTTAGAATAAAAGCGATCTCTATTAAAATTAAGTGTTATTCAAATACTCACTATTGTGTTTATTGTATTCTATTCAATTGTTAATTTTTGTAATTATATTTATTGTGGCCTTCGTAAGTCTCAGTTGCTTTTGTTCAAGTTTATATTTTGTTGTTACGTAATTTTAGGTTTTGATAAATAAATTGTTTGTGGAATTTCTTTGTTTATTTGCCCTTTGAAGCCTGTTATGAATATTATAGATTTGCTTACTTTTGTGCAACAATGGTGAAGGGTTTACTAATGTTTTCCATAATTTAAAATACAATAATTTTAAATACCAGACTTGTATTTGCCATAATTTCATTAGAAAAACGCTTCAGTTGCCATAATTGTGAAATTACATAAAATCATTTTCACTAATTTAAAACAAAATAAGTCTGACATGCATGCATGCTTGAATTGCAAAAGAGGCAATCTGGAGCTCGGCGGCCACTGCCGGGGCACGCTCGCTTCGCTCGCTCGCCTTTGCACGTTGTGTGGTCAAAGTTCTAACCTAACCAAACCTAGCCGTTTCGATTTTGACTAACTGTTTATTGTCTAAAGATTATTTGCTGTAATAAATCATTTGATTACAGACCAAATGCCTTAATGACATATTTTTGGACAAAATAATAAACGTTTCTAAATTACATTAAATGTTGCTTATGTCAAGTATCGATTATGTAATGTGTTACTTATAGAAAGTAATGATTATAATACATGTTATAATGGAAACTTATTTTATGGCCAATAAAATTTATGACTAATAAGTTGATATGACAAGCTTTATTAGTATAAATAATAATAGTGTAAGTAAATATTAGAAGAAAGTAACCAAATATGGAATAGTATCCCTAAAATTGAATACCGCTATTTCTCGGAAACGAATACTCCAAGTTGCAAAAGACAGTGATCTTCTGTCTCTTTCCATCATTATACTTGCGTATAGGTTTCGACTTGTCAGTCGGGGGACCGTTGTGGCCGCGGTGAGAGTGTTTTGTTTTGGCGCCGTGAGAAAAGTTTTAAGGTACGTAAAAACTAATTTATCAAAACGTGATTGGAAATAATATTGTATAGTATGACTTATGACTATGCATTGATTACATGTTTGTTTGATCTTGTCTGATTGTGATTAGTAAAAAATCTGATGTAGGTACGTTTTGATCAGTTTGAAGTTTCCGAATACGGACAGTCCGTAGGGTCTAAATATGGACTACACATTTTGATGTCTGATGCCGTCATAGGACAGGAAGCTCCTGACTCAGAAGATGCAGAGTGTATGTTCTGTAACAGCCTGTTTTCTCAAGTTATTCGAGGAGAGACATGGATCTAATGCATGAGGCATTAGATCCGTAGTAGAGTACGGGCTATGGGCACATGCAGAGTTCGACACCTGGATATGTGATTTTTGCAAGTAACTTAAGTACCTTTTTAAAATTGACCAAAGTTCCTGTAGTATCTCATAAAAGTAAAGGCTTATTATTCATAGGTTTATAGTAGTCCATATTTGGGTACCTATTCCATAATTATGTGCCTTTATGTTGATTTTGTTTTTGAGAAAATTTTATATTTTTAATTAATATATTATGTAAAACAAGACTGTCAATAAGATAAGCGCACCTGTATGACTAATAATAAATAAGAATAAAAGTTTTTGATTTACAATTTCTTTTTATGACACAAAAACAAAACGGTATTCCATATTTGGTTACTTTCCTCGATGAGGGGGGACGATTATGGAAAACAATAATATTACAAAATATTTTATGGAAAACAAGACGATACCTAGTAAATTACCTAAGTATGGTAAATAAACGCCACATATTTCGGGTTACTATGAACCCGAAATATTTCGCCAATAATTACACATCGATAAAGTTATACCATCTGGTAGGTCACAGTCAATATTTAGATCAGCCGGGCAAAGCAATTTACAATCTGCGGACCCGAATATAGGGTGCTATGTATGCATGCAATTTGCATGGCCGGCTTCTGTTCGGGATAAACCAGACGTAGCGTATGCATGTTAGTGATGTCGGATCATGTGTGTATGCCTTGATTTGAATTTGATGGTGCCTTGACTGGCGTGGAAGTTATTAAGGTGTTTTAGAAGATAAACTAACACGGTTTCTTAAGAGATATCTTCCGTGATTATTACTTATTGTGAGCTCAAGATATAAGTGTCGCAGTGTAAGTTTAGTTATAAGCCGTGAAAGCTTAAAGCAGTGTTTGTTTTAGAAGTTGTTTAAGATATGCAATATGTATGGTGTTTAGAAATTGTAGTTGATTTGAAGACATTGGTTTGCTGTGAAATTGCCACAATTATTTATTTAAAAAAGAGTAGCTCGTGGCTAAATAACAACAGCCGCTCGGGTCGATCGTCAGGTTAAGCCGCGCTTGCCTGGGTTAGTGCGTGGATGGGCGACCACCCATACATACCGAGTTTCCTCAGTGCCTCGGAAAGCAAACAGCACGTTAAGCCAATTTAAGATCTTTGACAGTCGTTACAGGTAGTAATTGACCCGAAAGTCGGACAACCCGGCTTACCAAGGGGTATCGTATTACCCAGTACTAACTGGTTTGTGGGGGTCAGTAGAATACTGGTATTCAGCTGCATCCGGTTAGACTGGAAGCCAAACCCAACCAAGTTGGGAAAAGGCTATGCAGATGATGATTTACTTGAAAAAGAGTGGTAAGTAAACACTACGATAAAATCCTCAACACATTATAACTTCATGCAGCGTTTTTCAAGAGCACATATTATTACATTAAAAAGATACCTTCCACTTTAATATACAGGCTGAAAATAAATATACGAGGAAGTAACCGCCCGCTACACAATATCGGGTAAGGCCATATGAGATACGTGACGTCAAAGCCTCGTAGGACACTATTGGTGCTCTCACCCCACTTGTAGCGCGATATGACGAGAACTGGTGCTTTTACCTCTTGCCGTAACTTTGAAAACTCTTTGAGTTTTACAATATTACGAAAAGGTCTCAATATGTTGGGAATGTTGGGTTTTTTATATTAGCTTGGAGGCGATAATTTTTTTACGTTTGTTGGAACAAGGAGTATGCGCTAAGATAGCCCGCGCAATACAAATCTTACGTTTTTTGCATGTCAGCGTCAGGATGTATGTTGATTGAAATATGATTCGCGACCGTAACAAATATGGATTTAATTATTAAAATCATTAATTCAACCCTCTAAGTTCATTTCAAATCTATTCAAACAAAACACCATGATCTTCTTCTTCTCAAATCGATTACTCAGATTTTGTCCGATCAGTACGTAGACACCTTGACAGCTTTGTCATTTGCCTCATTCAAGTCCTGGCGGATGCAGTTAGTTTTGCACAACGGGCAACAGATATCCGGCATACCTTGTGTCGGAGCTACGCATTCGCATTGTGTTTGAGACATCTAGCACTTTGAAACGCAGAATCTTATTCACCACGATGCGATGATTCAAAGTCAAACACCAAGAAGAAGAGATGACTGACAACTCCCCCCGAATCCTATACATATAAGAAAACATTATATATTCATATAAATTGAGCAAGAACCCACCGTCTTACTGAGTATTTATCAGTTGGCTGCAGCCGCGGTCTGGATTCAAGGCGACACCTTTTTAGCCCCCCAACATTTATAACTGTAGGACAAAGATTTATGGGCACTGGATGTGATTATTACCTGAGGTAAAGATGTTTGTAGTGATGATACTTGTTTCTATGGAAAATGCTACTTTTCGTATTAAAACACTGCTAGATACCAAAAAAACACAACATTTTATGAAGTCTAAAAAACTGTGTTGAATGATTTTAATCTTCACAAGAGAAGAATATGGATTTTAAGCGTTTGTTTTTGTAAATGACTGCGCAGCAGCAAATATAGCATTAAGTTTTTATATACGATACGAGTAGTATTGACAGATTTCATCACTACCTCACCTGATGAAACGATTATTTGTTAATTTACGCGTTGTATTGATGTGACAACTACAATTTATTTTATTTTATTTATTTTGTTCTAACTTATGTACCTATTTTAATTATATTTTTTTTGTGTCATTATTTAATTTTCGATGAGCTTAATTAATGTTTTTTCTTCTATTTAATAATTGTGATTCCATTCTCTTGTTAATATGTTAATAGGTAATTATTTTGAATGTTTTAACTAACCTAATTTTAAGATAAAAAACTAACCTAAACCACAATCAAAGAATATGTTATAATAATGATTAATTTTGTATGTTTAATCCGCTTCCTGTGCATGCGGTGTTAGCCTTTAAGTAATTGTTACACTTGCCAATGTATATATATCAATCGCAATGTAATGCTACGTGTAAACAATTGTTGGCTAACCTTAAGTAAATAAATAAACAACTACGTATAATTAATATCGAGCTACGACGGGAAGTGTGGACACAAAATTCTACATATTGTAAAATCAACTAATGATCGTTTCAAGAAAGATCCAAACAGTAATCATTTTATTGTCTGCCCAAACTGCAAACTTCGGACGTACTCTTATACTTACACTTAGTTTTGACCGCTTGGCTTATCCAGTAAAACCTCGCATCGTTGTCGCAAGCGCCTTCAGACACGAATAATTTATCTTGGCAGCAATCAAGGGGGTAATTTTCGTGAAGACTGCGCTCCGAAACTATTTCACTAGTTTTCACTGTTTCATTATTATATGGGAAATGAGCTTTTTTATGTTATTTATGTTCTTTTGGCTGTAGTACTTTCATCCTTGGTAATCTCGGGCGATTAGACTCGAAACTGTAAATACTGTTATTGTCAGCCTGTATTTCTATATCCTCTTACTGCTGGGCAAAAGCCTTCTCCATAACTTCCAGATTTTTAATCTAAGGCATACGTTCAATATTTATTTTACTAGGAAGTGGAGTACATCTACATTAATTATGAGTTCTTGGTAAGTATTGTCAGTCACATAAAATTGTATCTACATATAATGGCTTTAAAAATATCTCTCACTAAGTCGAAAGGCACTTGTTCTGGTGACCATACATGGGAACCTTCAAAAAAAAATGTATATAAGTTTTTAGTGTTAAAACTTTAGACTGCTGCATGGATTGACCAGCAGTGTTATAGAACTGTTTCACAATTTTTCCTACATAATTCTTCGACAGTGATAATTTTCTCTAAAATCTCACTTTAACACACCAAAATAAACCTTATCAACTCTCTACCATAATCTTCAATTCAAAACACTCTTAACACAAAACAGATTGAGCACACAAACTAGACAGCCAGACAGAATTATCTTCCCTTTTTTCGTGATCCGATTTCTTGACGTTGCTCCATTTAATGAGAACATAATGATGAAAAATATGAAGCTGCAGTCTCCCCCTGATATTAATCGGCGCGATTTTTCTGAAGGCGACTTATATCTCAGCGTCGTAGTGCTTTTTACTGTCGGAGCTTCTTGCTTTAGTTTTCTGATTGTATTGTTACGCGGATTGTTATGTATTTGAATGTTTTTTTTTATGTGGTGTGTGGTGAGTGATGTGGGTTATATTTCATTTAGGAATGTTCATTGAGGAACGAGATGTTTTCTTTGCAGTTTTTTTTTAGTAAGTGTTTCGTTCATTGGCTTCATAGGTTAGTAGTCTTTGTGATTTATTGGTGTCCACTGAATGATGTTAGTGTCATACTGTTTGAAACTGGGGATATTAATCCGTCTTTGTGCTGAATAGTGATCATAAGGAGACCCCCGATCATCCGTGAATTCCAAGCCGTGAAACATCATTCATCATTTCCAGCCCACATCCCAATTTGTATGGGGTTGGCGCAGCATGTCTTCTTCTTCCATACTTCTCTATCACATAAGACACCTGCTTTCTAGCCATATCATCCTTCACACATTCCATCCATCGTTTCTTTGGTCTTCCTCTACTCTTATAGCCATCCACATTCATACTGAGAACTTTCCTCACGACATTTTCCTCATTACTTCGCATCACACACCATTACAACCGTGAAACAATTGAATATGCAGAATTTATGTAAAATATACTGTTACCCAGAAAAAGCTACGCAGATTATAATTATCCAAAAAATCCGAAACACAAGCCCAACATTTTATCCAATAATAACTGTGATTTCACTCACAACCAAACATGAATTTAAAAACTCCAAATGAATTCATTGCAAAAGCGGAATGTAACAAAATAAAGCTGAACATTGAAAAAATGCGAATAAAGCGCGGCAGGGTATTCATACAAAAAATATTACAACGGACAGACTTTGATTGCAAACCATCCCAACTAAAATGCAGAAAAAAATCCAATACGAATTAGTTCCTAAAAATGAAACACAGAATTCGACCCCAGCACTGTGCAATCAAATTATGAAACTCGAATTTCAACGTTTCATTTCATTCACTTGGACGTGTTGTCGAAAAATAAACATTGTGCTTGTTTTTAAGCCTCACGGGGTTGAATAACATATCTATAGTAAATACCTTCTACTGCAATACAGACGTTATCAGAAACAATGAAATTATACACTAAAAAGTAATAATTATTGGCCCAGCCTTTATTTTTTCATCCGTCTATGCTATTATAGGTTGCGACGCCGGCTTCCAGTCTTACCAGATGCAGCAGCTGAATATCAGTGTTTTACATGGAGTGAATGTCTGCATGATCTCGACAAACCTGTTACGGGGTGAAATAACTTTAAATGCTATTGTATTAAGAGTGTTTGCGCATGATCATGAGCAGTTCGTAATCTATTACTTTAAAAACTTTTTTTTTTTTGTAGATGGTCAAGCGTAGTTAATAAGGCCTTTCAATGTAATGTCTAACTTCTTTCATTTAGTTGAAAAGCCCAACTTAAATCGTAAACGAATCAACACCTTTAGAACTAAAAAAATAACAAAGAAGAAGTACATCAGATGTTTACTATCACTTTGGTATTTTTCCATCGAGTTACAAGAACCACGTAAACAAATTTGCAGGTTTTTAATCTCGTTCCCTTTTAGGGTATCATCAGATTTACATCTCTTTGTGGAACTGTGTTTATTTAGTTCGTAGTTTTTTGTAAGATAAGAATCATTCAAACATTTTTTTCTTTCTGATAAATCACTTATTTGCCACGAACTGCTTATGAAAGCTTGGATATTATTTTAATCGAGTGGAAAATTCTATCAACGGATCTAGCTGGAGAATCCTAGACTTTGCAACATCGGCGCGCAAACATAAAAAAAAAACATAAAACATGACTGTAGAGACCTCCCAGCGCAGAACTATAAGTCCATTATTTAAAAAAAAAACTGCTTTTTATACAAAAGGGATATCTACGAGGTCAAAATGTTTGCTATTTTATTATTTTTAATAATAATCGATGAAAAATTTCAACATCAGCGTTGAACTTCTTCGTCGATTAGTCTAGAAATATGTACGGGACTCACGGTAGCATTTTACGTTCCTATATATATGTATGTATGTATATCTATGTTTATGGGCGTACATGCTGTATACCTATACAGCGTGTGTTTTTATGAGAGGGATTACCTATACCACTCATGAAAATGAAATACTAATTAAAATACGGAACATTCCACAAGCTTCTTCATATTGTTTTATTATGAGAGCTATGCTTAGTCGGCGGGTCACTAATTGAAGTGCAATAGGAATGCACGATTTTATTTTGATATTAATCTTTGGTTCGTGCTCATTGAGGATTTGTTTCTTAGACGGGAGGGTGTGGGCACAATTTATAGGTTTCGTTTTTACAATGGTGAGAGTTATTAATGATTTTTTTTAGTTAATTAAGTTGTGTTCTAGGGAAACTAGGGTTAGCTTAGTTAAAACTTGTAATGTTGGAGAAACCTATTCAGTTTTGGTGTGTGTGTGAAAAAGTGTTGCTCATCAATTTCTTTAAACACAAAGTCAAGTCATCCATCATTGTATTGTCGTTCTCAAAGGTGTGGATAAACTGGTATGGACATATTGTGAATAAAATACCGGAATTGGACAGATATTGTACCGAACTGAAGTATGTCCACCAGCCAGTTCCGAGTCCGGCCCGGTCGGTTTAACTGAACGTATAATCACCAATAAAACTCAAGATTTTGATACCATTTGAAAACAATACATTTTTGTAATCAAACAGATAATTTCGCATGAATTTGCACAACGTCGACAGAAAGCCACCAAACATTTTCCAACCACAAAGCCATCCAGCTTAAACCTTTTACATCGAGATTCTCATTAGTTAAAAATAAAAATAAAATAAGGGGACGTTTTTAACAAGCACAGCAATAAAGGCCCGCTGCAGCCCGACTCAAATAAATCGTGGAAGAGCCCGAAGGTATCTGCCACTTAGACTGACCGCAATTACAATGTAGTGTTACATTCGACATTGTGAGCACTTTGGAGTAATGAGAATGTTTTAGGTGAATGGTTTTGTGGAGATATAAAGCTTTCGTGGCTTATGGTATTGAAATACTTTGACTAAATGGCAACTTTGTTGTGATTGATATAAAGGTCAAGTCTTTGAATAGTTTCAGGACTCACTATTTTTTTTTTGTTATCATACTTAGTGTCCTACTGCTGGGTAAAGCCATATGGGATAGAGATCTTGCGCGATTTCTGGCCATTGCAAACGATTATACAATTTGAGCCTCTGTTAACTGATCAATTAGATGATTGGGTTTTTCCACCAGCAATATCTCTGAAGCATCCCGGAGTATGGGCTTGTGCCCGAATGATGCCAATAGACTCACTCCTTATTACATGAGACTTAAAATATTTTTAAAAATATTTGTGACCATGTCTAGATACTACACATAACATCTAAATCACCACTGAATGAAAGCTTCATGAATAATAAGAAAATCTTACAAGTAAAAATACCTTTTTGAAATTAACAAAAAACATAATAAGTCAACTTATTACACTACGGTGTAACATGCAGTCACTTTTAGACTATTTTACAGCATCGCCTAGACAAATTTTGCAGCGAGATAAGAAAGAAACAGGACAAAAGGGGTATTACTGCGGCTTGTGGCTCTTAATGTGGATTATGGGAGAACGAATGACG
Source organism: Standfussiana lucernea (assembly GCA_964057025.1). Lineage (NCBI taxonomy): Eukaryota > Metazoa > Arthropoda > Insecta > Lepidoptera > Noctuidae > Standfussiana > Standfussiana lucernea. Next base: position 15,704,463 of record OZ059794.1, read on the forward strand.
GGGTCGAAACCAGCCCGCTTAGTTTTACGCGACGATAATCGAGATTAAACGAATTTCGTGGCTCCGCTACGGTGTGATTGCGATTTTACAGTTTTATGGTGCGATGTCGAGCTGATTATATTTATGCTGGGTTTTCTTTTAGAGTTTTGGAAGGTGCAAAGCTTTTTAGAAAAGGGCTTATCTGGTAAAGAACTATCTTCATATCTATTTATGTTATAATAGACTGAATTTGAAGAATGTTCGACTGAAAGGCCCTGATAACATTTTACATACAATTTAGTTTCTAAAATGCGTAAAGAGCAGGATACATTTTTACCACAATATTTTTGAAGACTTAATTCCGCTCTGCCAAGACAAATAACCATCCAATGGACACCCAAAGACTTCAATAACGTTCAAAAACTTTTACACACGTATAGTATATTCCAGAAAAAAAAAGCGAAAAACACAACACTCAAAGAAGAAAAACCTAAGCAGGTGTGGGATTACGTCACGGCAATGTTTTCCACTCGAATAGTGGGGATTGGTTCGGTCCGTCGGCTCTCGGCCCGTCGACTCTCGGCCTCGGCCTGTCTTGAGGCCCGGCCCAGCGGCGCGGAAACGTAGCCGGGACATGTGTACGGATTCCCATTCAGATGGGAATAAACAAGGTGGAAATGAGAGACTTTTTTTTATTGAGAGAATATTTTGTTTTATTTTTGCGAAATGGCGTGGGCGCTTTTGAGGTGAATTAGTTCGTATTGGTGAAATTGTTAAGTTGTTAAGCGAGCTTAAGGTTTTCTTTATTGGGAAATTATTTAAGGTACAGGAACATTCTAATTGGCCTCTCCATTGAGATTTTTTTTAAGAGCAGGTGCTATCGGAATTTGGTACTCGAAATACTATAACGTCGTTGAAGTAGTCCAGAGGGGATATTCCTAAAAGAAAAACCCAATAACACTTTCTCCGGCCCGGGAATCGAACTCAAAACGCCTTGGTCAGCAGTGGCACTTTTGACCATTAAATCAACAAGGCAGTTAAATAGAAATCCCAAAAAATATAAAACAAATAAGTTATCACAAACTACCTAACTAATATCTAAGCATATATTTACTAGAACTACCACCGATCCACCATCCACTCCAATAACCAGCCCAAAAGGTCCACCAACCCATCAATAACCGCTAACCACATCACTACAGACACACGCACCAACACACAAATACACTATTATACCTACCGATGCAATTATTAGAGGATTACAACGACACGTGCACAAAGCACCGAAACAATTAATATGGACAGAGTGACTGCCTGGAGTAGATTGGTACAGAAGACTAGCTTTAAATAATCAGTGAATGTACGCACACACATACACTACGTGTCAACGTACAGCGAGTTCAAAAACATTCGACTACATTCCTTTCACTTTTATGTTATCTCTGACTTTGAATCACTGTCAAAATCATAATGATCTTTATTCTAGTAACAGTAAGACTGCTGTTGGGTTGCACCTATGAGTGATTAGGTAGAGTGAAAGGACTGTAGCATTCAGCTGTGTTTGACTTAAACTTGAATTCAGTGTTCGATAAAACGTTCAAATTCCATTGCAACTATTATCTACTTAATAAGGACCTTTTTACTGCAATTGGTTACTGCAAAGAAAGTTGACTGATAGACATGGCATGTAAATTATCTTTTGAACTCGATCAGTTTGAGAAGACATCGCCGTGCGGGTATGTGTGCGTACACCAGTTTTTGCTCGTAGTAAGCTGGCCTTCTGTACCCGGTCTATTCTGTGGCAGCAGCTACGGACACCCGGGTTACCGATTATGCAGGTGACAGGAAATCAATAGGCAACTCATAATGATGCGCGCTACACGTTAATTAAACGCGGACGGTAACTGGTGAACTTACTTTACGTACAACGGACGTTTTTAATCATGATTTTCATATTCGACGCGAAATAAAGGCCTTGGTAGACGGGAAATGAAATGTTTTGTTTGTGCGAAATTCAATTTTACTTTGCTGAAGTCCAAAAAAGCTTTTGTGAAATGTATTAATTATTTGTGAAATTAAGATACTTGAACTGTGAGATATCAGTCGGTTTTCTAGTAGTAGTAGTAGTAGTGCTAGTACCTATACGGAGTACGGAGTTTCAGTAAAATAAGAGGCCTTACTATACTTGTCACATTGCTTGCTTGATCAGATTTTTTTACCACTCACTAAACTCACTTGTACATACAAAAATCAGACCAACAAAAGAAAACATGAACATATATTTTTTTTCTAAGTATACGTTATCCCACACTGGAAAATTTTCCTGTATCGTGGGTGCGTTTAAAAACATTCAAACAACCAGACCTGAAACAACTATCTGTAAGTAGGTCATACAAATATTTGTCCGTGCGGGAAACTTGCGACATGCAACGCAGCAGTCAATCGCTCAGCCACTGCGCCAATCGTGACGTCATCTCTGAAACGCACATCGTCGATTTAAAAAACCCTTACAACATAAACAGGCCATAGGTAAACGAGTAGAAGCTCAAGCCCTCTAATAATTTTCTTAAACCAACAACTCAAGTTTCACAACAAAATAAAATGCACAGACGAATAAATTCAATCGCAGAAAGTGAGCAATTACTGAAATGTCAACAAAAGGTTTCTAGTTCCCTTCAGTCAAGTTTACAGATATCTTCAATCGTTAGCTACTGATATCTAGGACTTATATATTTTCTTCACAGTTACTGAGTTATTTAGCTCACTGGGTTGAAGCAAATAATGAAGCAATGGAAATAAATATTATAACTTGCAGTTTTGCTAGCTAAAATTCTTGACATCACAAGTATAAGGTCGGATGTACCTATACAGAGAGTTTGTACATCTGACCTTATGCTTCTGAGCATAAGGTAGGACATTCAAATACAGAGACATCCGACCCTAAATGTGATTTTAAATGTGTCTGGAAGAAACTGGATAGCCATTACAAAAAACTGACAAAAGTGGAGAGCTTTGGAAGAGACCTCTACTCGGCATTGGGTGGCCAAAGGTTGTTGAAGAGAAGAGAAAGAGATAGACAGGTTTTAAATCTTAATTTTTTTTAAAGAATCTTGTCTTCAAATAAGTAGTCAGTTTATTTTGTTGTGCCAGTAAAATGATCAGACTCCTAAAGATTGCGAAATAAGAAGTATTATAAGTGTATCCTTTATGTAAAGTCTTCAGGTTTCTTTACACGAGTAGACGCATTGAAGTCTCTATAGATTCTCTTCTGTTTAAAATTGTTTTGTTTCTTTCATACATAATTTCTTTTTCTTCTTTGTGTTACTCGCTTGACAATCATTTTTTTTCGGACCAAACTTTGCAATAATTTGATTGGCGTTGATTGTCGGCAAAAAGCATCATCATCTTCCTGCCCTTGTCCCATTCCACTTGGTTTCGGCGCAACACGTTTTCTTCTTCCATTCTCCCCTGTCAGACGTCACGGCATCATTTACTCCTTTCTCTTTCAAATCATTCCTCACACAATTCGGCAAAAAACATCATTAAAATTAAAACACGGTCCCAATCCAAGGTGCAAATCTCCAATTATTCTACACTCAGAGAAAGATTCACCATTTATTAAAACACATTCCTCAGTCTCCTACTTTAGAACATGTACTAAGGTAGTTAGATAACAAGCCGTCGACTTCTACATGAATGCGCACGCTAACTACGTCTAAACTCTCGGTTGTGCTTGCTTGTGCGACACACATCGACGCACCGTCGCGTCGCATGTCGTTATAAGTTCTCAGAATATCTGACGTACATATAAGACGGTGCACTATCTTTGATGAGAGGTAGTTGATTTTTGTAGAGAAATGAAAATGCATCGTTATATTAGCTGTATGTTTTTATACATATCTTGTTGTGTATTCATTTGTTTTTTTGTTTATTTTATACATCTTTTCCGTGACATGTGTGATTTTTCATATTATCTTTATCATCACCATCGCCACCATTCTCCTGCCCTTATACCAATTTATTTAGAGTAGCATGTCAAAAAAAATGACAATTTGTTTGCAGCATGCGTTCTTCATCCATACTACTCTATTACACGTCATCTCAGCAGTCATATTTCATATTATATATACAATATTGGGGAAAAATATGGTATATTAAAATATAGTAAAGGAACGCAATTTATGATTTAAACATAAAACATAACTCTCGACATCAGAGGCATAAGGTCGGATGTACCTATATAAAGAGTTTGTACATCTGACCTTATACTTCTGAGCATAAGGTAAGACGTTCAAATACAGATAGTTTATACTTTCGACCTTATTTATGCTTCTGATGTCGAGAACTATATTACGATTTACGAGTACTTAATCCATTAAACCTTAAACAAGATAAGGAAAGTTTTATTAATATTCATTTAAAACTGTACAAAGTTCTTTTCCCCGTCAAACGAAATTTGCAAAAAAAAAAAATGCGTGTATCACTTTGAACAAGTTGAATACACTTACATTCATACCTAGTCTTGTATACCTATTACTGTCTTTCCGCACTCCTTCCAATTCATGTTCAAAGATATCATAGTATGCCACGGCTAACACTTAAGTCTTCTAAGATATATTGCACACTACTGCAAGATCTTTAACGCTACCAACAATACAACACAGCGTTAAATGGTTCAGATTCCAATTAGTACCCGATCAATACACAGACTAATTCTATACACAGGTAGTCGTTTGTAATACTATCGATATTTATTGTGAATTCGTCTTTGAATTATTTGCGTCTATAATTTTGTTGAAGTCGTTTAGGTATTGCTTTGTTATTGGAAATATTTGAGTCTTGTATTTTAGGAAGTTTATTTCGAGCTCCGGAAATAAATTAATCTTGTATAGAAAGCAAACTGGAAATGAATTAACTACATATAAATATGTATCTGTCTGTTACGCTTGCGCTCTTGATATTGTTTAAAATATCTGATTATTTTATTTAAAAAAACGCGTACACAGCCTCAATCGACGCTACTGATGACATGACTTGTGTCTAGCAAAAATTGCATTCGTTACTTGTATCCTTTACGTGAAAACCGTCGCTCTGAAAGTCGTGTGACTCGTGGCTTAATGTTATCAACTCTTTCACGTTTCAATTTCTGTAACTTTGGCTTGTAGGTCGCTAAAGGTAATAGAGAAAAACATCTAAAATGTCATCATCATCATTTTCCCACCCTTGTCCCATGTAACTTGGGGTCGATGCAACACGATTTTTTCTTACATTCTCCCTTGTCACGCTAGCATTTACTCCTTTTTCTTTCATATCATTCCTCACACAATCCATCCATCGTTTCCTTGATCTTCCTCTTACTCTCTATCCATCAATATTTATATTCACCACTCTAAGTCACATGCGATTCATCCCTCCTCAGCACATGTCCCTCAAAACATCTAAAAACCTACAACACGCTTCTCCACATCGAAAACTCATAAAATCCAGCGGTAATAAATTCATACCTCACCTAATACCTAGGTACTAACAGCAACTGATAACAGTTGCTATCTCGCCCAGTTCAGGCCGGAATTAGGTCAGCAGGCCACTCATAGGACACGGCGGATTACCGGGCTTTCCACGATCATACAATACTGTGACGCTTCGAATGCATTAATCGATTCGGAGATGAAGGGATTCAGGTGACCTTACTGGTACAGTTTCGATTATAACGGTAGATATCGATTCTGGCGTTGAGGAACTTGGCTTTTGGGAAATGAACTACTTTTACTGTAACCCCCGTAACAATAAACGCGTAGTGAAGTTATGTTAAATTTAACCATCGAAAAATCTGATGGTGAAGGTTATACCGGTGGTTTATTGATAAAGGGGGTTATAGCTCCCGCTGTGTCAAAATGTCAGCAAGCCAGCAAGGTGTACCAAACGTTAAAGGATCACGTCAATGTCAATTTTATGTAGCTTTTAATTAGCTCTCTTGAAAAAAAATCTTGATATTTTAAGTCAGATAGTAAAAATCATACTGCTTGCTGAGTCAAGAGTAATAGAGAAGTATAGAAGAGGAAAACATGGTGCGCCGACCCAAAATACTAATATCCAAATAAATTGAGATAAGGCCAGAGGAATGGTGATGATGATCGTAAAAATCAGCCGTTCTATACATTTCGACCGTGTATTGAATTTGTGTATTGAACAGCTGTCCTTTTTCGATTTCAACCTAGAGTATTTCCAATAATGAAGTGAATCCTTCAAAGTGTGTGCTAGGATTACAACGTGTATATTATTTTGTAAGAGACGATGTACTGCTGATTAATCTACAACCAATATGTACTAGTTTACCAAGCTTACAAAGTGTAAGCCATCGTTTAATCCCAGCTCGTCGATGCATATGACGCGCCCGTCATGTGCCGTCGGCTTTCAGTGCAACCGGCAATCGACGCGCTGTAAAATCGACTTCCGACAGTATGCTGCTTGTTACTTTTCTAAAACTGCTGTGCTTTAAGATCTATTAGAGGTAATCTTGTTTTTCTAATATCATACGAGTAATTTTTCGAATATATCTACCGTCTTATAAAATTTACATTCAGTTAAGTACAGTAATGATAAACGTCATTTTTTGATATTTTATCTTGTGTTAATTTTAAGTAACGTTTTATGTTCAGGGTGTTTCGTAGTGCAACATGACAATTCCGCGTTGAATGATTATTTCACCTGATATGAAATGACAATGTGGCTTGCATGACACTATAGCATCGCGGAAATACGTTCTGGAACAAGATGGCAGATGAGGTAACTGTGGTGACAGATTTGACTTCGGTCTACGTCGTCATAGTATTTCATCGGTATGATGTTTTTCTTCTGTGCCTAAGGGCTATAGCCCACATTTCTGCGCATTTCATGCAGCAAAAATACGTAAAAACAGCAACCAAAGCAACAAAATGCAAGAACCAACATACACAGCATAGCTTTACCGCTACTGACCCCCGGCATATCGCAAACAATTTTTCGAACCTCCCGCCACCCAGTGACCTAATTTCGCACAGGTGACCTGCATGTATCAACCAATAGCATCCAAGTGCTTGTCAATTGGTTAACTATATTAACCAATGGTGAGGACTAGGCGTGGCGTGGCAGGATGCCAGCCATCTCGTTGCATCTTTACGCCTACGCTTCACGCTGTAAGATAGGAAAGAAGGCCTAGTGTTGATAACGGTTCTAAGAAACACACACGTGGATATCTTGCACGCTATTGGTCAAGCGAAACGGTGTCAAACTCACACTGACTCAGATTTTACTCTTCGTATTGTGTGTTTATATGTGTGGGTATATACATGCTGGTTGTGTTCCGCGATACTTCTGTATGTTTCATTTATCCTACACTTGTTGATATTGCGGAAAATTTTCACTTGCCGTCGGCTGGGCGGTTCTGCCGAATAGTTGGCATTGTCTTATATCTTCAGGCTACGAATGGTAGTCTCTAACGCCTTACTAAGGCTATAATATAGAACATAATGGCCATTGGTTAAAGCTGTAATAAAATTTGCTTGATCTGCGCATGCTAGGAATTTCAGAGGCCGTCGGCGACCCGTCGCGCGTCGGTGGACTATTCAAATTTTATTGGAAGTTTGGAGTTTTTATTTTTCTACCACTGTCTGTTTTTAAAAGAAGATTAGTATTTATACAGCATGCTATAACCTCTCAATAATTTTCTTCAGGATGTTTTGAATATTATTCTCTTTCTTTCTTGAGTTTCCAAGACAAACTCGTACCAATGAATGAACGTAATCATAATTTCTTATCTCAATTTATTAGGAGACGGCGCAGCATGTCTTCCTCTTCCATATTTTTCTATTGCAGTAGTCACCACCGTAAACATTCTTTTTCTTCTCGACTCAGATTTTGTCCAACCAGTACGTAACGACCTAGACAGGTCTGTCGTTTACCTCATTCAAGTCCTGGAGAGTGCAATTAGCTTTGAACGACTTGTAGGAGAGAAGGTGTGTCATATCCTTTGTTGGGGCTCCACACTCGCATTGCTACCGTAAACATTTACAAAAATATTTTACTATTCATAACATAACATCACGCCAGCAATTCCCGAAGGGTTAGGCAAAGGTGTACCTAATATTACACCCACATTTCACCAGTTATGTTAAAGTCATATGTAATAGGTGGCGAGCCTACTGCCATAAACCGGGCACAAATCCAGACTCCGTGGCTGTTACAGAGAAATTCCTGATGGAAAAACTCAATAACACTTTGCCCGACCTGGGAATCGAACCGAGGACCTCAGACTCAGCAGTTGCTGACCAACTACCACTAGACCAACAAGCCAATCTTTACTATAACATGTTTTGCCTTATCACTTCCAATGCAATTTTCTTCCCTATCTACATCTCCCAGTCCCGGTACATCGTTCTACATAACTTCCCTAAATGCAATTACCATTATTAATTATTAAGCTCACTCGTCCCTCTAAAGATTTTCCCTTGGCTCGTAACGAGGCCTTTTCGCCCTCTTAAGATCCTATTATCGGATTCATATTTAATAAATACTGGGATGCCTTCAGTTAACTGTGGTACATTCTTTTGCTTTTATAGGCTGGTGTACCTGGTACACTTTTGGGTATATTTCAAGGGTTTGAGTTTACCTAATGAATTGTAACTTTGTTTTTTTTTTTATTGAAGTGTCAAATGAGATTTTGTGGAGATTTCAAAACATTTAGCTTTGCTTGCCATAAAAATATTTAAAAAAAAATCTTGAACCCAGAATTCTTATCCTATCAATGAAGTTATTTATGGTCTTTAAAATCTACTACATGTGGAATATTACCGTACAGATCATCGTCATCCGCCCTTGTCCCGTGTAACTTAAGGGCGCGTGCAACACGTTTTATTCTTCCACTCTTCTCTGTCAACCGTCACGCTATCATTCAGTCCTGGTTTTTCAGATCATTCCTACAGAATACGAATACGACCCTACAGATATTACCTACCTATTTGAATGAGGGCAAATTTCCTCCAAACAATTCATTGTCATACACATCCGTAGTTAAACTACATTATTAAACACACTTCTAAGCTATCATACTCCTTGAAAACTAAACATCAAACTAATCTTCCACCAACATCATTGAAAACAAAAACTAATTCAAAACACAGAACACAGCAAGCCAAACAGAGTCACATTACAAACATAACTAAATTTAATTTCAAAAGTAAGGAGAACCCGATGCCTCACAAACTCTCGTTCAAGCTAAATTAAAACTCAACGTATACCTACTCAACTTATAGATGCTCAAGTTGTACTCAACATTTATATGATATCTCTTGACTGCGTCATATGATATCGTTTGTCTATTGGCACAGAGATTTGCTTTTAAATGCGATTAAAGTATAGATGTCTTTGGATTTTTTTTCTTTTACAGATTTTTATTGAGAAATCTTCGACTTTTTCGCTTTTGAATGGCCGTTATACAGGTCTTGGTCTGGTTTTAATGTGTTTTACTTAAGAAGATGATTAAACACTTTAATATTCTTTTACATAATATTACTCCTTGATATTTATCCACGTGGTTTTCATTCGAAGGCATACGTCAGTCATAATTATAATGCTCGTCTAATCAATTAAGTATGTATGGACCACAATAATAGGTCCAAACTTTGAGTAATAGCGGTAATTAATACAAATAATCATAAGACCAACACTATCTATATAGCTCCATATTAACTACCTAATAAAGGGTGAGTCAGCATTATATCTCTTCAATTAACAAAACCCCTAAAACATACTTACGTTGTTTTTGATACATCTGGTTATCAAAAACAACGTAAGCACCAATAAAAAGACGATGACATTAAACAATCTTGCGCAGACGCTAGATGAAGACACATAACGAACGTGGTTTGGCGCTTTGCCTGGATACTATGACACAAGAAGTGCAATCTACCGCGACATTCTTTTACATAAACGTTGCATAGTTGGTGCAAGGCATAGGGGGAGCGGGAGCGAGTGGTTTAGCGATTTAATCGTCGAAAACATTTCATCACCATAATAAAGTAAGTATGCTTCGTCTGGTATATAATGCTCGTCTTACGTATTTACCCGAACGAAGGTCAAACTGGTACAAACAGATTGTATACCGGCTGCGGATACTTTGCTACTGACAGATTTTGTAGTCTCCGGTGTCCGAAGCCGTGTCCGCAATTTGTCGGTACCGGTTTGATCAAAACCTTAACTTGACATGAGCGCGGGAAGAATTAATAAACTGTGACAAAATGTGGTCTGTCTGGATTAATATACATACTAGGCTTCTACAATTAGTCAAGTATACACACAACACGAAAGAAGTAGGACAAAAAAAATGCTCCAATGTAAGTCTTGGTTTTTGGTTTTGCAGTAGCAGTATGATTAAAACTTGGGATTGAATAATATTTTCTAAACACCAAACATGCAATCTTAAACCGACTAACAGGGAAATGCGGAAGACTAAGTAAATGCTGCGCTACCCCCAAATAAATTAGTAAAAGGGAAAGATAATGATGATGCAATCTTAAACCGCTTGTGACTTGCACCACACAAAGAGATCACATGCAAGCCATTTGTTGGGGAAAAGCTATGGGGTTGCAGTTTTTATTATGAAGCTTGGGTTTCGCCTGCAACGTTCTAACAGATGCTTTTTTCTTATTTAATACCACGCCTCAGTGGATTCGCAACGTAAGGGATGAGAACCACTTTACAAAAATGCACAATTAGTTTTAAGGTTTAGTGGTATTGTACAAGAGTTGTATAACTATGGAGATTCGATTTGAGGTCAATGATATTATGTTTTTTAGTCACCTTAATTGCAATTTTAGTTGACCAAAGGCTAGGGAGATGAGTCGCAATCAGTTTCAAAGCGTTTTGTATTTTAACCACAACTTATCACTTATTGGTTAGAAAGTTACTTTGACCAGGCCATCGAAAGATTATTTTACCTCGAATATTATTAGCTAGATATACCCTTAGCCTGAAAACGGACAACGGACAACTAAAACAACTCAATACACGACAGATTCAAATGTCTTTATTGGCAGAAAATGGGGTCTGGCTTCCAAAATGGAAGGTATTTCAAACCTACCTTGTGATGGTTCAAGTGGTATATTGATTGGTGCGTCCCAAACAAGGCATCGCGAGCTTCAGAAGATATGCTTGATGGAGCAGGCAATCAATATAGAAACTCTCGGATAGCTACTATTGTTTCAGACTGTCGGCCCGGCAAACTGCAATATTACAAGCTAGAGGTGTATTCAATCTTGCGATGCAATTTGTTGCCGGAATATTTGGAGCAAGACAATTGGGTTGTCAATTTATTGAAGCAGATCTTTCAGGTGAAAATGCTTTGTTGTAAAAGGTTGCATTAACAAAACTAGGTAGAGATAGGTACGAAAAACGAAATAACATCTAGACTCAGGACATCTGGACTGAGGGAGGAATGATGTTAAAGTCAAACTGTTTATTTCAATAAAGCCACTAAAAGTACATTTTGAACATCAAATTTTACAAGGAAATAGAATTGATTCTATCTGCCCATTCACAAAGGCAGTTTCGTGTGAAGAAAAATAATGATTGATTTGAGACTCAAATCATTTCCATTTTTCCGTAACTCAACTCCTATCTCAAACATACAGGAGTCCTAACTAATCTTTTATTTTATTTAACTCACCAAAATATAAATGAAACTAAATACTTTCACAGAATGAAGGCTGTTTCCGAAAATATCATCGGCGCCCCAACAAAAATCCGCTCGAACGCTTTTTATTCCTTCCCACAAATCCTCAAACGATAGAATATCCTGACCTATTTGTTCAGAATTACTGTACATCAAATCAACCACCAATTTGTCAATCCGCTGCACACAAATTCAATCAAGCTACACACATTTTTATTTCCACATGGTTTCCTTTGTAAGTTGATTTGTGAAATATTCAATCGCGCCGTCTCAAGTGGGGCCTTATTGTAAAATATTTCGAATAATATGAAGATTATTGGGTACTAGACATCCCACGGGGGTTCCGTCTCACTATATTAAAGGCTCTCTATCTGTATATAAGGTATTGGAGAAGGAAAGCTTTGGTAAGCAATGTTGGTTTTATGTTTTTTGGATATTAGGGGTCGTTGGATAATTTTGATTCTTGCTTAGTGTGAAAGGACGTACGTTGTAATGGGGTGGACACCAAATACATACATATGTACCTACTTATGAGAATAATATTTGTGAAAATCTATTCATGGTCACGGCTATTGTGAACATTTGATTTTATAGTTGTATGAACGTTGATACTTAAAAAATGAATGACATTGGCGTTTCAAAAAACATTTCATATAAAATGTATTTGTTACTGTAGGTACACTTCTGCTAAACCCTTCGGGGTAAATAGTTATGATGCCATGTTATGAACTTGTTACTAAAATACCTTAGTGAATTTTTACTGATATTGAATACCCATATAATAAAACAAGCAGTTTTTATCAGAGTATCTCTTGAAAACGCTACAAAACCTGAATTGTATAGGCGCAATATTTCGCGAACAATATTCGTTTTAATTAACTATAGAGTCGAATGTTCGGACAAAAGACAATCGGATGTCCGCTCCGGGAGGGAGAGACATTTGGTGTCGACGACTACGTAACGACAACGACACGATGAACAGAATCGATCTGTTAAAACGTGATTTTTAATGTTGACTGAAATATTTTTTATTTTATTAGCTGTACCCGCGGCTTCGCTCACATTGTCAGAGAACATTACATAGGAACGCGAAGTCGTAGTATAATATATCCCTAATATCCTCTTTAAATAATACAGGGTTGAAGGGACATCGACGCGAAACAGTTACCACGTAGGTACTCAGTACATCATTTTGAACCCCCCAAATAGAATTTTTCATCAGTTTAAAAAATAAAAAAATTGTACAAAACAGGTAAAAAAACAGCACGGTGAGTAAGTAGGTGGTAACCGTTTTCGCGTCGGTGTCCCATCGACCCTGTATTCTAATAAACTAACTTACTGTTAATTTAAACGAAAACCTGTTAATAAATCTTTGTTTTAAGTACGCTAAGAAGAAGTTTATGAACGAAAGCAAATAGATGCAATAGTACCTATGCTTTTCCAAGGACTGATAATCAGGCAAAAAAAAGGTGAAGCGTAGACGCAGGTATCACGCAGATCGATGTAACAAATACTGTCGAAGCAAGCCTTTCGTTTATGTTGACTATTATTAATATTCTGTTCCGAAGTTTTAATGCAATTGCAGTCACATTTAAACGTTAAAGACGTGCCGCGAGTGAACAGTTGCTCTTACGCATATGATTTCTCTTCACTCCGGGGTATCTCTACAATTGAAAATAAAGCCCGTGTAGTACCGAAAAAAGCCTGTTGATGGGGTTGGGGTGGAGTTGACCCACTGTTTGCCTAGTGAAAAATACATGAAAAAACATAAAACGAATGGGTTGCCTGATAACATTAAGTCAAGACCATTTAAAATTGCGACAAACGTGAGGCTTGACCGATTTAACTTAGACAACGTTAAACCGTCGTGTTTGTAATTAAAATTACCTATATGTTATTTTAATAAGAAAACAGATGGTACATTTGCCTTTATAGGAGTATGAAGAACAGGGGTGTAAAGTTATTCAACCCCCGATAGAAAAGGGAGGGTCTTACGACCACACGGTTGTTATGTCCGATGGACTACTGCTCGACAGTTATTGTCGGTTTTTTTTTGTGTTTTGATATATTTGCGGATAACTGCGCGATTTAGAATTTTGATGTTAGTTCTTAATTTGTGTCATAGATGGCGCTGTAGTACTTTCTGCACTATGTTGCTGTAGTACTTTTAGTAGTGCAGCTACAGTATCAACTCATCAATGTATATCTTACTTTTATGGTAGTCCACCGGCACCGTGAACAGGGTCCGAGCTACCGGTGGTCAGAGCTCTTGGGAGAGGAACCTCCTAACAATACGCGCCGTGTCCAGAAGTACTGCTTTCTGAATCAAGCCCTTGATCCAGCTGCCAAGCGAGAGCCTCTTCAGATGTTGGTCGAGGCTCTTGGCTATTAAACCATCGGCCGACAATGACTGCTGTACTCACGTCACACATGTTGACATCCTTGGGAGCAAGATCTAGATACTTGAATTGGTTATCTTTCTCTGCTTTCACGAGGTTATTATTATTATTTATATATTTGTCGGAGAAAGCGATAACTTTTAAACATCAAGTTGCTGATTTGACCATTGTAGTAGGGGTAAACGCCGTGACGTCAGATGTTGTTTTAATGGCGGCACGTGGACAGAGTCGTTTTGTAGAGTGGGGATTGTGCCGAGATCACTTTTGCTCGGAACTCCAACCAAGTCACTCCTTCAGAACGAAACTGTCGGTTTGCCCATTTTGTGGAGATTATTTGTTAGTGTTATTTAATGTAAATTTGTGTTAAATAATAAACTGTGATTTTTGTGTACCGAAACCGAAACTATTACTTTAACATTCCATCATGAACCCGGTACCACCGAACCCTAATGACAACGGCGCTATCGCTCAGCCATCGCTTACGCCGTCATCAGAATTGGGATCTGGACTCGATTCCCACTGGCGTGCTATGTTCGAGATGCAGCAGAAGAACATGATGCAGCTGATCGAAGCCATCAGGACACCAACAGTGGCACCTCAGATCATGCCGCCAGAAATTAATCCGGAGCTACCAGATACCGATCCACGTGCTTGGTGCGATACTATCGATATTTGCCTCGACGAACGTCCACTGGAGGGTGCATCGCTTATTATAGCTCTGAGCAAAGCCCTGAAAGGTAATGCGTCATCGTGGCTGTCGCAGATTTCGCATGCAGGCATGACGTGGCAGCATTTCCGCGACTTATTCCTTGCGCGTTATGCATCCACTGAAACTCTTGCTGCATCGCTTGTTAACATCCACAACGGCCGGCCGAAGGAGGGCGAATGTCTCGCAGCGTACGCCAGCCGCCTAATGACTACCCTGTTAGCTCGATGGAAGAATCGAAGCCATGAAGAAATAGCCACGTCGTATGTGCTCGCTCATGACTCTCAGTTCGACTCTCGGCTTAATCGCTTGGCGTTTACTAGCGAAATAACGTCACGCAACAAGTTACTGCAGGAGATTAAGGCGAGTGCAAGTCTGAAGCGGAAGTTCGATCGCAGTACCGGTGATGGCGCCACTGATGCAAAGCGTTTAAAGCCACAAACTTCCACTATGTTCACGTGCCATAAGTGCGGCATACCGGGACACAAAGCGGTGAACTGTCGTTCGAAGTTTACGCAGCCTGCTGGAGCTAACGCCCAGAAAACTACACCGGCGGCGACTTCATCGGGTTCCAGCAAAAGAATAACGTGTTTCCGTTGTGGAGAAGCCGGACACATCTCTACGAACTGTCAACGCGGCAGTGCGGGTGGCGCGTCATCGTCGGCGGGCAGCGCTGCCAACGCAACGGCGGAGCGACGCGTCGATAGCTGCGAAATAGCAGGTGTTTGCGGGCAATTGGAACAATCCGGTGAGTCGTTTTCATTTTGTTTTGATTCCGGCGCCGAGTGTTCTCTCGTTAAACAAAATGTAGCTTATAAATTCTCGGGCAAACGTTCACTTTCAACCGTGCAAGTAATTGGTATCGGTAATAATTCGAACGTTTTTAGCACTGAACAAATTCTTAGTGATGTTGTGGTCGACAATAACGAACTGTCAATTTTATTTTACGTACTACCCGACGATTGTATGAAATACGATGTTATGATCGGACGCGATATTTTGACACTTGGCTATACGGTACATTTAACTGAATCTACCCTACGTATTTCGAAAGTCACAAATGTAGGTTGTTGCGATTTACCTCCCGTAATTGATCTTTACAATGTTGATTCTGATATTTCAAACGAAAACAAGGACCGGTTGACGTCCCTTTTGAATGAGTATTCGAATGCTTTTATCAATGGCTTATAACGACGATGATGAAACCGGAATTGACCTAACAGAGGCGAGAGAACACGCGGTGGACGGTATTGAGAAGAGTGCGGCTTATGAAAAAGCCCGTTTTGACAAAAATAAGGCCAAAGTAGTTAATTTCAGTGTTGGTGATTTGGTTTTAATTCAAAATAAAGAACGGAATCAGACTAAATTAGACCCCAAATATAAGGGACCGTTTAAAGTTGTAGAAGTACTTGACGGTGATCGTTATCTTTTAAAATCTTTGAATGGTAATAGAACCTACAAGTACGCTCACGATCGTATACGAAAGATGCCTCTAAGTAGTGTTCCTAATGAGTTAAACGTAGAGGACGGTGATGAAAGTACCTCCACCGAGTAGTAGACACATACCATGGCTATTTGGTCGCACCGTACGCACTAGTCTGTAGTCGTAACTGCAGCTCACTTGTGAGCTGTTCAGGGGGCGATGGGCAGCTGGTGGTACGGCGGGGACCTGGGTCTCAATGGAGACTATTGTTGTTTTGGTCTTGTACTGACCTGGGAGTCGCAGACTCTATGTGATGTGTGTGGTCGTATCACATGAGGTGATGACGATATGGGTGGCATAAGTGTCACTAGCTGCTGCGGCAGCTGGGCCATGAGCGTTGTATGTGATCGAAGTTGATTTAGTTGCTGAGTAAATATGATTGAGACTTAGAGGAACCTTTTGTTTGACAACTGTTATTTTCAAGTTATGCTTTTCCATAAAGATGTGGTCAGGTTGACCGAGCCTGTACTGTTGCTCCAAATTTGACTGTTTGGTTACAGGTACTCACGAGGACGTGTAACTTGTCAGGCTGGCCGTGTCGGAGAAAGCGATAACTTTTAAACATCAAGTTGCTGATTTGACCATTGTAGTAGGGGTAAACGCCGTGACGTCAGATGTTGTTTTAATGGCGGCACGTGGACAGAGTCGTTTTGTAGAGTGGGGATTGTGCCGAGATCACTTTTGCTCGGAACTCCAACCAAGTCACTCCTTCAGAACGAAACTGTCGGTTTGCCCATTTTGTGGAGATTATTTGTTAGTGTTATTTAATGTAAATTTGTGTTAAATAATAAACTGTGATTTTTGTGTACCGAAACCGAAACTATTACTTTAACATTCCATCATGAACCCGGTACCACCGAACCCTAATGACAACGGCGCTATCGCTCAGCCATCGCTTACGCCGTCATATTAATAATTAATAATGATGAAAATTTACATGTAACATGTTTTATTTTTCCACATAACCTTTCAAACCGATAGTGCAATATTCATTATTTTTTAAATGAACGTCGTCCTTATTTATTCGTATTTAATATCACACTCATAATAAAAAATAAGCTTCCAAACATAAGTAGAGAAGTCTTGAAAGACACAGTCTGAACTCATTTATTTAAAGTAAACTAAAACCAACAACTGCTTTTGTCTTTCACAGTAACTTAACTTCAGACAATCTTCCAAAAACCCTTTGATCTCACTTCGTAACATCGTACACTATAAACAGCTTTCGGGTTAAATAATTCGGGATCTGGTAGAGGGGCGTCAGCGCCATTGACAAAGGTCATTCATATTGTACTTCACGCTTCGCCGGCCACACTAATTCCGATTATGTCTATTTGTGTCTATAGCCGGCCAGTGTCTACTGTCTATACGTGAAACGGGACTATAGATACGGTTGAAATCTTGTGTTGGTATGTTTGTTGGGATTGTAACTTGGAAGTCGTTTTACAATGTGTTATACGTTGACTCAAAACATTTTCCTAATATGAGTTAAGTATTTTGCTATGGTTGATGCGTTTTGTGGCTATCTTTGTTTTTAATTTACTAACCATACAAAGATATAAAGAATGAGATCATGTGCATTGCATGGAATGAATATTGAACGCGTGATTAGGAGGAATGAATAGAATGACATGAGGAAAGTTTTGATTCTGAATGTAGAGAGCAGTAAGTGTAGGGGAAGACCAAAGAAACGATGAATGAACTTTGTAAAAGAGAAGTATGGAAGAATTTACTGCGCAGACGACGATGACGACGATCGCAGGAGAACGATAAAAAATTACAGCTGCGTTCAGACTTTTTTTAATATCTTGGCACAATAGCCTAACCTAGAGGCTTTACTGACGTGACTATAGATACAGCACAATGCAGTCTTGTTAGTATAGGCGTGTTTGTTTCGATAAAGTGGAATATTGAGGTTCTGGTACGAAGCTCCGTTGATTGAAGCTTTTGAGGCACCTACGGCTATTTGGATGTCAGTAAATTACAGCACGAGGGGATTCGAAAACAACGGTTCTGATAGGCAAACGCTTTATTTCAAATAGTTATATAAGAAAGTAACATGGTTGGCATAATAATGATGAGATGAGTTCACTAATAAACTATGCATGTATTTTGATGGCCCGAATGGCGCAGCGGTAGTGAGGCTGCCTTACGTTCATAGGGTTCCGGGTTCGAAGCCCGGTAGGAGCAAGTGTTTGTGTGATGAGCATGGACATTTGTTACCGAGTCATGGATGTTTATATGTATAATAAGTATGTATTTACAAACAAAAAGTATCTATGTAGTATATCAACTATCTGGTGTCCACAACACAAGCCTCGTTGCTTAGTGTGGCACCAGATGGCGCTGTGTGTAATGTCCAGCGATATTTATTTATTTCTTTATTTTATTTCAACTACGCTTTAGAACAAACTAATGATCTCTCCGTCTGCCTGGCAAAAACAAAATATTTATTTCACATAGACCTACCTGTGCACTTATGAAACGTCAAAAGATAATTGCACCCCTTATCCCACTAACTATCTGGAATCGGCTATCCTCTTGAGTCTTCGCGACATGTCTGTACTAAGTCGTCGAGACAACAGCTGTTCAGGTGAGATATCTTCAGCTATTCTTGACGCGTCGAAATAAATAATGCAACCTGTTCTAAGAAAACATTTAACATTCACACCTTATCCCAATAACCAAACCAAGCCACGTCAGCAGCTAATTGCCAAAATATTTGACACGAATAAATCAAAGACACCATTTATGTCATATTATGTCACACTAATCGTATTACCTGATATGCGCCGTACATCACCATCTGCAACCGTGTGGGTGTGTAGTGTGTATGTGGGGGTGTGATGACGTTGATGACACGGCATTGTGGTGGCTTAATCATATCAAGGGCTCATTAATTATTCCCGCGGGGTGTGCGATGCCGATTCAATGCTGATGAATAGGATGTTGTCATTTATGCGTTTGTGGACCCAGGAATATTAGGGCATATTGTTTCTTGTGTCTTGGTTTAGCTGGACGATGAGTTTTCGATCTATGTTCTTCTGTTTTTTTGGATTTTCAAATATGAACCAGTCGACTTCAAATGGTTCCCGTGAAAAACAAAACAAGATAGTAATAGTTAAAAATATCCATTGTTGCACATCAAAAAAATGTGTCTGTTAGTAGACACCATTTCTTCAGTTAACAGATATACAATTATACCATGACGATCAGGTTTGCAGCAACAGTGCTGTTCCGAAGAACAACTTACCTGTAACAAAGATAAAAATAACAATTAGAAAAAGATATTATAATATTACCGAAAAATACAATGATTGCTTTTGGTTGTGTATGCCTTTTCAAGAAACTAGTCATCAAATACCAAATTAACTGTTGCATCTAGTAAATCAAAAGCCTCAGTTATGAGACACTCTAATTATTGCAGCTTCTGATTAAAGTAGTACACAGTAAAATCATCGTTTTAATCAAAAGACACACCAGAAAATTGACACATAATATGTTATTAAGCGCGCTCGTGTGTTGCACACCTATTAACTCACACAGACAAACCTGTAACGTTAGTCTCAAAGAGATGAGATGGTAACCCGAGAGTTCCTAATTAACGAGGCTCGTATCAACGTATCTAACCGCAATAATACTTGACTTATAATTAGCAACGTCTTATATTATTTCTGTCATAACAACATAACATACACTATGATGTACTCGAGAAGATTTCTGAATATTAAGTTGTTCTGAAGCTCTTCAAAAGGATAATGTTGAAAATGATGAATTATTTCTTCGTCTGCAAAACAGATTTTAAGCTGCTGCAAGAGCATGGAGTGGGGATCAAATTAATGAACAGGGTAATAATTTATGAGAAGTTTCTACATAATAAGTTAATAAGCTATTCTTTGAAATGATTGTTGTTAGGTCTGCTTTTACCTGAATTGCAGGCAAAATAAGGAAATAATTGGGTAGGATATCTATGAGTATCCTTGAGAATGTCAGGTACTTCATCGCCATAAAGGCTTGTCTGCTGTCTTTGTTATTTAACAAGCTTTTGCCCATTTATTCGACAAGCTGTGCCCGAAACATCACTCACGTGGCTATTCTTTCCGCATGCCCTCTAAAAAATTCTCGTTAGACAAAAATATTAGGTTTTAGTTAATTGAAGTTGATATACCACTTAACTTCAATTATCCTTGCTTTATAATTGAGAAACAAACGTAAGTGTACCGCAGAAATAAATCACCGAATGGCACAAGCGAAAGTTTTTAATGCAAAGCATCGGTAAGGACACAAAAATCTTTAAATAGTAAATGATGCTTAAAATGCGTATTTCAAAATTGCGAATTTTTTTGTGACACAAAAGTTTTTTTAATCACGTTTTAGGCATAAGTCAATGGAAAAGTGAATTGATGTTATGTTATGTTATACTCGCAACAGGACACGCTTCAAAATTATTGACATATAATATGATTTTTAATATTATTTGACGTTCGATTATAAACCCAGGATTAACTTACTTTTGGTTGCCTATGGGCAGTTCACTATAGCACAACTAACTAGTCAGAATAAGGTATTTACAAAAAGAAGGCTGGAGAAACAGACACAGAAATTAAATTTCGTTTTTATAACAGTAATAAATTATAAAGTAGTAAAAAAGCAAGAAATCTGTGGAAAATTCCTACTCGTCCCTTTGTCTCTAATTAGTAATTGCTATTCATACCTTTGTATACAATCCGTTTTGACGTCAATGATAAAAATATCCCATTGAGACGGTCCATTATCGAGGGGATAAAAACATGGTATCACATTGTGAGATCTCCCATGTAGTGATGTACCTTTTGAACACCGCTAATGAGCACTTCCAATACCCCTTATCGTATTACGTGTGAAAATGAAGTTCTTTGCTATTGTTATGGTTTGTTATGGCGTGTACACAATGGTCCATGGCGAAGTAGCAGGGTTCATAATAAGAGCACTGAACATTTAAGGCAATGGCAGATGTTCTAATTAACTGGACTTATGATGGAGAAAATATTGTTTATGAGCTTTAGTAATTTGTAGTGTACAGACAATACAGTGATCATTAGTTAAAATAGACTTAATTGTAATTTGAGCTCAATTGATTTTCCGATCCAAATGAAGTGTTTCATAAACATTGACCTACGAGAAGACTCTTATATGAAAATATGTCCAACTTCCCAACTTTATTTTCAATTAAGTATGTTTCTGTAACAATTCGTTTAGTATACAACTGAGGCCCACTCACTCGTTAAGGGGCAACCTACGCCCTGAAATAATCGCCTAACCTTGTTTCTACCTGTTCGCACCCATGAATAGAAAACAGAAGGCCTATTTTGATATTTTAACTAATGTTCGGAAGAGAAGAGAGAAGTTACCTTGTTAGATTACTTTGTCAGTTATTTTGATAGTATGGATAATTCTTCTTATTAGAAATTAATCACTAAAAGCAGAGAAGGACCAAAAGTGGACCCTTGAGGCACTCGTACATTTAACTACAAACACTTATGTACTTTTTACTACCTAGCTTTTAGTTTTTACTTTACTCAAATTATAATTTCGGAACTATATACAAAACCTCAAACTCATGTGTTTCTCACTGTATAAAGTTCCAGCAGTGAGTGCCTTTTATTACCAATGCGTATCGAACCTTCTGCCCAAATCTTGCTGGTCGTGTTTGTGCCTGCTCCTCGAATATCTTGTACAAACATGTCAATACACGCCTATTTATGTGCCCTTGCTACGTAAAGTAGGGCATTGTTGTTAATATTTTCTTATACAAAAAAGCTTGGGTTCGGAGAAATTTGGAGAGATTGTATTGTATACGTACTTGTATTAGCGACAAAGGTGAAGTTATGTTTGTACTAATTAGGTCTGGCTGTTGCCAAAGGCGTAATGAAAAATATTATAAAAGATGATCTAGCTTATTACAGAATTTATTATGTTTGTAATGTTATTAATTATTGATATATTATGCCCATTACTTGCTTTTCTCTAGAGTGCTTAGTTAAAAACAAGCTTTTCTTGGATTTGGTTATTTATTATGGAGCCTCTGTAGGAGATCACAGTATTTTATCTGTGAATTTGCTATTGAAGGAAAATATTGCATAGAAACTAAGAATTGAAAGCCACAGCAATCAAATTAGTAGTAGCCTGTAAATTTTATACATTAAAGCACAGATATATCTAACTGTTAAGTACATAATTTGACAAAATGTTGTTTGTTACCTAGTAATAATTACTATCTTAATTGTAAAAACTTGTACTATTGCATGCTATGTATTGACCAAATTTGTGTTACTAAATATTTTATTTAAGAACTTCATGTACCTACCATATTTGATGCAATAAATGAATTGAATTGAATGATGACAATGATTTATAATTTCTTAACTGGATAAAAACTTAAAACATCTGTATACATACATCTAATGCAATTCAATAAAAAACTAACATTCACCAACAAAAACTAACAAAGAAACTTAAAATCCGATATTATTTTCATTTTCTACAATGAAATAGAACTGAGTACGGGGTGAAACGACGCATTTGACTTTAACAAATGATATTATAGCAAAAATGCAATGTCTGAAAGTTACACAAATCGCCCAGAGAAAATATAGCGCAGACTCGCTCTAGAACCTTTTTGGTGATAAATTACGTTACTATTTTCTTTAAGTTCAATCGTTTTTAGAAATGGTTTTAAAATCTTTCGGTCAATTCGGCTTCTGGGAATTTGTAAGTGCATTAAAGTTAACTTGGTTTGGCAGTACTAGTTTGGTTCTCGTGCAGATTTTCAAATAAACTTCAAAAATAGATTTTTAATGTCTGTGTGTATGTTTTTCAGTTTTACATTATTACCTAAACATTATCATCAATCAAAAAGCAAAATGAATCACTAGCTATACTTAATTTTAAACTCACCATATCCATAATCTTCTAAAAACAACATCAATGCCAAACGTAGCAAGGGACTCAGGTAGGGGTTGAAGAGGGGGTAAGAGGGGTAATAGAGTGTCATCTTGGCATTATAAATGATCACACTCAACCCTTGACTGCAGGTAGAACCGTCTACACTGTTTTTACATTTACCACATCGGATTATGTAACCCCTTTTCAGGCCACCATAATAAGAATGGAACGGTTAAACGTGATTTTGGTTCATTTATTTTGTTGTTTGTGCTGATTTTTACGGTGGCCTCTGTTTGCAAAGGTGGAATAAGTACTTGGTGAAATAAAAACGACTTGAGTTGTGGAGAGCATGGCTTGTTTTGTGATTATGATTGTGTAATATTAAGGGAGATTAATATATGTATTTAAAATGATAACAGTACTGTTGAGAGCTAAATTATACAAAATAATATTATTATAACTGAGAAAAATCAAAGTACCACACAACAAATACACTAATTGCAACTGTAGAAGCAGTTTACACCATTCTATCTACTAAAACTCATACTGGCGTCAAGTCAGTACTGTCTGACATACTGAATCAATTATAAAATCATTTTAAACCTTATCTGCCATTATAAAAGACACAAAATTAATTCAACCACCAATACGAGTATTCATCCTTCATCAAAACCAATATCGGCTTCGGGAACCAAAACTCAAAATTTTATCATAACCAAAAATAAAACTCGCCCCTTTCAAAACAAACGCAGGGTGACATCAAAAACATAGAACGAAAAGTTAAAATCTGTTCGAAATATGCGCACAGAAGGATAGAGGAAGCCTTGCACAAAGAGGAGGAAATTGCCTATCAAGAGTTGGGAGTAATCAAACCTGCGCCAATCTAAGTTCTCTGCGGACGGTATATTCTAGTTAATGAGATATTTCCACAAAGTTATAATGTGGTGAGCTTACAACGGTCAGTTTTCGGTTTAGTGGGTATTACAGAGCTTTTATTTTTGACTTGGGAGATTTTTTATTGCAATTTTATTTCAGTCATCAGTTGTCTGTTGAAACTGTGTGTTGATTGAACATCATCCCTTAATTTTTTAATTTAACAACTAAGGGATGATGTAAAAAGTTGAGATGATTGATTGTGATGTGAAAAATTAAGGACCTATTGAAATAAATGCGTCCTTAATTTTTAAAATAAATTGTATTTTTTTCATGTAGATAACGACTGTTATACATACTGTGAGGACATCGAAACGTATCGGTGTATAAATCAGATAGCTCAGTAGTCATAGAACCTTTCTAATATCAAACCTGCAGATTTTCACAAATCGAGCCTCATCGATGACCTTATCAGATAAATGGTCTATTTTGTCAGTACAATATCACTACAACTGATTTTTCTCGAATTGAAACACCTTTAACAATAAACAGACATGTTATTTAACAACAAACTTTATTCTGTACCAATAGAACATAATATTGCCTATCAAAGGTTCAGTAATAAAACCTGTACAATCAATCTAACTTCGGTTTGGTCGGTATATTCAGCTTAATGAGATATTTTAAGAAAGTGACATAACATGGAACAGAAGAGTTGTGAAATAGCTGACTAAAAGGGGTCAAGGAGGTCATTGTGACAGATTTCATAAAGAGCGAAAAATTATGGATTTCTGGTCCTAAGACGCTTTCTTCCGACCAGAAAATCTGCATAGAAATAGTTACTACCAGTCCGCGGTTACTCCGTACAAGTTCGACTGACCCTTTATTAATTCATTATTTATGTAAATGTCTGATCTTGTTAAGACTATAATTCAACAACCCTAACGACAAGCGACGATTGCTTAGAGACTCAACAAAAATAAGTGTTTTTATAAAGTACGCCAAAAAGAGCATCTGCACTTCTGCAGCCATAAATTACCGCTCTATTTTGCACCTTCAAAACCATTCTAAACCCACACCACTCACCATAATATCAAAACCGTCGTTTTTACTGAAACATCAAAGTCTCATCCAGTTTCACTCTTCGAAATCATCGTTTCCTTCAAATATTGACAAACTTTCCTAAAGTAAAGCTGTGATCGTCGCCAACTTTTAAGTATCTCGGATAAATTAATATTTCGGTTTTGCGTGTCTTGTAATACTTCGTCGACAATCGATTGGTTGTTGAGGATTTATCTAACGTTCTATCTTGATGAGGTATTGCCTGGTTGAGTAGTTTTGATAAAATAACAAAACTTAATATAACATCACGCCTGTAATCCCCCAAGGTAACCCTTCTTCTGCCTAACGGCAGAGATGTATCTAATAGTATAACCACATTTAGCCAGTTATGTTTCAGTCCCATCTAATATAGCGAGTCTCAACAACGCAATTTTAGATTTTGTTGTCATCTAGCGTCAGTCAAAATGGGGCTGTAGGTTCTAAAACTTATTATAGTTAATGATTTTGGTAAATATTTGCATGCTACAATAATGATAATAATTAGTAATATTAATTTGACTCTAATCCGTTATACAACAGCCAAACTAAAATTCCAATACTAAGAATTTTCAGCACAGTTAATAGAAAACAATAAGTAGACATCTGTAAAACACATTTCACTAAATTCTTTTCCATACACAACGGAAGAGTCGAACTGTTTCTTAATTTTATCTAATTGTATAGGCTAAATAACTAACTAGACATAATTACACCACACTTATACAGATACAACACCAATAACAACCCTCCATAATTTTTACTTTACATGTTCAAAAATATATCAAAATAGTTTCACCGAATATTACCGTTCCCATAATGGTGAAGAATGCTTTTGTCCCCATGGCTCGGGCCAAGCGATGACATATTGGTTCACATATAGCTGGATCATGTGTACTCTATATGTATAGATAGCTGGGTTATACTATTGTCTCGTGGTGGATTATTGAGTCGATTGAGAGTCGGTTCAGTGAGATTTACAGAGAATGAAATCGTGGTTTTATTTTTGTTTCAACCTGTTACTCAAAAGTCAAGTCATTTTCTTGTAATAACAAAATAAGTTACTTACAGACTTACAAAACTATTTAAAATTTTATCAATCTCAAAATGTAATCTTCTTCTTAGCGTGTAGATGGCAATCTAAATTGTGTCAGCCCAGAATTGAGCCACTAGTTTGGCGCCTTCAGTAGCGTCCATCAGTTCCTGTAGTGATCAACCATCAGGACACGCAGGGCACGATATTAAGTGCCCCATCGTTTGTGGAACAGCTCCACATTTACAGTCCAGGGCAGAGTCATTAATGACTCTCCACCTGAGCAGGTTTTCCTTGCTGCGACCAACCTGGGTCCGGAGTCTATTTAAAGACTTCCAGGTCAGCCATGGCAACTCATGTCCAGGTGGGAGATTTTCAGCAGGTGGAACGAATGGGTCGGGTAAGGATGCACGACCTCGCCACAGCTTTAGTCTTTCCGTAGACCGCTCGCCAGTGAGAGGGGTGACACACTTCATAAAACTGTTTCCGCTTTTCAGCCTTTGCGACACGAGGATATTTAGGTGAAAAGGGTGTCGTGTGTCTGAAACCATTTTAGCTCTTTCACTAGAGCTTGCCACTGTTCTGCGGACTTCTGCTGGCGCTATACCTGCCAGTGGGTACAGCATCTGTACCGGGGTCGGTTTAAGACAACCAGTGATGATCCGGCACGTTTCATTCAGAGCTGTATCCACTAACTTTGCATGGGCCGAACGACTCCACACGGGGCACGCAAATTCGCCAGCTGAAAAAGATAGCGCCAGCGCAGTAGTCCGCAGGACATGAGGCGAAGCACCCCACCTTGAAGAGACTAGTCGCCGTAAGAGACTGTTGCGAGTGTGCACCTTCTGCTTGATGGTATTGCAGTTTTTGCTGAAAGTCAATGATCTGTCCAGAGAAACCCCAAGATACTTTGGAAATTTACTTTGTTCGATAGACACCCCACCCCAAACGATGTTAAGTCTGCGCCCAGCCTCTCTCAAAATGTAATCATATTATACTGTATATGAAAACGTTTTAATAATTTTAAAAAATATATGTGTGTTAAACCTTTTAAAATATTTAAAAAAGTATTGTTCAAAAGTTAACCCTATTGTGTCGCATCGACTTACAATCGAAAACCCTGAGTAGTATCCGGGTCGGAATATTCAAATACTTTGCCATATCCGATAATACCTCTCTCATGCAAAATGCATACAATATCATTCTTTACTTCATACACGAATGCTTTTCCAGCGTAATTCATGTAAAACTGGCTTTATTTGAATTTTATGCGACCAAATTTTTGGTTTTATTTTTGCCCTTACGGGATATAGATCAGGTTTATTTGAAGTTTTCCCTATTATTGTCCTGTTATTAGTTATGATTGTTTTTGAGAAAAATAATATCGAAAAGTGGAGACTTGTGACTCATATTTTCCTTGCGTTCTACTAAATTAATTTAGCTGAGTGGAACAGAGCAGGCTAGTAAAATAAATATGCCAGTAACCTAAGCTGTTTTTAAGATTATGCACAGAAAGAAATATACCTACACATTGAAGATTCAGTCAAATTGATACGGAAAAATTACGGAACCCGCTTTGGACATAAAACTCTGTCAGATAATAAAGTGAAGTATTATATCTGACAGGGTCCGGTATCCGCAGCCGGTCCGCAACTAGTCCGTGTCGGTTTAATCGACACTTAACCTGATAAACGATTAACCGACACTAAATCACCACATTCAATAAAATTAAAATCACAACTCAACCAATAAAAACTAATTTAAAGCTACAAAAACATCCCTAAAATACCCTACAGCCAGAATAATAATGACAAAATAATATTTACAATTCAATTATGAAAAGTTTCCCCTAAAGGGGTGCGTTGTTTCGTTTACAATTTTATTAGGGCGCCCTTAAACTACATGGGGATTACTTAAATGGATTCGTAATGGATGTTTCTAAACGCCTCAGCCCCTCAGCAAAGCTCTTCGATTTGAGTGTGTCTATTGAAGTGCAGGATTTGTTGGATAGAGTACTGGTTGTGTTCTACGGATGCTGGGATTTTCTTTCGAAGTTTTTATTGCCTTAAAGGAGATGCTTGTCTCAAAGCACTTTACATGTTTTTAGTACGGGAGCATTACCAAAACCTGTGGCATCTTCGTTTAATTCATTTTGATAGGTGACATGAAAAATGATGAAACAATACTACTGTATGTGTGTCACACAGGTTGGCAAGATATTTAGGTCAGGACCTGAAATGATCCTTTAAATTCATCAATTTTACAGTTGATAAATTAGTAGATATTCATCATCATCATTTATATAGGTTTTTATACAGGGTGGATTCTTAAGACGGGGCAGTAAAAGCAGCTATCCCAACCGTATAAATGAGTTGTTTATTTTGGTCCCCGAAATTCACCAGCCATATTTAGAACGCGAAAACAACAAATCCATAATTCCGACCTCACAAAAACAACTGCACCACTCACCTATTTCATAAACAAAACAATAGCCTAACCTACTAAACTCTAACTCATTGAAAGGTTCAAACTTTACAATTAAACTAACTTTATAGTACAGGCTTCACCGTTCAATAGTTCTCGCAAAATCACAGCATAGTTGCCTTCCGCCTGTTATTAAATTTATTCGTTATACGGCCGCGAGGTTCATAAAGACTTCAAGTGAGGGGTGAGGGGTTACCATAGATACTGAGGGGGAGGCTGTTGCCATTGGTGATCCCAGTTGCCTTGGTTCCCGGCAAGGTGCGGGGATGTGGTCCAAGTAGCGAAGGTAAAAGATGTTCCTTTTCATTTTTTGGAGGGATTTTATTTAAGAGGCTTAGAAAACGAAATGTGGAGAGAAATTATTTTGATGTTTTGCTGTTTATAACTCGGGACAAATATTGTTGTTTATTTTTTTTTTTTGCAAAAAGTCTACAGTTTGGCAACTCGCCTGTTAAAAATATTACCATGACAATTAAGATGTGGCAACAGTCATTCCCTACGTTGTTCAAGAACTTCCAATTAAGTTTCTGCAATAAAGTTATGAAAATTATGTTGTGTGACAATTTTTGTGATGATGATGGAAGACACACATGTTCTTCGTCGTTTTTGCGTGGCGATGGCAATCTAATGGACTCAGCCCAGAATTGGGCTACGACTTTGGCACTATAAATTTCAACCTTCAGTTCCTCTAAGAGCTCATTCACACGGCTCCTGTCATTGACGATCCGTCATGACGGATGGACGTTCACGTTGCATACGGAATAGTGTTTTATAACGATCCGGGAAAAAAAAAAAAACGAGTTCATCAGCGAATCCGTCACTAAAAATTCACGATTTGTGTTTTTTGACGTACCTGATTATTAATAGACAATACGTGATTTAAGACGTGTCCGTCATTTTTGACAAATCGTGATGCGTGTGAACACGGGCATTTAAAAAGCATTGCCGCCGTCAAAAAATAATTACGGATTGTGAAAAACAACGAATCGTCGTCGTGTGTACGGGCTGTAACGTGCAAAACACGATATTAAGTGCCCCATGGTTTGTAAAACATGACATTTACACTCCACCATATGTTTTCCTTGCTTCGAAAAAACCAATTAATAAAAACGTATTGTTGATCTCTTTTTTACTTAAATGATCCTTTATCTTGTACCACGCCCTTCGATCTCAAAGTCCTCATTACGAGTCGAACAACAAATAAACATTGCTTTCGCTGTTTATTGGACATTATTTATCGAGATCTCTCTTTGCCGTAGGATCCTGTTTCGTTTTATAACAGTCCTTCTAAATGATAGCTAGTACCTGTAGTACAAACGTAGTTACGTCTTTTTGTTAAGTCTTTAATGTTTTTCGTTTGAAATTAAACGGTGTACTTGAATTTGTATGGGTTTCAGTTTTTTTATGTGATAGATAATAAGATTTTTGTGTGTTATTTGTTGGCTCCATAAATTAATATTTTCTTATTCTATTTACATAACATGACATCACGCCTGTCATCCCCGAGGGGTTAGGCAGAGGTGTACCTAATAGTAGAACCACATTTCACCAATTATGTTTAAATCCCATTGTAATAGGGGGGAGCCTATTGCCATCAACCCGTCACAAATGCAGACTCCGTGGCTGCTACTGAGAAATTCCTGATGGTTAAACAGAATAACACTTTGCTCGACCTGGGAATTGAACCCAGGTCCTTATGCACAGCAGTCGCGCTTGGATCACCAAATCATCGAGGCAGTTTTATTCCATTTGTACTTCTTTATCACAAGAGTCAGATGGAGAAAAAGAGGTCGTTGTAAGAGATTTTACGTCCTGCATCATATTAATTGTACTGTGACGTGGAGCTACATATTTATAAAAAAAAATTACGTCTTTTAATATAGAAGTAAAGACATAGAAAATATAGGATAATACAAGGTGTAGTTTTGCATCCTCGTCAAATTCAAGGAGGTAACTATGCTAATAATTCTCGACCCGAATCAATAATAAAATGGGTAGGTCATTTTTTATATTTTTTTCTTCATGTCGGAAATCGGTAAGTTAACACCACCCGTATTAAAACGCGGCCGGTCTAATACTAGCCCTGAAACCGCACTGCCATACACACAAACAAACGCAGACATTTATTAGATAAACGGGTGATTCTCCTCTTTTGAGAAAAGCTTCATTCTGAAATAATGTCAAATAAAAACAACTAAAAAAAGCAAAGTTTATTATTATTGACCAAGCACCGTAATTTATATTGGTAATTTACGTCTTCTATGACAACCTCCTGAATTTTGACGAGGATGCAAAACTATACTTTGTATAGACAAATAATTACACAAGAGGTCCCGAGTTCAAACCTCTTTGTTCTACTGACGTGAATCCTTTATAGTATGTTACCGAACTTAATTAGATAGGCTGACTGGAGCAAGAATTAATGAAGAATTAAAACATTCATTTTAATTTAAATTAGTCCAATGACGCTCCACCCTCAACAAAAAGTAACATTTTGGACCACCACAGGGTAGTAACTGATCGAATTGCGTTAATGGAAGATTAAAAACAAAGTGTATTACTCAAGTGAAATTAATTAGGTCAAAATGAGATCTGAAGACGTACCTACCTATTTTTATTTTCACTTATCTATAATAATGTGCCGAGTGGTTTAAAAGATTTAAAGAAAATATGAATACCCGAAAATTAAATACACTCGTGAAATGTTAAGTTCTAAGAGAAGGTGTGCCGTTTAGATATTATTATTAGATATTATATAGATATTATTATCTATACATTATTTAAACCAATTTTTTATCTAGTCCTTTACTACATAAAACACGGATTGTAACGCCATCTATGAAACAACTTTTTTCAGGCTGTAATACTTCCCCTAGGAATGATGCAGCCTCAGACACTTTCAACTGTCTACCGATTCAATCACGAAAAGGATAATAAACGGTGCTTTCAATCTCAATTTTATACTGGCAGAAGAAAATGTATATAAGAAAGCTAAGTAACTAAAATTTAAAATATTAAAACTAATAAGCACGACGTATTCCTTTAATTTTGATTATTAATAACTCTCATTAACGATTATTATGAAAAGTTATAAAAAATAACGTAAACTAGAAAAGATATGAACACAATTTTTTACAACACACCATTATTATTTCGAAATTACCCAGCGCCATCTATCCGCAATACAGCGCACTACCAAGCTTGGGCGGCTCGCCGTAGGGCGGGCGGGTTCCGTAGTTCCTGCAGCGTTGGTAGATGTCACCACCGTCGAGGGGAAACTTCTAGCTAACTTGTTTCATCCCTGTAGACACGGTTTTCGAAGAGATGGCGCCATTAGGAGGGGTGAAAAAGGGGGTGTTGTTTAGAGTTTAGTATACTTTATGTATCGTGGAATTTATGAAATCATTTAATTAATCTTTTTGAGTATTTTAAACGAAGTACTTATGTATACTTGTTAAATTTTACGAGACAAAGCAAAAATAACATTAACTTTCTTGCTGAAAAAGCAATAATTATTCGAAAGTAAATGTCAATCAATTTTCAATTCTTTAAAGTATCGAAAAGTCATAATATTGTAAAAGAATAAATTACAGTAACCATGCTTCAACGGTAAATAAAATTGTTTCGCTCAGTTTGCTCACAACCCATTGCAAAGAATGGGCCTTTTCTACTCAGACCATCCTCACGTGGAAACATCTATTCACCCTGGGGAAAACGGAAGGTTGTGTCGGACTTCTGTCGACTAAAATAAACATACTTTCTTCTTAACATTGATCGTCATGTGCTTCTTCCAAATAAAACAAAAAGTAAGCGCTTTTATTTTTCAGGTTTTTTTTTTGTCCAAAACTGAAATGTATATTTTTAATATTTTGTAACGAAAAATCCACGTTTAGTTTACAAGCATAGGTATCATAATTTTCTTTTTTTTACACAAAAAAATGCGTAGAAGCTCATTATCAAAGTACGTAAGGCTTCAAAAGAGAACATTATTTTACCCGCTTTTGAAATACATTGGCGAACGCTATTTTTTCTTGAAAAAAAAAAAACCTTAACGAGTTTCCTTTCTAAGGTTGTCTTTTTCGAGATGTAGATAATATTACAAAGTAAAATCTGAATACATTAGACTAGTTAGGGTGTTCCTTTGAGCATGATATTTATATTGTCTTACTACGGGTGTTTGTCATAATTTTAATTATGACAAACACCCGTTTTCTTTTTTAATGTTTCTGTGCTTGGGGCGAAGGAATGCTTGATATTTTGCGTCTTTTCCTGCTAACTGTTTTACAGAATGCTCCTGATGGACCACCATTAAAGCGTTAGGTGATCGCAGCATGAAGACTGTACTGAAAAATATTTTGGTGCAGGGGCATGGTAGGATAACTTTATCGATACTGGAACTAGTATCGACTGCAAGAAAAAGTAACAGCGCTTTTGGACCAAACACAACCAAACGGTAGGCTTTGAATATTTAAATGGCACAGAACTACCTTGAAAATTTCTTGGCAACCTTTGTAGTTTCCAAGATAAAAACTAGAAAACTAACAGTGTCTCCAAATAAGTTTCAGCAATACAAAATTAATGTCCCGCAAAACACATTACCGAAAACAAACACATACAAAACACACGAATAAATTACACTAGGCACGTGCCGCGGGGTTGCTTGCAATTTGTGCAGGTGTCCCGTCTGTGGTGTCAGACACTATCAGTGTCCCGACACCGTTGCCGAGAGCGGTCCCACCGGCTACGATTTCACGGTGTCCACTACTATTTTGCGACACTTTAGTGTTGTTTATTTTCCTCTGTGTTATTGGGTTTCGAATTTTCGTGTCGTGTTGAATGTAAATTTGTACGAGTTTCACGTACTGCGGCTACCTTTGTGAAAATAAAAGGCTTGAATTTTAAAAGGTTGCTCGTGGCGCCGCGGTTAGGAGTATCAAATACAGACGTTGATTCAGATTTGCGTTTGTCTGGGGAGCGAGTGAAGCTAGCACTCGGAGTATGTATTTCTCAACTTAGGGATGACTTCGTTCCTGTAACTTTTATGAATATAGATGAACTAAGAAAGTTGGGTGTTTATCGCGCTCTGCAAACCTATTTTTCTGTCTCTCAGTTAGTGTTGGCCACTGAAACAAACAACTTTTCTTGCTGTTCCAAATTTAGCCAGTTGTAAGGTAGACGTTGTTTTTAGTAAGTACTAATAGTTTTTCAATCATGCACAAATAACTGTGAAACAATTCTAAAAACATGAATGGTATAGAATATTTCATTGCACACAACTCTTTACCCCAATAAGAAACAACAGAATCGGCAGCAGACATCTGACTCGACGCCGCGACACTTTTCACCTCTACCATAACATAGGTCAAAGCTATATATTTATATCGGATTTCTGATTACGTCCCAATTGCACGAGCAAACAATGTAACGGTCGAAAAAAAGTAAAAGTTGATTCTAAGAAGGAGGGTTGGAAATGCTTTCTGGGAAACACCCCCGGCCTAGCCCGAACCCACAGAGAAAATGTTACGATAAATACGTACGATTTTAAAATTAAAAACTACTCATGGCCGACCACAACGGAGATGGAGGGACGACCTGGATGTCTTCTTTAAGATTTGACAAGACAAACCGGGACCAAAGGAAAGAATGAGTGGGACCTTTGCCCAGCAGTAGGGGATTACAGACTAAAATGATGATGACGATGGGCCAGTACAAGCTAGCTTTAATAATATTTACTTTGTTTTTGAGACTTTAACGGTATCTGCGGGTGATACTAATTGTTCTCGTCTCAAAATTTTTAGCCAATTACGATTCAGAACACGCTCAAATTCACGTTAAGTTTACGTCTAGCGTTCATGCTAGGGCCTCAGGATTCCTAAGACGCAGTTTGAATAAAGGCGCCGAATTGATGTCTACCCCAGATTACTTCGAAACTTAGGATACTTAATGTAAAACCGATTTTGCGGAAGCCGTTTTTAAAACGGGAATGCATTTTGTGGGGATATTCGATTATCGGCGCCGTTTTTATAACTTTTTGAAGAAGGAGGGGAGGTTAATGGGTATTTGAAACGTTACATTACTTTCTTTTTACGGGGTTAGATAATTTTCCTACGTTTTTGCTAGTCGTGATTAAGATATTCATCGATTTTCTCATACCCAAACTTTTAACCGGACAAAATTTTAATGAGCTACAACAGATACACGTATTATATCATTCCACACCTTCGCACCCAAAAAATCACGTCCAAAATGTATTCCAACACCAACCACTTCCGAAAAACACATCCTATATAATAAAATTCAATCCCTCCTGACAGTAACCCATAAACAGTGCCAAAAAACCTTATGCAAAATAGTGTCGGGTTCCGTACTTATCGCGAAACGTTTTTCGTCCCTGTCCGTTTCGCCCAAATTCCGAGCGTGTCTCGTCGACATAAATCCGCGTCCGCATGCGGTTGCCGAGGCATTAGTGCCGTTGTTTCGGCGATTCGTTTTTTCGTGTGTCCACGGCTTAATTTTTCGCAGCCGTTTGGCCGTTTGATTGTTGGGTAATTAGGGCTGCAGTGATTTGTGGGTTCGGGGAGTTTCTTTGTGTTACCAAGAAAGTATTATGACTGCAGATTCACTTTACTTTCCACTATTCCACTGTTGATAAGTCAATTTCTAAAGTAATTTTATTGATCAAATGGACCCAAGAACCCACGAAGTCGCATAGGAGATTTTTTCGTCCATTTTAAATACATGACCTTTATTACAAGGCCAACTCGCAAACTTATCAGACGCCGCCACCACTACAGATACAATAAATCGCTTCTTGCAAATATAATCCCTTCTTTCTATCGCGTTGATTATAATCTAAATGAAGTCGGCTTAGAATTTGGCAAGTCATGAGTGCAGATAATAGGATAAGCTTGACTCGAATAAAAATCCAACTTTATTACTAGTCCCTGGTTTTTCAAGTCCGGTGACTGCTTACCATCAATGCCACTTGTTTGCCATTTCATGACATAATTAAGAGAAAGACAACTCAATATTTCCCAACCAAGCTTAAGCTATTACCCAAATGAACAGATCTTACCGACATAATGAGTGTGAAAATACCCTTAGCAAAGACAAAAGGCATTTTTTCTTCCCATCATTGTGATATTTTTTTTTGTAGTGGACCATGCCTGGGAACCTAATAGTTACGGAGATATTGGTGGCCAAAGTCTCAACCTTTTTTTTCAATACAAGTTTTTGATGTTATAACTTTACTTTAAATATCTCATCGAAATCTGTACTACTCAATACAATACAATATTTTATACTATACATTACAATATTATACTATATTATTATACTATACATTACAATATTATACTATACATTACAATATTATACTATATTATTATACTATACATTACAATATTATACTATATTATTATACTATACAATATTTTGAGTGCGGTACATTGAGTCCTACCGTAGAACGTAATTTTTCACACCAAAAAAACAGTCGTTTCCTAGCAATCATTTTTGTTTATTTATAAATATTAGACCCAACAGCAATTGCATATTATGTAACACAGAGCCAATTACAAGTTCTCACGTGTATAAACTTTGCAAGGAGTTACTTAGTTTGATGTACAGAATGCTTGGTTGACGGCTTCGTGAAGGGTCCGTTAACACCTTGTATTTATCTATAGATTAGCAAACACATCGGTTACCTTCCAACACCTCCAATGTGAACCGATCCAAGACAAAGGGCGAGTCATTGGTAATTACCACTTGGCATTTACAGCCATTGTCGCGGCCCTATTTAAACAAAGTTCATATTGACACGACGACGCCATTTTGTGATTGAATGTCGGGTGGTATAATGGGTGATATGGGTCCTTCGGTTTGGTGGAACATGTTAGTCATAGTGTGTTGTTTCTATCAAGCCCGTTGGGGAAAAGGCGTGAATGTATGTGTGTTGAATTTTAGTAGGACTTTTAGAAATAAGTGAGACCAAAAACTCAGGGATTTTTTCTTGTCTATGAATTCTACTTTGACGAGATATGACTTGATTAGCTTTTTTCCAGCAAAAACCATGTGGATACATAGATTTCAGTATAAATGATTTAAATATTCTGCAGAGCGTCAAATAAAAGCCTCAAAGACTCAAGGCCAAAAAAGTTAGCCAACTTAGGACAGCTCTGTGACAGCCCACGCAATCTGAATTTAAAAATAAAACCCTAATAACAGTTTTAATTAAAACTTTCACTTTCAACAATTTAAAACATCAATTATCTCTACGTCCCGAAACTCAGTAATCCCGGTCCCGAAATAGGCTGAAACCTTTTATATTCATATTCAAAAAGAATTTAACCTACAAACCCTCTTAATAACCTATATATCATACGTAATTGATATTTTACATTGAAATTTTCTATAAGAAATTCCTTGGGGTAATATCTACGCAATATGGGGTGCCATTGTACCCCGAATTCTGTGCAAACGGGGCATTTGAAGGCCCCCACTTGAGGGTGCTATCCGAGGCACTGAACCAATTCGCTATCGTCGACCTTGTGATTATTACTTTTTGTTTTAGAATTGTAAATGCGAGTTCGGTGCGAGTTTTTGCCCCTTTTACCCTCTGTAACTGTAATGATAATATTTTACTGAACGTATAGGTTTAAACGTAAAGTACAGCTACAACATGATGTTTAATCTTCATCTATAGTCTGTGTTAACAGTAACTTTATCAAAGTAAAATTAATGAAAGAAAAGCTTATTTTTTACAGTATAGGAGCTAGCCTTCATGACACACTAACTATCTAGAAAAAAAAAGACAGAAAGAAAATAAATCTAATGTTGCCTACTAACAAAATACCAAACCACCGTACGTGCACCAATCGTAGGGAAATGCCAAAAGCCAGTTAGAAAATGCCAAACGCTAGACACGGGGGCAAACATTTGTTCGTTCCCATACATACCTCTTTTGTTGCCCATTGTCGGAGGTGGCAAGCCTGACTCGGCAATTTTCTTTATTCAATCAGGGAATACCTCCTTTATACCTACAATGGGCGCTTTAGAATAGTTTACGTTGCGTAATTCGTGTTTTCTTAGTAATTGAGGTGAAGTTTGCGTTTGTTTGGCTGATTTGGGAGGTAGCTGATTATAATGTTGTTTAGAAGAGGGTTTGAGGAAAAGGTAGCCTATTTATTTCCATTGGAATTTTGGTTACTAGGTAGGTGTTGGAAGGATTAAATGGTATTTGTTAAGGTTTACCTGAGACCCAAGAAGTCGGTGACTATTGTTTGTTTCATTGACTTTTTTGTCACCGACTTCCGAAAGTAAAGTTATTTTCCATTTTTTTGGTATTTTTTTGGAAGTCGGTTATTTTTTTTTTTTAAGTTTTTATTTTACTATTTTTAGTTAGCGTATCTCACACAAAGCCTTGTCAAGTATCAATTTCGCAATTTCTTTTACTTGGATATAATTTTTTTTACCAGATATTTTGATTAAAAACCAAACTACTTAACCAATTTTGATAAAATTTCTATGGGACCAATCGGGCAGTATATCCTTTGAGATAAAATAATAATTTTTCAAATCGGTTCATAAATGACGAACATATGAGGTAAAAAACACAAAAAAAAAATACAACCGAATGGAGAACCGAGATGGTTCTCAATTCGGTTTTTTTAAAGTCGGTTAAAAATAATGTTTTTTTAATCAAATTTTGGTTTTAGGACATGGTTTCCTTACAATGTTTTCAAAGTTTTAAAAACAGTGGTTGTGAAATTAATTACACAAACTACAAACAATATTTGTTAATTGGAGCCGTTTCCACCGGGTCACTACTTACTGCTCCACTTTCGCCAACATAAC
This sequence comes from Standfussiana lucernea, assembly GCA_964057025.1. Taxonomy (NCBI): domain Eukaryota; kingdom Metazoa; phylum Arthropoda; class Insecta; order Lepidoptera; family Noctuidae; genus Standfussiana; species Standfussiana lucernea. Next base: position 15,743,001 of record OZ059794.1, read on the forward strand.
AAATTAATTTATACAACCATAACCCATAGAAACTGCTTCATCAACCAAACCCTTATCAGTCCAATATATCGAACGTAACTCAGTATAACTAAATAGCTTATTTACGCGTCAAAACATAGTTTTATGATCCATTTTACGACCCGATTTACTTACAAATCGGAACAGTTTATGGTTTATAAAACGGGACGCGTAAAATACTGCTTTAAGAGGGTTCGGGCCTTACTGTGTTTTAAGGGTTTTATTTGAATGCTGATCTGTGAGAAAATGTATTTTTAAACAGAATTAATTTGAGTGTTTTGTCTGCTCAATCGTATCTACAAAAACATCTTGCACTCTATTTAATTGCATTAAAAGAGAAGTTGTTGACATCTGGCCGATTCCTGAGGGCCTTAACAAAGTGAAATATAAAAAAAAAACCGGCCAAGTGCGAGTCGCACTCGCACACACAGGGTTCCGTAGCACCAAATTATATAATAACAATATTTTAACGTTTATTTGTATATAAATGTACACTCAACAGCAAAGCAAAATATGTTTTTCATAGTATATTAATGAAAAACAAAGTTACTGTTGCAGTTTGACGAAAAACTCCCATTTCTCAAAAACTAAATGTCAAATCGTACGTTCCACAAACCTATTTTTTTAAAGATTTTCCTCCTATTACTTTAGAAATTAGAGGGGGGAAGACACAATTTTAACGACTTTAGAAGCATATGTCTCATCAAGCATTGACTTAAGAAAAAAAAGTATTTAAGGAATCACGATATTTTAAGAGATATCTATATATGTATGGAGGCCACTCCTATTTTATTTCATTTTTCTAAATTTCATATCATATTATTATTATAATTTGTGTAGCGGTTCATAAAAGGCACCTACTTTCCAAATTTCAACTGTGTGGTACGAATAATCTCGGAGTAAAATGGCCGTGACATAAGGACAGACAGACAGACGGACAGACCGAATTTATAAGGGTTCCACTTTTGCCATTTGGCAACGGAATCCTAAAAATGTATTGACATAAGCTGCTGAAACGCTCAATCCCGTTGACAATCGTCGTCATAGAAGAAATTGCCTAAGCCCTCTAGAATATACAAATAACTACGTATTGTTCTAATTTAGTACATGACCTATCTTGTAGGTAATCCTACTCAATCAATTCTCATTAGTTGATTAGTGACAAGATCACAAACATTTAGTGGGTGGTATATGGGTGTGATTTATACCGACATAGTTAGTGGTTGTTCTATGCTGGTCAAAAATTCTTTTAATTTATGAGCATGCTATGAAATTCATGTTTCCCCAATTACTAAATTGATTCATGAATGCAATAGATATTGACAACGCCATAATTTATACTGACGTTTCTGATGAATGATTATTTCGATATGATTTATGCTTGCAACCCTATCTCTCCGACTAGTTCAATTAATTAATTTCGAATTGAGAGCACGCGGAATGTCGAAATTGCTAAAGGGTCAGTAAGGATAAGGACACATTATGGACGGAATCTGGACAAGGACTCCTCCATGTAAATATTTAAGGTCCTATGAAACCGACAATAGATGTTTACGAAAAGGCCGGTGTACTAACTATAAGAAAACTATTCTTCTATGAAATCCTACGTAGATACCATAAAAAGTATGTACCAAATTTACCTGTGTCAACCAAGCGAGTTGTACGTTGTCCGGTTCCTCGTCAAAGAACTGCATTTGGCCAAAAGCACTTTAACTTCATCGCCCCACACATTTACAACAAATGCAACAAAATTCATTTAGTACGTAAATTAAGCAACAACAAATTTAAGGAAGTTATCTTCAACTGGCTGAAATCGCTAGACTACGAAACGGCCGAGAATCTACTAACAGTGATGACTTAACCTTATTTTTTATTTATGTCTACTGCCCTCCAACAAAAGTAAGTATATCCATCTATCGAGGGTTTTTAATACAGCTAATTACTGCACCCTTAATAAGTAGTTTATCTGTCTAGGTTATGTGTAGGTGCCCTAAGAAATTATTCAAGCCTGTATACACTCACTGACACCCACTAATACACACATACATACTCACACACACATTCATTATACTCACACACACACACACGCGCACCCGTACATAAACAAAAACACGCGCTCTAGTAGAATTTAATTAATATTAATTTAGTTTTTGAATTATTATTATTATTATTATTTTTTTCTCTCTTTTATTTTTAATTTTGTATACTTATATATTTTTTTTTCTCTCTCTTTTCAAGGAAAGTAGAAGTTTTCGTTTGTTTGCTTTTTTATTTTTTGTCATAAAACAAATGTTCCTTTAATTAGGGGAGGACACTGGCTCCTGCAACACAGTTTTAACTATCGCAGGAGTCAGGGAATTCCATTGCATACGTGTACAATGTTTTTTGTCAATAAATATTTTTTAATTTTTTTTTTTTAGTTACGGACATCAATAATAACAGCCGCTCGGGTCGATCGTCAGGTTAAGCCGCGCTTGCCTGGGTTGGTCCGTGGATGGGTGACCACCCATTACATACCGAGTTTCCTCCGTGCCTCGGAAAGCACGTTAAGCCGTCGGTCCCGGCTGTCATTTATAGATCTTTGACAGTTGTTACAGGTAGTCAATGGCCCGAAAGTGACAACCAATCTTACCAAGGAGTATCGTATTACCCAGTACGAACTGGGTTGTGTAGGTCGGATAGGCAGTCGCTCCATGTAAATACTAGTATTTAGTTGCATCCGGTTAGACTGGAAGCCGACCCCAACATAGTTGGGAAAAGGCTAGGCAGATGATGATGAAATAGTTACGGACATCGCCCGTGGCCGCATCTGTAATTTGGCCGCCCCGTTTTGAAAGAATATTTCCTGAAATATCTGTCAGTGTCTTCATCCGGAGCCATTTAAACATTTGACTAAGAATGAAGTTACATTGCGAAGTTAAAACAAAAGAAAAAATCGATGGTATTTTATATATTCAGACGTTCTAACATTATTACTAAATAAACTAACCATATTTCGTAAATAACTAGCTGTAAAAAAATTAAAAAAGAAAAAATATACCGGGCACAAAATGCCAAAGGAAAGGTGTAGAGGCAAAAGAGCTTTTATGGAGCAACTTCGGCGTACTGTGTCGCAGTGAGAACGTTTACTAGGTATATTTGGGGTACGGAATCAGTGGCAGCGACTGCAGGGTTGAATTACGGGTTGAATAGGTTTTTTAGGGTTAAATTAGACTTTTGGGCAAGGATTTTCGGGTATTTGGTGGAGGTTTTTAGGAGCATATACGAAACGAGGTCAAAGAAATGGGATATTTAAATCCCAGCGTAGGAAAGTCGGGTATTGAATGATTCGGAACCTGAGATACAATGAGATGATTGAAAATAGTTTTATTACAGAATGCATCAGGCTGTGTAAACTATTTAACTGTTTGTGTGGTTTATAACTGTTAATTTGACAAGTTGGTTATTTTAATAAATAAAATACATCAAAACTCATAAAATACATGCATAACATCACGCCTGTAATCCTTTAAGGGCTAGGCAGAGGTGTATTTAATAGTAATCCCACTTTTCGCCAGTTATGTTTAAGCCCTACATACATCAACGGGGCACCAACCCAGACTCCGTGGAACATTTCACACGAACACTGCTACTACACTGCTGCATTTCTGCTACTGAAACATTTCTGATGGAAAAACAAAACTCATAATTCCTATTAATTTGATTTCATTAGACAGTCTCCCAAAACGCCTGTTCTTCACCACTTGCTAGTGTTTTAGTTGGGAAGAAGAAACACGGAACAACCTCCCCAGCAACACATTTTGTTTCCCCAGCAATTAAATGAAGTTTCATTATTCACAATTAAAATATTAATTTGCATTGCTTTGATGACTTCTGATAGCCACGTCATTACCGTGATGAAATCATCTAGTGATGCGAAATGATTATGCCATTTCATGCGAGACTGCTGTTACGTACATGCGTAGATAACCCTTGTTATAAACCCCTCTCCCTTGGAACCACCCTCGTGAGGGGACCACACGCGACACACAAATGTACCAACATTAGCATCCTTGAATCTCCTGTTACTAGTTATGGAAATGGGGGAAAAGGGAACTATTCCTTTATACCTAGCCTTTTTTAAGCGAGTTAGGGTCCTCTTTACAGTTATTGTTGAGAAGGACATTTGTTGGCTGAATTAGCTTAACAACTCTCAGTAGTGACTTTATTAAGAGACGTAATGAGAAAGAGTATCTTCTTGGAAAAAAAGTCCTAATAATCTACAAAATAAAGGTTTTAACGAAAAATATCCTGCTTTACAACGTAAGCACATGGATTTCGACGTACAATCAAGTAAAGTATGGTTAATATGCTCAAAAATTATAAAATAAAAGTCGGCCTGGAAAATTACAAGACAACCGCCCCGCGAAAACTGCAACCGCATACAAAACGCGAAAAAAACCGTCGCCAGGAAAACATCGTACGACAAACACCGTCTCCAAGAGCGATCTCCGCAGATATGCAAAACACAGTCCTTTGTAACATGATCTTATTGTGTTCGCGAATCCACGTCGCCACACTGAATACGGAACGACTTATGTCGATTTAGAAATTTATTAGAATGCCACGAGGTTTTGTCATGCGAAACGCGAGTTCCCGACGTGCAACCAAGGAGTTATTGTGGCATTATGGGGTGCATTCTGAGCTATTGTGGCTGTGACCAACTTAAGAGCTTGGTAGATATGAATTGCTGGCAAAGGAGGTGGGTTTTGATTGTACCTTATTCGTGAGTTGGCTTTAAATGCACTCTCAGGGCGATGGCTTTAGATGATTATATTTCTGTTTCGTTGTCAATTAAATATTATACATTTTCGTTCCTTGTACTGAAAAACATATCTATCGTTCCAGGGTGGATGTGTTAGCTTACTCTTCTCAATGTGAACATTTTTTCACGCGACCTAAGTACGGTAAAGCATGATGTAATTTGCCTATAGCGATTGGCTTGACAATAGCCATGCATTACCGGCTCCTCATACTTGATCTTCGTGAAGCTTCAAGCTTTTTACTATGTAAAATCAGTTCACTAGTTGTTTAGGTATACGAATGTGACAAGGAAAATCATGTGCAGCTCTTTCTTTTTTATTAGCTGTCCAAAATTAAACAGTTTGTTCCTGAACTCTAGTTATTGACTATACATATTTAAATGAAAAATCTAGAGATTTGATGACCTTATAATTAATTAGGAAGACGGTAATCTAAAATGTCAAGCCGCACATAGCAGAGACCCTTTCTTTCCTTGTTTACAACCCAAGAACGATCACACCCCAAAATTTCCTTCCAGACACTTCTAAAATGAATGGGTTCTACCCCAAATAACGGGGTAAAGGAACCGCAGACCGGATACCGTCCCCATGTCAATCCCGCGGACCTCAGTGTGACAATGACAAGTCGAAGATTGCAACGGTTGCAAATCCCTGGGGCAGAGCGCAGAAATTGATCGGAGTAATTTGCTAACGTTCGGACTGCCACGGCGAGACGATTCGTCTTGGCTGTGGGCTAAGATGGAAGGGAATGGCGGTGAATGGTGTCTACGGTTTTGAAGTAGTCGGATTTATGATGTTAGAAAGTTAAAAACACAGTTGACCAGAGTTAACTTCTTCATCCCAGTTTAATTACAAACAAATGGTGGATGGTGGGTATTTCAGAGGACTACTTTATAATTAAAAATGTTCAATAATTAATTTGACTGTTTCGGGGATCTAGTGGTGGCAAGCGCGACTGCTCAGCATGAGGTGCTGGGTTCGATTCCCAAGTCGGGCAAAGTGAGATTGGGTTTTTTCTGTCAGGAATTTCTCAGTAGAAGCCACGGAGTCTGGATTTGTGCCCGATTGATGGCAATAGGCTCGCCCCCTATGCTATGGGGCTTAAATATAATCGGCAAAAAGTGAGTGTACTATTAGGTACACCTCTGCCTAACCGTTTGGCGATTACAGGCGTGATAAATGGTTGAAAAATTCAATTTTCAAATTCATATAAGAGCAAAATTTTGACAACAGAAGATTTTATGTAACTTTTTAGTCATCCATTTGCTTAGCGCTAACCACTAGTTTCGCGGCTGTTAGAGAAGTTTTTTTTTTCAGTATAATTTGATTTGCAAAATTTGGATACGCGGTACAGTGGTAGAATACCTATTATGAAACTCCCGTCTTAGAAAAGTTATCTCTTATTTTTTGCGCCATCTATCCAACCAATTGCGTATTATTCACAAAACGTGATAAACAATGATGTCTGCGATAGAAATTAGTCGGAAAAGAAATATTGCTAAGTGGCTATGTCTCCGTGATTAACAAATACACTTTTTGAACACTACTTCGCGAATTACAATTTGTAGGTAAACCGCATGTACCAATGTCTAGTTTTCAATATCTAAAACGCTTTCAAATTAATCTACGGACTGATTCAGGAAAATATCGCAAGAACAGACAGGGCTGGAGACAGAATTTTGTCACAAGACTTTTTCATCGCCATGTTTTATTTTAACTTTAGCAAGAACCGTTTAAAATTTACTTTTGAAAGTAAACTCGTTCATGTAATAACCAAATCCCATCCTGTTTTCATCATAGTCAAAAAATAAAAAACCGACGAAAAACCCATTAACAGTTTTAACGAAATTCAAAAACTAAAAAACGCCTACGGCACCACCCTGTATAAAAGCAAGGGGTGGATTTTTAAATTTTCTATTAAGCGACGTAGCTATACAGAGCTAGGAGACTTCAGACTTGAAACGTCAATTTTACGGAAGATTTCGCATAATACAGCCGCTGTGCCGCTTGATACATGCTTGCAGCTCGAGTTCGCTCGCGTCTGGCACGTATTATTGAGAAAACTGTATTGTATTGATAGTTATGCTGAATTGTGAGCGTCGAGTGAATGCAGCAAGTGTGATTGAAATGAAATGAAATTATGTTTATTTTTGCAAATAGGATTTTACAAACACTTTTACACGTCTTCTTTTTTAAAACTAGACGAGGTCGGTGTTTCGTACCTGACTACTCTAAGAAACAGCCGAAACAAACTCAGAGATCGTAGTCTCTTTTAAGGTCCAGACATAATCTTGGTCAAGTCACATGAGGACTATGCATAATTATGAGTGTCTGAGATGGTCTCTCTGGATTGGTTGCAGTTATTGGTTAGTTCAGTTTTAGTCAACGTAGAATTGTAAACCAAAGATGATTTTTTTTTAAATAAATGCAGTCAAGCGCACCTCTGTGGTACAGAGACATTGGACTGTTACTGCAATTTTCGATGTGTAAACATTACCCACTGATGTACGGTTGCCTGTACCAATTGCAAATTGTTCCTTATATCTCTCTTTCTTGACATCACAGTCAAACAGGATAGATATATAACACAAAACTAATCCCCATTAAAATAACATGCGCATATAACTCGGTAAAAAAAAAATCCTTCATCCCAACAGACAGACATCTCTATCATACAGTTATCGTGGTATATTCGTAAAAGCGCTTCCACGCTGGCGTTTAAATGCTAAAAGATTTTATATCTAGCGCGAAAAATTGGAGTAAATTGCCGCCACTGGATAAGATAGGATGTTTTTTTTTATTTCTTTTTTTTAGACTAGCGTATGGCTGTGTAAGAGTGTCTGGGGATTTTTTGAAAAGGATCAAGGTTTTTTTGGTGTTTTATTTTGTGCATGTATGCAAATTTTTGGGTGGACGCTCGCACTGGACTGTGAGGTTTGTGAGATTATTTTAATTTAAACCTATGTGATAATTTTAATGGAAACTTCATAAGAGCTCCTCTGTAGGATATGCTACCTCCTGTCCTGCCCATCCTGCGCAATGAGTTGCACCTTTCAGGATTTAATCGAAGCAAATGTTAGAAATAAAAATGTGAATGTTAGAATGTTGTTGTATGTTGTTGTTGTTGCTGTGCAGGCTACATAGTGGCCTAACACAATTTGATTTTATCAACACGTAAAGAAAAAGTTGATTGTATTGTTACTGCGTTTGGTTACATTTGGTCGAGTTTCTTGTATAGATTCTATAATACTACTTTCTACTCAAAATCGCACAACAGTTTTTCAATCATTTTATGGGACGTTGACCCTGTTGTTGTTATTTAGCCCTATATATTAATAATTATATAGAGTAAGAATTAGATAATTATTTACATTTTGCGCAAGTTTGTCTGAAAGTGTTCAGTAAAATAATTATGCTTAACTTACAACAAAACGCATGTTTCTTTCTCTATCCTTACCTTACCTAAAAACTACAAGTTCGTATTCACCAGTAAAAATTAGAATGACGTCAAATAGTGGGTGGTTTGGCACTGCGTCGCCGACTAACCCAATATTACCACTATCTATCTTGCCGGGACTCTCTGATTGGTCGGGAAGATAGGCATTTTATAGAGTGCCTCTCCAATTCATGTGGCACCTACATTCTTTACGTTGTCTCTAGGCGAGGGAGATAATGTATCTACATATTATTATTAGGGTATCTATTGTTTTATTTGAAAGGAGGGTCTGGCCAAGAGTAACTGACTTTTAGGACCGTAAAGAATACTAAACACTAGTTAATAACATAACATAAACATCACGCCTGTAATTCTCACCCAGTTATGTGTAAGTCCCTCATCACAGGGGGCGAGCCTATTGTCATCAACCGAGCACAAATCAAGACTGCGTGGCTGATACACTCTGCCCGACACTGTAATCGAAGCCAGGATCTCATAGTCAGCAGTCATGCTTGCGACCACTAGACAACGAAGCAGAAATAAAATATTTTTTATTTTATTTTTATTATTTCACCAATGGCCTAATCTTTTAAATTATATTTTATTTTAATGAATAATATTGCATTCAAAATAATACAAACGTGTATTGAGGTTGATTCAGACAAAATCTAGAATATGAGAACCATCCAAAATCTTTCTTATATAATATAACCACTATGAAAACTCATCACAAAAAAAAAAAACAATCACCATTTCCCCTCCAGAATCACCAACATCCACACTCAACTAGATACCTAATCCCCACAAACGCGTAAACAACATGAACGCACCTAGATAAAAGAAAATATATAAAGCAAGATTAATTAACGTTATAGCCAAGTTATCAGGGCGCGCCTAGCCGACATTTTATCATAAAAGATATAATCCTGGCCTGTAATCCCTCTCGCCGCTTCACAGATAGCGATACCATACGATATGTATAAGCTGACAATGATGTTGGGGTCATGGAAGAGTTTGTGGCTCGAATTAGTTGGGAAAGTTACCTGCTAAGAGGAGTGGTGAGCAAGCAAGCCAAGCTATCATTGACCACTCCATAATTCAGGAAGAAGATTTATTGACTCTACCGAGGTTCAGTCAAATAGGTACGGAGTAATTGCGACATAGGACACTTATAGATACTGACATATCGTTCACTGTCCGCAGCCAGTCCGCAATTTTTCGTACTGGTTTGATTGAATATTTAGGCAATTTGATTGTAATAATAAGAACTAATAAAAAAGTCGAAATAAACAGATATTAAAACAGACCAGATGATTTTTCGCCAGAGTAGTTAACTATAACGTAACGTGCCATATACATAAATAATCTTTATTTTCCCATCACTGCATATGAAACAATTACATGCTACCCCAACTCCAACAAACTCACTAAGACACGTCTGTCGCGCTCTCAAACAACAGACACTTCGCACGTTCCTCCGCCCCGACAGAGGCACATCTAGCAAACAGCATTTAAATCCACGCGGGCCCCGTATCAAACGCTCGTTTGCACAAAGTATATACTCCAAGTATATCTCGAATGGTTGCGAACACCGAACCGAACGGTTTTCGGAACACTTTTTCCCTATTTCCACCGAATAAAAAGGAGCCAAAGAGAACTTCATGACTTTTGTTATACCGTATAGCTTTTTTACATCGGAAAACGTGGCGAGGCAAATTTTCTAAAACCTTTTGTTGGCAATCGCCCTTTGAAAGTGTCGTATAGACTGTGTAATGAATGTGTGTGTGTCTTTGGGGACATTTTTTGGATGTTTGGGTGAGAACAGTGTATTGATGTAGGGATGGTAGGACGATAGAGTTACGATTGTGTCTAGAGCAGTGATGGGCGAGTAGTTAACCAAAGAAACAAGCGCATTACTTTGTGTTATTTTATTTCATCACCACTGCTAGATCAACCAACGATATTTTAGATGTTAGTGTCATCTAAAAACCTGTACTAGGGTAGTGGAATACAGCGCATTTTCTCTTAGATAAAGCAAGCCTGTGTTCTAGAGGATCTATCGGTTGATTATGTTTATTTTTCAAGCTTTTAGCGTGATATACATGCAATAAGAGCATAACCTGCGCAGTAATCCAATGAAAGTAAGTAGATATTTCTGGCTTTGCAGGAGCACCTATAAAAAGTCAATTTTCATTTGAGTGTCATTAAGCTTTACTCACAAATCCGCGTTCAGACTACAGCACTTCTGATTTTAAACAGGGCTTTTTGTTTCGGTGGACTGTATTAAACATAGTTAGATCGCTTATTTGAGAACTGCGAAATGATAATTATTGTATAGATGTATATACAGGTTCACAGGTTAAACAAGGGACATATTCGTACTTTACATTTTTATGAGTACTGCTTACTCATGAAAATGAACAACTTATATGGGATCCAACCCTGAATTTGAAAATAAATTAATAAAATATTGCTTTAACTTTGATAGAAAATACAAAATTAAAGGAATACCTGTCTAAAAAAAATGCTTTGCCTGCAAAGTAACATTAGAGCATGCAGTCAAATCATTTTTTATATACTTCAGGATTAGTCTTATAGCAAAAGTACTTCATTTGCGTGAGTATGTTTCTCGTTTAACCCAATACTTTCTTTCACAATTTTTTTTCAGAATACGTTACAATTCTATTAACACGAAGAGTATCAAAATATCTACCACATAATATTCTTAGCAAGAATTGCGCCCAATACTCCTATCTACTTAAGTATAAGCAATAATATAGACCTGGAACTGTGAGACGTACTAATCCGTACTTAGCGCAGTGGCGTGTGAACACAACAATCGTTCGTATTGGAGACCATTAACTGCTAGAGGAATAGAAATGGTACCGATAAAATCTATATTGCTGTTAGTACGTCTGATGACATTCTTTTTAGATGTAGGAATATCTTGAAGAGGCAGTATCGTGAAGCACTATAATTATGGTACGTATATTTTTAGTTTTGTCTATCTCTATTTTTTATGAATTAATTTGATTATGATTTTAAGCCTCTTAAAACAAATAGTAAAAGAGGGTAAAAGCGATGATTATTATGTTTGGACATTTGATTGGTTTTAGCAGTTTTTGTTATTATCAGATAGACTGCTACTGTTTTCTTGATTAACACTATTTGTCACCATAATAAACTTACTAATATAGGGAAGTCGTTTTTGGTTTTGAAAAGGCAGGGTCCTCCGACCAGACGGGTGTTTTATCTGATAGGCAACTGCCCGACGGTTATCAGCGAGCTGTTTACCCTAATGTCACTAAGCTCTAGGCAAAAATTGCAACCAACATTTGCAATATTTCAGTAGTAGTTTTTGTATTTTTTATTGATTTTTTAAATGATTTTTAATAATTTTTCGACTGTTTCTACTATTTTATTCCATTCAATACATTATTATTGTTGTACATGGGCATTTTGCCTGTGATAAAATTACTTTTTCTCTAAAAAATATAGAGTAAAAGTATTAACCGAAGCTACATCGCTATTACTTTGGCATCCCCTTTCAATGCCTATCTATCAGTGCTCCCAAAAGCACAGTTTTATTTAAAATACAGCTGCCTTATGTGCGACTACTTAGTGAAGGATTACTTTTCTTCGTGAGGGCGTGAGGATGACCTTGGGGTTACCCTTAGACGCAATGCAGGTTCTATACGTGTTGTGAACTTAGTGGGGTTATTGGTTAAGAATGTAGGTGTACTTATCTTGAGCCCTGAGGGTGAATAGGTTATTTGTTGGTCAAATTATAAAAGTCGCACGCTTTTTTTCGTGGAGGAGTCAAATATAAGTTTTTTTTCTTCGGCAATAGCTTAAGGTCAAAAACGTTCTACATCTTGTCGTAATGTCATTTCAGCGGCCGTCAGTGTAAAAAACTACTGCTGCTTTTGACGGATAAGATTGAGATTAGACTACGGCCGTTCTTAAATGAGAAGATGAATAACTATTTATTCATGATAATTTTATGCGATGCTCAATACTCGATGAATCTTCATCAGCATCATTCTCCTTCCCTTATCCCAATTTATTTGGGGTGGGCGGATGTCTTCATCTTCCATACTTTTAAATCACTAGTCATCTCAGCAGTCACCGCCTTTCTAGATATATCATCCTTCACACAGTCCATCCATCGTTACTTTGGTCTTCCTCTACTCTTATAGCTTTCCCCATTCATACTCAAAACTTTCTTCAGCTGTATGAGGATTAATCTGTTTTAAAATGTTTAGCAGAAAAATAAATACTCCGTAACAGGTACTTGTACCAAAACGTTATTAAAGTTTTTTTGGTTATTTTTCTTAACTTCGAAACCCCTATATAATGAACCAACTTTTTCACACAGAAGCCGTATAACATATTATTGTGCTAAAGAAAACTTCTAGATCTTTAAACACAGAAGTTGATTATCCAACCCACTAGATTTACAAGCAAGGTTGAACCGGGCGTAGGCAGTAATCAAGACTAGGGAATCAAATTACAGACGTACCTACTGAAACTTTGATTACAGTGTTGGCCGACAAGTATGTGGTTGTGTAAGAAATAATAGTTGTTACTTGTGTAACTTTAGTATCTCACTAATGAAGGCTAGGTCGCAAGTCGACCTTGGTACGGTTAGAAGATAATTGGATGTAGGTTTCAAAGATTTTTCAGGCTAACTATCTAGTAGGTAACAAATAAAATATTTACTGGTTTTTCTAAGTATTTAGGTTGTGTGAACTACTACGGCTGCTATGGCACAAATGCCACTTGTTTGATACTCTCATCGTTCGATTATGTTGAAAAAATATTTTTTGGTTATCCATTAGCCATCCGCAAGAAATTCAAAAGTGTGTAAAAGTTTCAAGAATTCCAACTTTTGCGGTCACTAATCCGTCCACCAATCATGGTGATAGTTAGGATATCCTGTGACACCACTTTATTGAAGCGATTTTTAGAATATCTTTGTTTTACAATGCACATAGATTGTAATACAAGCATAATCTCAGATTCTAAGTACTATTAAAAGACCTAGTTTTAAACCTAGGCATAATCAGTCTCTATTATAAAGCGTTTTAGTTATAAAACCTAATGTATGCAAAACAGCGCTCGTCTGCAAAACTGGCAAGCGATTAAGCGCTTAATCAAGCAGTTGATGAGGCACTTACTTTGAAATCGATTCGCTTATCTGCAGTTATAAGTTTTCCGTCATCAGTGTCATAGATAAGGAAAAACCAGCGGTGAGCAACATTTTTTAAATAAAATAAGTTCTTTTTTTTAAGTTTACTTGTTTGCATCTCAAAATGTGGTGGATCTGTCAAGATTAAGTATCACACTTTTATCTTACGTGGGTTATTGTGTTGGAAGAAACTACAAAGAGACACCTGCTGCTAACTTTACATACCCTACTTCTTTTGTTAGGTCTGTAGTCAAAGCAAGTTTAAATCGATAACGAAACGAAACGATAAAATTAATATTCCAACATTTATTTATTTAACAATTTATGTACACACTAAATACAGAAATCAAGAAAGGAACAGAAAAGAGAGTACAAAGGTATTGCTTATTTCTAATGAAATCTCTTCCAGCATACCTGCGAAAGGAGATACTAAAAAAAGAGATGTAGAGATGTGTTTATCCTTTAACTGACTTCAAATCATCACAATACTGTGTGGAAAACCGGTAGTTATCACTCAAAGACTAAGTTCTCTACCTACTAACTATGTATCTCTAAGAGTCTATTACTTCACCACCATATCCAATAAAGGCTATTATTCTACCTCAACAAAAAAAGAACGTAATCTATGCAAACCAGCTATTTCTCAAAAGCGATTAACCAGTTTATGGGTACCACCTGACAAGATAATTTAGTTAATATCGAACGCCAGGGGATTAGCCGACGACAAATTGTCCAATCGGCCGACAGGTAATTGATTTCAAGCACCTAATATCGAACGCTTAGCCTTTGTTAAGGCTAAGTTTAAAGTTGGCTTAAAATGTTAACCTTTAAAATAGGAGGTCGGACGTGGTGACATGTTTTATACAGTGTATTAGAGGGTTTATCTTTTAATGGTGCGCTGGGACTTAGAGGAAAGTGTGCGATGAAAATGGAGGAACTACTTACTAACAGATAAGTCGAAAATCTAACGATATAGTGTGAAATATATTTTGAGTGAAACGATGGATGCACTGTGTGGCAGATTATGTGGCTAGATAGAGGATAACTGTGATGATGAGTAACAGAGAAGTATGGAGGACGAAGACATGCTGTACTGACCTCAAATGAACTGGGATACGGCAAGAGAACGGAGAAGATTATAAGGGGTACAATGTAAAACATGTAACAGACAACATGTGCAGATGACGTTGGGTGTTTTCTTTTTAAGTATTTTTCTTTATTATTATTAATTGACCGTGGCATCACTTTGGGCCCTATCAGAATACCAGCGCTGTGACTTTTTTAATGTTACAGCGCCATGCTGAGATAGGGGCATTTTGGCCTCGTACAGGACCAGTCTAGTTAGTTTTATTTTAATTTGTTCTTAAGTTTACTTTTTTAAATCTTGTTTTATTGTCAAGTTACCACTTTGTCTTGTCGAGTGCAAGACTAATAAATACTTTTTCTTTCTTTTTTAATTTCTAAAATGAAATGTAAAATTCCAAATGTTTGCCATGAAACCAGACATAAAAAAAAATGTTACATAACATTGTTTTATATGAATGGTTTGGTTTGGTTTTTACTGCCTCGTCGGTCCAGTGGTTGCAAGCGTGACTGCTGAGCATGAAGTCTTGGGTTCGATTTCCGGATCGGGCAAAGTGTTATTGGGTTTTTCCATCAGAAATTTCTTTTTAGCAACCACGGAGTCTGAATTTGTGCCCAGTTGATGGCAATAAGCCTGCCCCCTTTTACATGGGACTTAAACATATCTGGCGATATGTGGGTGTACCATTAGGTACACCCCTGCCTAACCCTTCGAGGATAACAGGCGTGATGGTATGTTATGTATGTTATATGTTGATATGGATCAAACAAAGTTAATTGACATAAGAAAGGTTCTTTCACCTTTTAAAATATGACACTACTTCACTTAAAACTTATTAGTGTAGTTAGACATTTATTATTGTAGGTACACACGTGATAGCGTGCAATAATGTAATGCAACTAAATGAACTAATTGAAGCCGGTTAATGATCTTAGAGAGTTTAAAGAGAACTTTTTAGTGAAAACTACTCCGTAATAGTTGTCCAGTTCCATGTCCATTATGCAATTTTGTAACACACTTGTGACTCTACAATGTACCTACTGGTTTACAAGTTTGTATCCATTAATTGTTACAGCTGCTCTATAGTTTTTAGGCTCATTTACTACTGAGTTCACTGACGGTCGACCACTTTTCAACCTTATTAATTAGGACATAAGGGTGAAAACTGACAGACCCTCCATGAACTCGGTAGTATCTATGATTTAGGTACGTAGGAATTTGACTCTAAAATATCAATGTTAGTAGGAGTCAGTGTTTTGTAGGTATAGAGAGGCACAGAATATATAATATTTTTATAAAACGAGTAAAAACCACTCTGTGATTTTTAATACTTCTCGTAACATTGTGAAGTGTAGAAGTCATATGTTACCACTAGCTGACCGCGTACCTTCGTCTGCGTTACATTTTTGATTAATGCTCCGCTCCTATTGGTCGCAGCGTGATGTTATATAGCCTTCCTCGATAAATGGGCTATCCAAAACAAAAAGAATGTTTCAATTCGAACCAGTAGTTCCTGAGATTAGCGCGTTCAGCCAAACAAACTCTTTAAGTTTATAATATTAGTATAGATAAAGCCACATTTCATTTCCTTCCAATTGAGAAGAAAAGTGTAGCTATGAAAACTTGAATATAATTCCGCAGAGACCCATATGTTTTAGTGACGGTTTTTATATTATTTTTTGTTCGAGAGCTAAGTAAGCAGATGTAGGTATCAAGTAGTATCAACCTACCGAATAAAAATGGAATAAACCATTTTCAGCAACGTTAATATTTTATTTTCGGACACAAAATTTATTTAAAAGAGCACAATAAGTCATAACTGTTTCACATCAAGGCTCATCAACTTTAATTTTATGACTCACATAATTTTACATCGTAAAATAAATCTATGCCAAACTTGAGACTTTTCCAAGCAATTCATTTACATAATAAAATCAAAAACTATCGACACTAAGCCCATCCCTAAGCTCTCAAACTGTCGAACTATAATCACAATTAAACATATAAGCTGGAGGGTCAGTATTAAGGTCAACATTTATAACCTTAATAACCTCTTCGACCTGTGCAAAGGTGACCTCTCTCTCCTCGATAAAATCTCCTAGAACTTTACATCCATTCAAATATTTTGACGTCACGTAATTTTCATTCTTCACTTTGATTACGAATTTAGACGCTTCAGCAATTAATTTAATTGGTACTTTGATTCGGGTTCATTTGAATTTACATTGTTCTCATTTGGGGTAGAAGAAATGGTAGATAGTTGGTATTAGGACTGTCGTAAGCTTTGTTTGGTGAACTCGAAATTAGATCAATGTCAAGTTAGGACAGAATAGTGTCACACTGTATAGGAATTTGTATTTTAAGGCTCCAAGCTAAAAAGAGAAAAATAACTTTTTAAAATCTCACTTTTAGATAAAAGTAGTAAGCAGTTCCAAAGATTATTCTTGAGATCTACGTAACATTGGAATTTTAATTCGGACGTTATAAGGTCTCGATGTTCCGAAGCGCACACAGATTGATATTCAAAGACCAAAAGGACTTTTTTTAATTTATTTTCCGTTTTTGCATAAATCTTACAAAAATATCAGCATTACAAGATAACAGTAAAAAACTTGACGGCTGCTAAACGTGTTCATGTTGTATTTCTAATCCCTAAAACCAATCAACATAAAAATAATAATATCGTGCTTAAACCAGAATTACATCGCTACATTCCTTGCCCAACATTCAACAATGATAATGTAACACTCATACACTAAAAATAAATCCAAGGCGATCGGCTCTCTACAGTCTACATATCAATCAGTTATTTTTATGTGCAGCTATAAATGTTTAAACTTGTAGACAGATATGAACTACCTCTGTTTAGTAACTCACTAGTCGAAACGCAATAGAGAGAAGAGATAGGAGAGAGAGAGAAGAGGTAGAGGCTAGACTAGAGGCTGGGCTAGAGGTTTAAGAGATTTTTACAATTAATTTAATTTTGATCATAGCATCACTATTTTGTATGCCTGTCGGCGGAACATAGGTTGGACCAAACACTATATATACATAAGATCATTGTACCCTGTGTTCACAAAATAAATTAATTTTGTTTTTTTTTTTAATTTTTTAATAACCCATTTTTCACTTGTATCAAGACATTTCGATACCAGATTTGATCGCGAAATTCTAAGTCTGGAAAGTTGTCTGGAGCTGTTAGGTGGTAAGTTGAATACGATGGAGAAAAACTGAAAATTTCCTCACAATTTTTCCCTGAAAAGTTTTTTAATCTGAATTTTTAAAAGTGTGAGTGACAGTCATGCTTCACGTCTGAAGAATTATGTGCAATTCATTGGTATGTGAAGAGTGAAGAGTCGCGTGACGAAGTGTGAAGCGCGATTGCTGAGCATGAGGTTCAAAGTTCGAATCCCGGGTCGGGCAAATTGTTATTGGGTTTTTCCATCAGGAATATCTCAGTAGCAGCTACGGAGTCTGGATTAGTACCCGGTTGATGGCAATAGGCCCGCCCCCTAAGCCCCCGCGTCCTATTAAATAGGACTTAAACATAACTGGCGAAATGTGGGTGCACTATTACTTACACCTCTGTCTAACCCTTCGGGGATTACAGGCGTGATGTTATGATTTGGTATGAGAAATTGGGTCAAAGTCAGGCCATATCCTTATTTGACTAAGGTAACATTAATACGTTTACAAATAACATACCTCTGTCCAGCCCTAACATAAAACAGGATACGTCTCAATAAATCAATATTCAGAACGTACTATCGCAAATAAAAACACACTTAACAAAATAAGATGTAGCATATTTGGAGTCATCAATTTTATGGGCCCATAAAAAAGCAAATTTGTTTTGACCGTGGAAAATCCTGAAGGTAACTTGGGACCCTTATAAAACCCGAATAATCTACTGGCAGTGGATTTTCGTCGGCGTACTGAACTGGCCTAAGTAAACTCTGGGGATGAAACAATTTGTGCACCCTAATCAAATAAGTGTAAAAGGAAAATTTAAAATTCCCACCCCGAATTTACATAATGACCAACGCGTTGAAATAACGGCTCAATCTGGGTATTATTGTACTTTACGAGCGTACAGTTACTAGCAAAAGTGTTAAGATAGAACACACTTTCAACAAACTTCAGTTTTAGCTGACAGAACTCGAAACTTGTCGCGTCGTGGTTCAATTAGTACATGTTCATGGCTGCACAATTCTAGGAGATTAGTCCGTGTTATCACTTGTGCACGTGACTGTACGTTGAAATGAAATTTCAGGTGAATAATAAGTCGCATTCAGTCATATGAGCGGAGTGGAGTAATAAACTTGTTAATGTCGCATTACCAGGCGAAAGCATGTCGAGATGAAGTCACTCACTCTACCGACTTCAAGTAGTACGTTTATGTCGTGATGGCCCAGAGGTTAAGGCCTCGCCTTTTATGCATGAGGTTGTGGCATCCGGGCAAGTAACAATGTGACTTTATCAATTCATATGTAGGTACTTTCTAAGTTTACCTTGGACATCTCAGACATCGGTGAAGGAAAACATCGTGAGGAAACCTGGACTTATAATCAAAATAAGTCTAAAATCGCCAACCCGTCTTGAGCAAGCGTGGTGATCAATGCTCGTGCCTTCTCTGTATGAGAAGAGGCCTTTGCCCAGCAGTGGGATAGTTACAGGCTGGTATTATTATTTAGAAGTGAGTTTTAAGATTATTTGATAGTATGATGACAAACTCTAAGATTTTCTGAAATGGCGTTTGAAGTTTTAAGATTTATTAGGATTTTTACGAAGTAAAATGGTACCTGACGTTAATTCGATTATAATTCAGCTGGTTAACGAAGGTTTTGAACCTAATATAAGAAACTAGAATTACAAAACGGGATAAGTCGTTTTTGAAAGTACGTAATAAAATAAATCAGACAGTAGGCCTCTTTTATAATAACAGAAAATTTCATAGCCTTTGAGTTTTTTAGTAGCGTGTGCCATACCCTATAAGCCCATATTTGTAATCACTACAATAAATCCAGTCTTTCTTTTTTATATTTTGTAATTCCTACAAATAAAATTCAAAAGCAAATAAAATAACCAATTACAAAATGTCGTCGTCAAAACATTATCACAAACCCTTCCGCGTCGGCAGCGCCGAACAACAATAATTATAAAAATGTAAATTCTGTTTATTAACTCGTAAAGAGTCCAATGAACCGTACTTTTTATTCAGTTATGAGTTATTTACGGATGCGTAACATAAATTTGAATGGAAATCAATTCCCGTGGAGCACAGCTGACTGGGCAAATGATGGAAATTATAAATCAATTGAAAGGTAATTTGTTGGTGGTCGCGGGTACCCGACGCGCCAGGCAACGGGTTGGGTGCAGTGATGAACGTTCTGTACGGTTTAGTGTAATTATTTTGAAATGGGATAAAATCTCATGGGATGGGATCTTTAGTGTGTCTAAAGATGTAAAAAAATATGAAGGAAAAAATATTTTGAACTGTACAAAACATAAAATAATACTTTCATTTAGTTAACCTTGTATTTATATAGTAATTGCCAAAGTCGTCACACAGTGGGTGCCAGAAGACGTGTCGTCGCCGTGGGAGACCTAGAAAACGTTGGCGTGACGACTTAGGTGGCGTTTGCGAGAGATTGGCCTGAGAAAACCGCATGGAGAGAAGAGTGCAAGCCTATGGGGGAGGTGTTTGCCCAGTAGTGGAACAATAAAGGCTAAGGGAAAAATCCTTACTAATATTATAAACGCGGAAGTTTGTATGTATGGATGTTTGTTACTTTTCACGCAAAAACTACTGAATGGGTTTGGATGAAACTTGGCATTCAGATAGTTCATAACCTGGATTAACACATGGGCTACTTTTTATCCCGATAGTCCGTACCCGTAGGACAATAACCGAACTCCACGTGAAGTCGCAGGCATAAGCTAGTATAAAATAAAATGTTAGCACATACTCAAAAGGCACGAAACAATAATTTTGCAAAAAATACTCATAAAAGAGAATAATGAAATTTTAAATACATTGAAGTATGTATGTAACATAGTATTCACTGAATACTATGCTATTCACTTGGATTTTGTAATAATTATATCTGGTTCTTAAAACCAGACTGATTAAGGTTATGACAAAATTATGATTTTTATCAAATCTATCTGCTTACTTGCTAAAAACAAACAAGACAATAAGACTTGCCAAGTTCATCTTTATCTTAAAATAGTTTTTTCAAAACATAGGCTCTCATTTATACATATAGTGCTCTAAAAGCGTTCTATCGTAGACGATCATTACTTTCACTAACTGAGGCATGTCGAAATGAATTTTATTCTTGATGTAATTACTTTGAAATGGTAAAAAATGGTCTCGCAAGTACCAAGGCGGGAGGTGACCTAAATGTTAAAAAACTTATCTTAAAAAGACGCCTTGAGAGGCAGCTTTCAAATTCAACCATCTTTATAAAACTTTAGGTTTCAATATTCGTAGAAAGATGTTTTAAAATGTCAGACAGTTCTTAATTCGTAAATTTAAAATGTAAACGAAACTGTTTTAATTTAAACCTAAATTAACCCTTGGGTCAAAAAGTTTTTCATATAATTTGCTTAGCGGTTTTCTCAGGAACCTAATATAACAAAGAGTTTTCATTAGTGCTTTCGCTTAAAACCATCAAAAATGTACAGACTAATAATAACGGACTACCAACTTAAATAAAACATTTCTCTCCGAAAAAGAAAACTTCAATCCCTGGAACGTTCAAGT
Source organism: Standfussiana lucernea (assembly GCA_964057025.1). NCBI lineage: Eukaryota > Metazoa > Arthropoda > Insecta > Lepidoptera > Noctuidae > Standfussiana > Standfussiana lucernea. The sequence continues at coordinate 15,764,301 of OZ059794.1, forward strand.
ACATTTTGAAACAACTTTGTACATGTTTCTCCATCTTGGTAAAAGCAAAGAAAAGAAAATATGCAGAGTACTTTAAAGAGTAAACTGGTTTTATTCTTCTTTTAATCTAGATTTTCCAACCCTTTGCGCATGAAAATTTAAATATTAAACCAAAAATATATTTTTTTGAACCCTCTTATTTATTTATAGCACTCTCTTTCAGAAGGGACATGACGTAGAAGCGTCAGGTAAAATTTACAAATTTACTGTTCCCACAGAATTTTAACCTGACTCAGTCCGTTGAGTAAGTCGTAAAGGAAAGTTTTGTACTGCGCGCTGCTTAGATGTGGGTCCCGTAGCTACATTGCCAAATTAAAAGATTTTTCGTTGAGTTTGAATTAGTAAGCGAGTTCCGACTTGAGGATTACTTACTATGAGTCCTCGCAGCAAAAGCCGATTTCAGGTAAAAAAAATCAAGTGAAAATTTTGTGCTTGTGGCTTAATGGAATTGTAAATACCTTTCGTCTATCCTTATTCATAAAATGTAAGGTAAAGTCAGAGATACTCTTGTTAAGGCGCACCCTCATCAGGAGTATTCGCCTGGGATGTAATAGTTCAGATTCAAGCGTTACATATGTGAGAAGAATCGAGCATTACAGTGTGCAACCTGTTATCCAATTTGTAATACAATTTGTATCAATCCCTTGTTTCTGTACTAAATCGAGAGACCGCCTTTATGTAATTTGAATACCAACTTAATTTTAGCTCTTTGTTTACATACTAATTATAATTGAACTTTATTTGATGTCCCCACAGAAAGTCACTTGGTTTCTCACAATTACTAGGCGATAAACTAATGAGCCATTCCAATAGTACTTGACAAATATTCGCCGGAGTTATTACCGCTTGCAAAGTTTGCTTCGGTTTTAAGTTTAAATAATTTTGTAGACCACTTTAAGTAAATACACTCAGAGGTACAGAGCCCACCTATATAACTTTGCGAATTACGAGGCCCGCAATATTTTTGTTTAAGAGAAACGGGACAAAATATAATATTAGTAGGAGAGAATTTACGGCGAGAGAAAGTTGTTGGAAAAGTTTTTTTATTGTTGATACTTACCGAGAAGGTTTATGATAGTGTTGTTTAATTAAGTGGGGCTTATCTTAGTGTGGCGCCAGCAGTTACTTACCTGAAAATAATGAAAGATTAAGATTAGTAATGATTAAATAATGTTGCATATTTTATGTCAAAACAATATAATGTTAACTTGCAGATACGTTTTCATCCTAAAGTATTTAAATTCATGACTGTCTTGTTGGCCTAGTGGTCGTAAGCGCAACTGCTGAGCATGAGGTCCGATTCCCGGGTCGGGCAAAGTGTTATTGGGTTTTTCCATTAGAAATTTCTCAGTAGTAGCCACGGAAATGGATTTGTGCCCGGTTGATGGCAATAGGTTAGCCCCTTATTACATTGGACTTAGACATAATTGGCGAAATATGGGTGTACGATTAGGTACACACTTCTGCCTAACCCTTTGGGGATTATAGGGGTGATGTTATGTGTTTATGTATATTTAAATTCATAAATTACGATAATTATTCATATCTCGAATGAATTAAATGTTTGATGAATGAATGAATGCAATGAAATGTTTTATTTTTAAATTCCTTCAAATACCAGGTAGGTTCAAAGACATTCAAATATAAAAAATATAGAGAGGAGGCCTGTCCCCCCACAGGCCCCCCCTCGCCCCCCACAATTGAGAACGTTATAAACTAATGAGCAGTTTTAGCCAACAGCTGAATTTAAAAAAAAATCTTTATGTTTACAGTTTCTGCCATTAGCCAGGACGTTTTTATACATCAGACAACGCAAGTACATAAATACAAAAGTAGAAAAACCTGCAACTGCATTAAGAAATAAACTGTCCCCATTATTACATAATGGATTTAATGGTAGGGACTGTCGGAGTGTCATTTCACCACCGTTAAAATATAAATAAAAAAACTGTAATGTCGGTTGTAATCGCACTAAATTACTCAGTACATATTATTTCGTTCTGTCACGCAATTTTTTTCAAGAGTTACAAGTTGGCGTACTGGAAGTGGTAATTTAAAGTATTTTTGCAAGAGTGTACTATACTGTTTGTATCTAAAAATACACTGTTTTCTGTACAAGGTTTCGATTAGAAATATTTTTGAGAAATCAGTTTGATATGGTTTCTACTAAAACTGACTTTAAAAATGAAAAATTCTAAGTTCTGTAGTTGTGAAACATAGTTGCGTTTAAAACATGAGGTGTAAATAGATTACTTACAAAGTTCACTATGTTTTCCTGTTTATGGCGTGCGAATATTATTGAAGAAAATGAAAAGGAGAAGAGATATACAGATATAATATACTAGAATAAACGTAGCGTTAGTTTTAAGGTTCCGTGCGAGTCGTGTCGTTAGTTTGCACTTAACTCGGGCAGAGACAGCACGTACCCTCAAAGTGTTTCATCTACTTACTGATAATTTGGTAATTTTATTCTAAACTCCAACTATTATTTCTAGTGAACACCACATATTTGGCAAAAAGAGGAAGAATGGGGGTGATGTAAGAATCGTCATAAAGTAAGAAGCGTACAGTTGTTTTTGCCTACAGACTTAGGGCAAAGGCATAAAGAAACCGCTGAAAATCTGACGTAATCCAATAAACAACAGAATAAAATTACGTACCTAACAATGCCCCAAAAAGGCACGATTGTTAGACCGATGCTACCGTCAGACGAACCGTCTATTACACAGTGAAAAACAAATGCAATTTACGTTCGACGTACTAAATTGCCGGGTACCGACGTTATTACAGCTTTAGCCACAATTACGGTGTAATTGAAAACCGAGTGGTCGTTACAATTCGGTGTGACGGGCGGTGTTATGCAACTGTGTGGAATAAAGTAGGTTTTTTTGGAGTTAGATGATGATTCTTTGCTTTGGCTTATTTGCATTTGAATATGGATGTGCGGTTTCCGTCTCAGTAAGTATAGTTGGCAAAGTAAGGATGGGCTTTAAAATTTTCTCCCGGTGACTGTCAAAATGAGACTCGGGCAATCGTTTTTCAGACGAAGAGTCTGTCTAGCTCCAAGTTTTCAATCATGATTAGCCTAACTTTGTTCTAAGAACGAAGAAAGTTGAGCCTTTATGAATTAATGTAAATTAAAAGAGTTACTATGGAGTGTATATTTTTAATGTTTGCTCCATACGACACTACCTATACGAATGGGCAACTAGAACCGATTCTATATCCTTGTAAATTTTGGCAATCAAAACCGCCTTTCAATTTTCTAATTGAAATAAATGATTTGACTTTGACAAAGGTAACCTTTCTTTTTCCATATTCTGCCGTCTTAGGGCTCATTTACGGAGGGAGGGCATTGCTTTTTTTTAGGTTTACAGAGAGGCGGCACGTGCAGCGGCCCGCTTTATCACACGCGCAAACACAAACAATGACAATGTACGATGTTGTTTACGGAGACGCGAGGCGTGAAAGCGCGTGGGACGCCGCGTGGCCCGTCACGGGTATCGCTACGTTAAAACAAAGGAACTGGCTGGCCACAACGCAAACGTGCGTAAAATCGCTTTTCCATAAACGCGGCGCGCTTATAATTCAAATACGAGTATATGGCGATGTATGAGACATCGACATTTATTTGAATTGAAAGTAGGCCGTGTCGCACAACGCGTTCGCGACATGCCGCGTCTCCGTAAATGAGCCCTTAGTTATCAAACAAGCAAGTTTCCAACGAGCCAAGGTTCATTCAGTTGCTTTTTTTTCATAATAAAATGGTACATTCTAAAGATCATACCGCCAATCAAAAACCTCATATTCCCATAGCATGACGGGTTAAGCATGTAGTGACAAGTTGATTACTTGCCGCTCCCGCCTAACGTAATGACCCCATTTTCCTTTGTTGCATGTCATAATATTATATGAAAATAAGCTGGTGTTGTTCTATACTTGCCTTCGAAGTCTAGACTTTTGTAATAGCGTTGTTTAGAGGTAACGTAAGTTTTTGTTAAAGTGTCTATGGTGTAAATTGCCTAAAGAAATGTAGACCTCGAGATATTGTAGATAAATAAATTAGATCTCACTCTAAGTTAGGATTAATATTCAATTTGTTAAATATGGGGGCTTTCAGGCTAGGTGGAGCGACGATTTTTTTAGGATGGCTGGTAGCAGCTGGATGAGCTTTGTGGAGAATCAAGTTTTATACGGTGTTGTATAGAATCTGGTTCTTCTAACCTACCAGACAGATGTGTTGCTGGGGAGTTTGTTCCGCCACTTCTTCTTTCCAGCTAAAACACTAGGAAGTGGCGAAGGGCAGGCGTTTTGGGGGACTGTCTCTTGTAAACTCGACGTTCGAAAAGTGCTGATTAGCTTAATTTGAATAAATGACTTTTAATTTTTGATTTTTGAAGCATGTCCAGCAGTTGACTACTTTAGGCTGATGATGACGATTAAACATATGAAGAAGCGATCATCATGGCACATTAATGGCAGTGATTGACGAAATTAATAATATGTTTCCACCCTTACAAATATTGATAAGCTGCTGAAAAACTTTTGTATATGTTATAATTACCAAAAAATATCCAATTCGTAAATCCGTATGTAACAGTGGGCGTCCGCTCAGCTTATGAGCGCTCAACACTGACTTGAGAGGCGCGGGAGGAGCAGTATTTAGCGAATGTTCATCGCGAGCGCCTCTAGTCTGTGTCATGGCCTGATTCAGAAGCGAACAATGTTTTTTTTATCCTTGTTTTTCCCTCTGCTGGGCCAAGGCATTCCCCATATCCTTCCAGGCACTCTTCTCTTGCGCCACCACGTGAGCCGTATGCGTAATGACCGCTGGGAAAATCCTTACTTCCACACTAATTTGTATGTATGGATGTTTGTTACTCTTTCACGCAAAAACTACTGAACGGATTTAAATGAAACTTGAAAAACAGATAGTTCATAACCTGGATTAACACAAAGTGTTTTTTATCCCGGTAGTACGATCCCGTGGGACAATAACCGAACTCCACGCGGGCGAAGTCGCGGGCATAAGCTAGTATGAAATAAAAACATTTAAATTTACTTTTTTATTAAAATAGAGGTACCGCTTATTCTATCGATACCTCGAACCACGCTAGACCAGCTTGATGATAAAGTATTACCAGAGACATGCAGTCAACTGTCCCGATATACATAGGTGGCACAATCTCAAGCTTAAAGCGGGAGCTAGTAGTCCTACATCAGCAATACTTGGACGTTGTTGATGAACGGGATCAACTGAAGGTGGTCACGGATGGTTTCAATAATTGTAGTAACTTATATGAGGAGGCTTTAAATAAAATTAGGGACCTAGAAGATGAGTTAATTCATGCCAATAGTTGTATATTAAAGTTACAGAAAGAAAAAGAATGTACTCAGGTAAAAGAAACGAACATCTTATATAATGAATTATTAAATAGTAATTGTATGTCCCCTTCCTTATTAACTATTGATCTGACTGAAGATTCCCTACTAAAACATAATTATACAGTTAGCAATAAGAAAATAAAAAAATATGCTAAGCTGAATAGAATAATTAAAAAATGTAATCAATTTAGGAAACAACATAAACACTTTTCCAAATATATTCCACTGAGGAAAGAGCGTGTTGATTTAGTTAATAAGTTAAATAATTATCAAATAAAATTAGAAGACAGTATTAAAATTTATGAAATTGATACTCAGCATTTGCAGGCTGAAATACAGGTACTTCAGGACTCACTTAGTTCCCTTTCCAGTAGGTATGTGAGTTCTCAGAACCAAATTAGGGAACACATTCTTGCAGCAAATGAGTTAGTAATGTGTCAATGCAGCTGTCAGTCAGTTAACAACCATGATACTATCTTGCCTGAGGTAATGGAGGACCCATCCCAGGCTGAGAATTTATCGCAGGACTGTGTACTCAACCAAGAAATAGATTATTTACAAGTGGTACAGCCAGAGATATATGATAGTCATAATTGTTCTTGTTCAGTAATGTTCTCAGATAGTATAGGAAGAGGTGTAGGTAAATTAGTTAGTAATAACCTGAGTTTTCCCAATCAAAATCATTGTATGCCAGGGGCAACATACAAACAGATAATGGCATCAGTAATTAGAAATGTTTATAATAGTAATACCGACATAACTATATTTATAGGAAATAGTTTAAAAATTAAAAAAGAAGACATCACAGACAGTGTAACTGAGTTGTTAAAGTTGAAGTGTCGTAAAATAATATTGTGTGCTTTCCCATATTTTGAAAAATTGTCAAACAGAAAAAACAATTATATTCACATGCTGAATAAGCATGTAGATTTCTTAGTAGGTCACTATAGTGACAAACTTGTGTATCTGGATGTCAACAGTTTTGTTGATAAACTTAGGTCGACACGGGGTAATGTGTATCTACCTATTAGTTGTAGACACAAAATAGCTCGGCTATTAGCATATAATATTCACTCAGACATAAGTAGTATGTCTATGTTTAGTTCTATTATTAACACTGCGACTATTAGTAATAATACTAATATTCATTTTTACAATTTTTTTACAAAGGAGGATCCATGTGTAACTGTACAAGATTCTCCAGTAGGGTCCACTAGTAGTAGGGTCTCATTGTCTTGTGAGGGCATAGGAGTCTTGGGGCTCACTCCGGATGCTCATTTAAACTAGTTAGTAAGACAACAGAAGATACCAGTAACATAAATGTTACTCTAACTAACAACACACAGGTACCTTCTTGCTCTCAAATAACTAAATGTAAAAAAGGGGCTAAGCAGAATTCTATGCAATTATTTCACCAAAATATTCAAGGCTTCTCTTCAAAGCAATTAGAAATTGAATTGTTTTTAGAAAAAACAAAGTTTGAAATTGTTTGTTTCACTGAACATTGGTTAAAAGACTTTGAAATGATACTTAATTACGCAAATTACAGTGTGGGCAGTTGCTTTAACCGGAAATCTAAGATGCGTGGGGGTTCATTAATCTTAGTTAAAAATTGTATTAAATTTAAGTCTCGTAACGATATTGTTGATCTATCGGTTGAGCATAATATTGAACTGTCTTGTGTTGAGCTAGATAAGCATGTAATAGTGTGCGTTTACAGACCCCCAAATTATCAGAACTACTCTTTATTTGAGTCAGTAATGGAGGATGCTTTAGCAAAACTTGCAACTAGTAATAAATCACTAGTTATCTGTGGTGACTTTAATATTAATATTTTAGAGAAAAACTCAAATAGCAGTAGATTATTACATCTTTTTAAATCATTTAATTTGTTAAACGTGTTTTCGGAACCAACCCGAATTACTAAAAATACTGCTACATGTATTGATAATGTTTTTTGTTGTTGCGACTACTTAGATAAATCCATTGTAAATTACCTTCCTTCTGATCACAGCGGTCAAACCGTTGTTTTCGAGTCATACACACCATTAAAAAAAATCCAGATAAAATCTAGACAAATAACACCCAGCAATTTGAATAATTTTAATAATAACTTAATTGGTAATTTAGGCATTCCGGGATATATTTTTGAAAATGTAAATAAATTTTATGAGGAATTCTTTTCGGTAGTTTACACAGAGTTTAATAATACAATAAAAATTAAAACTAAATCTATTTGCCCAAAGTTTTTGTTCAGTGACTGGGCAACTAAGGGTATTAGGAAAAGTAGGGAGCGATTGTTCGAGCTGTACGGCCTTAAGCCTTACATCAACTCAGAAACTTTTAATAAATATGTAGCAACATACTCAAAAATTTTTAAAAACACTTGCAAGGTAGCTAAAGCCTTATTCATTAGCAACAAGATTAAATCCGCCGATAATAAAATAAAGACGGTTTGGAAAATTATCAATAGTGAAACTAATAGAAATAAAAAATATAATAATGATATCACACTAGAGACCTCACGTGGTCTTCTAAGCTCTAAAAACGAAGTTGCTCAAGAATTTGTAGATTTCTTTACCAGTATCCCACTTAAAATTACCGAAACCTTAAATTCCTCACCCTCGCTTTCTATTGATTTATTAAGAGCGAACGTTTCAGCCTGTCCGGTTGAGTTTCAATTTAAGCATATAAACCCCATAGCAGTCATTAAAGCCTTTAAGGAAATCAAAATCAAATTAACGGAAGATCTATGGGGAATGTCTATTAAAGTTTGTCAAGCTATTATTGAGACTATAGCACCGTACTTAGCCTTAATATTTAATTTGTGTGTAGACCAAGGAGTCTTCCCGGACCTTATGAAATACAGCAAAGTAATACCACTTTTCAAATCCGGGGACAGTAAAGATACGAATAATTATAGACCCGTATCCGTGTTGCCGGTTTTCAGCAAGGTGTTTGAAAAGGTAATGCTTAATCAGATGCTTAACCACTTTAATACCAATAAGATCTTACATGAGAAACAGTATGGTTTCACCAAAGGACGTTGTACGACTGACGCCGGTGTCACATTATTAAAACACATATTCACTGCGTGGGAAGAGGCACAAGATGCCATAGGAATCTTCTGTGACCTCTCGAAAGCATTTGATTGCGTAAGCCACGAAACCCTACTCTTTAAACTTGAGCATTACGGTTTGGGGAAACTTGCACTCAGTTTAGTGAAATCGTATTTAAACGATAGACATCAGCAAGTACAAATAAATGGTGTCAATTCAATGGGTTTAAAAGTAAGGATGGGTGTACCACAAGGCTCGATATTGGGTCCTTTCCTCTTTCTAGTCTATATTAATGATCTACCCCATTTATTTAAACACCAACCTCAAATGGTGTTGTTTGCCGACGATACTTCTTTGATATTTAAGATAAACAGACGTGCCACAATTCTTGACGACGTAAATAGCGCCCTACTGCAAGTCCATAATTGGTTTACCGCGAATAATTTAGTATTAAATGGGAAAAAAACTAAGTGCATAAGATTTGCCCTACCAAATGTCAAAACTAGTGATTGTGACATAGTATTGAATCAAGAGAAACTAGAATTCGTCGATGAAACTGTTTTCTTAGGGATCACGCTCGACTCAAGGCTACAATGGGGTCCTCATTTAACATCTCTTGCAGGACGGCTGAGTTCAGCAGCATATGCTGTTAGGAAAATCCGTCAATTTACTGATGTAGATACCGCGAGGCTAGTCTATTTTAGTTATTTTCATAGTATTATGTCTTACGGTATTTTACTATGGGGACGGGCTGCAGACATCGAGTCTATATTTATTCTGCAGAAAAGAGCCATCAGGGCCATATATAATCTATTTAGGCGCGATTCTCTAAGAGAACTGTTTAAGGAAATTAACATCATGACAGTACCTTGCCAATACATCTATGAAAACATCATGTACGTTAGGAAAAATCTGCATTTATTTAGTAAAAGAGGCGACAGACACCACTATAATACTAGAACCAGGGACCATCTAGTCCAGCCAGGTTTCAGGCTAGCTAAAGTAGACTCATCTTTCATGGGGTACTGTTTAAAATGTTACAATAAAATTCCTCCCGGCATTCTACAACTGAATGAGACGAAATTTAAATCTTGTATAAAACGCACACTATGTAGGCAAGCATACTATAAGTTGGGAGATTACATTGATGATAAAAATGCTTGGCTCAATGCTGGTCCTGCTCCACAACCATAGGGGCAAACTTATTGGTTACCATGGGAAGTTATTGTGGAAGCTGCAGAAGATTGTAAACATATCTTTGCATTGTATAGATTCAATCTCTTAGTGTTGTATAATTGCATAGCACATGTGTGAGTACTATGTACGCTAAAGCTACCATTTACATCTTTTATTGACTCGCATTTTCCCTGGTGGCTGAGAGAATGTCATGCTCACTCAAATGTCTCGCTGATGGTGGCACGTGTGTCGGGTCGTTTAGTTCCCTCCAAAATGGTTGAGTTGAATGATGGCTGATCCATGCGTCATGTTCGTGAACGGGCGCTGTCAGTTGTGACTGGTCATCTCGCAGCTGCCATGGATTATTGTATTTTTGAATTGTTATTTTTATGTTTTTATTCTGGACGCTCTTACTCGCACGTCTTTCTACATCGTTCTCACATGTATGTTTAATCTCGACATGAATGATGTAACCGAGACTTTGTAACAACATAATGATTTAAAAGAGTGTCCATGGAGTTTCTTGCCCATTCTTCTCCATAGAGATCTACGCTTTCGAATGGGCAACTACAGTACTTTCACAAGTTATTATGCCCTGTGACTGGGACTGTAGCTTAGTTTATTTTTTGTGTTTTGACATTCAAAAGTGCCTGTAATGGTTTAATTGAAATAAATGCTTTGAGTTTGAGTTTGAGTTTGAGTTTGTAGGTAATATTTTTTCTTATTATCGGAAATTGGTAAGTGTACACCACCCGTATTAAAACGCGGCCCGTCTAATACTAGCCCTATAACCGCGCTTTCACACACAGAAACAAACGCAGACTTTTATTTCATGAACGGGTGATTCTCCTCTTTTGAGAAGGGCTTCATTCTGAAGTAGTGTCAAATTAAAACAAGCAACGTTTATTATTATTGACCAAGGACCGTAATTTAAATTGATTATTTTTGTCTTCTATGACAACGTTCTGAATTTTGACGAAGATGCAAAACTGCACCTTGTGTAAAGGCAGACTTAATGCTATAACGTTCATAATAACCAACTGACTTAAACTTTCAGAAATTCTAATCAGCCAATTCCACTGAAGAAAAACCTATCCCAATTAAAATTACAAGCAAGCAAATATCCTGCATGTGTAAATGTAATGAAAATTATTCAAGATGATGCGTTTGTTTTTAATCCAGTCTTTTCCGAAAATTAATTCTACCTTAATGGTCACTCCAACAAATAATTTGCATTGAATAAAATACGTCAGAATTTTCTAAGAAAAAGAGGCTAAACTCTTGCTACTCCAGAAGGACGTGGCATGGCATAATGTAGATTTATCAAGTGCCAAGCACTCGCCACAAATTGGCACCGGCTCAGAATTTTTACAAGCATAGACACTTTTACGCTTTTTATTTTTTCAAGTTATACTAGGGAAACACCTCAAATAAAATAATTTCTGCATTGAATTATACATACATGAAGATGATGAGTCAAATATATTCATAAATATAAATCAATAATTCTTGAGAAACTGTTCAGTGGCCGACAGATCGATAAACGTACAGAGAGATTGCATAGACTTGGTAATAGATTCCTGCTGGCACCTTCTCTGCTGATCCCTTTGGGTACAGAACCCTAAAATCATTTGATAGAGGAAGATACATGTTTGTATCAGAAAAAAATTATACCTTCCTTCTAAAAATGCCCACGAAATATTTTCCCAATATATCAATACCGCTACCTCCTATCCCTCAGATCGCCCACTTTAGATACAAAGGAGACGGATGCTGCAGTTCGCCCACAAACTTTCCCTCGAACAAGCGAAGGGTTTAATTGTTTTCCTGCACCACGAGAAGCTGAGAAAACGCGACTAAAACGCGTTTCAAACGTGGAGTGAGCTCGTTCCACTTTACCCAAGCCCCTTTGTTTAAAGTACTCTAATTTTTAATTGAATGTACAGGTCGGGAATTGCTTAAAAACTACCAACTCTGGGGAATTGTGAGTGGATTATGTTGGGTGTGGTGCGGCTGAAATATAAGGTGTGTATTCCTATAATTGTTTTGTAGATGGAGTGGGTAAACTGGAGCTGAAGGTTCACTAAAGAAGAACTATAATGATTTTCATAAATTTTGCCGCTGCATAAAAGTCTTTGTATACTGCGGAGAAAAAATATCTCGATCATTCTTACTTAGCAGTGGTGAAAACTGAGAATTCCAGATTTCCTTACAAGTGTTGCTTTCTCGTTTTGGAACCCTTAACCCTTTTATTTTACCCTTACCCTTTTACATTAACGGTGTCTTAAGGCTTCAAGCAACTATGGCGAGGAAACACGATACACCGTTTTCCCCTATTTTCTATTATACACTAGCTGACCGGTGCAACTTCGTCTGCGTAACATTTTTGATTAATGCTCCGCTCCTATTGATTGCAGCGTGATGTTTTATAGCCTATAGCCTTCCTCGATAAATAGGCTATCCAACACTAAAAGAATTTTTCAATTCGAACCAGTAGTGCCTGAGATTAGCGCGTTCAACCAAACAAACAAACTCTTTAGCTTTATAATATTAAGTATAGATTTTATCAACGGCACGCCGTTAAACACGATCCGCACCTATTTTCATCCAATTATATACACTATAATTATTATGGCAGCAAAATTGTGACAAGCCAATTCTTAATCATTAAAAAGTAAACCTAACCATATAAAGGTTAAAGTTGCAGTCGATACAATGAATCTTATATCGTCACGCTTTTAGTAGAGCAGGCAGTGTAATACCCCTCGAGGCTCGAGCACACGCGAGCATGCAAGCCCTAAAGACTACTTTAATCCATTAAGAGAATATTTTGTTAGTAAAGTGCACTAAACGTAGGTAAATTATTAATTATGCATGAGTTTGCTGAGAGTTTCAAATTGTTTCGTTGTTGAAAACATCTCAAGTTAAACAGGTGATGTGTTTTTAGTTTGAGATTTTAGATCTTGGGGTTGATGTTAGCAAACCGTTCTTGTTAAGTTTATGAAGCTAAGCTAACAGTATTTCAAGAAAGAAAGAAAAGCGTTAAATATGGAACAGAATTTCCGATAATATTGCAAATAGTTTACGTATAACAGACCGCTGAAAAAACCGGTGCTGTTTTTGTGTGCGGTCTATGAAAAAGCTTTTGCTCAGACGCCAAACACTCACTAAACCAAAATAAGAAATAACACAAGTGGGTCTCTCAAAAATCCCTAAATAAACACAGTTTCCATCTTTCATTAAAGTTTTGCTGACAACTTTATGGGACCCCATCAAAAGTATTATTAAAAAAAAATGAAAAAAAATATCCCAACTTACCACCCCGGAATTTTTGTAAAAAGTGAGTGACTCTTAGAGACGGCATCATAAATTGTACGAGACGACGTATCTTGAAATTGTGTTGGCGAAAGTGACTTTTAACGGGCAACGAACCCGCAATACAGTCTTGTCACTGTTATATTACCTCTGACTTGACATAAAAAATCACAGTGTCAAAATCACAGTGACCTTTATTGCTGCTGCTATAAGGTTGGTATTAGGTTACTTCCACTGATAAATCTGTCAAAATGACAGTGATCTTTATTCTCTTTTCAATAAAGTTGATGTTGGGTTGCATCTTTCAACTGACAAAGGACTGTAGTGTGACGGTAGCGTTGACGCCCGCTAAGCTCCTTTTTGTTAGCAGATTAACGCTACTCCCGTAGTAGATATTTTCGGGACCACTGCAATATTTAGCTTCATTTGAAGCGCCTTATTAAGTTTTTAATTAATTTCTACGGCTATTGTAATAATTTACTACAAAATTAAAAGACAGGCTTTCTTATTGCTGGGACACAAGCAACCTTTGAGTTAGAGGGAGTAGGCCAATTGACTGGGATCAAATTTACAACCATCGACTGCTCAAAAATGTATTTTATTTATTTAAACTTCATGTACAATAGCGGTACCTTAATGCCACAAGATATTCTCTCCCAGTCAACCTTTGGGACAAAATTGTGAAAGAGTATAAAAAAGCTATTAAAGTCATATCAAATACTAATGCATATTCTTACGGATAAAATAAACTAATAAATACTACAATAAATACAATGAATCCAAAATAAGACAGACAACAATAATTACTAAGACTAGACTTTAGTGAGCTATTAAGGATTCTTAGATTTATTAAATATTATAAAGAAGAATGAGGTCGCGATTTAGAATTGAATATTGTAGAAAACGACGTGAATTTCGACCTTTATTTACGTGCAGGTCAAACCGAACAGCGAAATGGATGTAAATGTAAACAGTATAAATCCGATATTTATTAAGACAATAGCAGAAACTACCGTGTTTGTAAACGATCACAATTTATATGTTACTATTACATATGTACGTTTCTGATGCTGTACTAGGAAAATATTACAACGGTAAGTAATAAAGTAAATTACGACTTTTAGATAATATGTTTTTGCATCTGTGCTAAACGTATCGTCAACATTTTCCTGCCGTCATCCGAATTTGTTTGGGATCGGCGCAGCATGTCTTCTTCTTCCATACTTATCTATTATTCGTCATCTCATGAATCTCTGCTTATCACAAGGAATATAGATGTAAGTATATTATTATAATACATTCACATCTGACAAATGACAATACTATTAATTCGCTCTTCATTGGGACTCGCGAGTCTTTTAAATTCACTATTTATAGCAGCAGTTCTGTTATGAAACTAAAATAATTATTGTTATTCAAATATAAGTCTATGGCCTCTTCTTTTTGACTTTGCTAAATCTGTATTTATATCATTGTATTTCTCAGATTGTACACGATATTAGGCTGTGGGTTAACTTCACTCAGCGGGCATACAGCGAGCGCGTTCAATATAATAATGCACTGACAGTGCTGCTGCGGCTGCCGTGGCGTATTAGTGCGTCAGGGATGTTTGCAGATAATAATATTGATGGTTTTGCCACCATTATTAAGAATAGATGTGCATCCCTGATGACTCGTGTTCGCGGCAGCACCAACAGTATTCTCAGTGTATTCGCAGATCGGTGGGATACCCCGATGTTGCGGAGGTGGATGCGGCTCCACGCTGAAAATTGTAAATTTTTGTCTGTATCTGTAACCTAATAACACTAGAAGTTAAGTAAAATTGTTACTAACCCTATGGACTCTGGTCTGAAATAGAATCCTTGTATTCTATCCGATTAGCTACCTTATACCAATATTTTTTTTAAAAATGACCTACCTCATCTACCAATCCACATTTAGCTATAAAACGAGCATCTACAACATACATATCTCTATGCCACTCCAAGATCTTACCTCTGCGTAGTGTTTGAAGAACGGTATTGAAATAGCTCTCAACGCCACTCGATTCTGTATCAATACCGCATAGAGCCCTCAAGGAAAAGATTCAGCAATACATCTATCTTTAGAGAATATATTCATAGTCCCCGAAGTTTTAAAGAGGTAAACAGAGACGGAATTGGAAATATTTTATACTCATAGCAGGTTCTCATTAAAATATATCGTCGGCGTTAGTGCAGGGCCTTGTTTATATTTTTCATTGGCACAACACATTTTTTCATCAAACTGGATAAAGTAGTCTGTGATATGACGGCAAAACATTGAGATAGCTAGTCAGCACATACGGTCGGTAAAACAGACGAATCTAGGACCTTAATTATGTATTTGTCGGATAGAAAATAGTTTTTAGTTTCTCCTGTAAAAAGGTATTGTGTATTTATAAGGTCTATCACTGACCTGAAAGAATACATATTTATTTATCATTTTAATAACCATTTATTTAGTCAACAGCAGGGGAAAACTTGATTATTATAACCAATCTTGAGGACCTGTATAAAGTTTCATTCTATAAACGATAACGATAGACATAATAAGCTACGGAAAAGTTTATGCCTGTCCTCTATAAAGTCATTGAAGAAATATAAAATGCTTTGAGAGCGTTACTTGCCTAGGACCCCTCGATAAATCACAGTAAATTTGCACGTTCTAGAAGTTCATCTAAAAAAAAAGTCTTACGAAATATTAGTTACCACAAAGTTTACCCAAATCTTACATACTCGTAAATACACCTACCCCCAGCTATTCCATTAAACATAATATCACAAGACGAAGTAACAAGCGGAACAGATTATAATTAATAAAGTTCAACAATAAATCATGTTTGTAAGAGCGCCGCAGTAACATGAACTGTTCCAACAGTAATTTACTTAGTAAAGATGTTATCTATGTACGGTTCATTCAATTCATGTGAGATGCTTTGTTTATCGGTAGGGTCTCAAATGTTTGCAGTTACTTTGAGAAAGTTTATTTTACGCTTTAAATTTTTAAATGTTATGCAAAATATTTAGTGTTCCGCGAAACAGATCCAGGCTTAAAAATATGCACACGCAGGAAAAACAATAATAATTAGCATGCCATGCACCCAAACCTACACTAGGTTGAGCGGTGCTGAATCCGAAAAAAAATATTCTGCTGGTGAAAATATTCTATTCAACTTTAGATGAAAATAAAACTAAAGACATTATAAAAAATAACACAACAAACGACAATGACAAAACTGTAGCAAAAAATATAATATGAAATTCTGAAACAGAGGTTTCTGATTTAAGTGGTGATTAAATTGAAATGTCTGGTGGAGGACCATCGATCAACGTAGACGAAGCCCGCAGTGCTGAGGACACGATGCTGGCCATCAATTTAGCTGTTGCTAATAAAACTACAAAGACGGACAAAAACTATTTTGTACAAATACACGTGATGAATCGGGTACAAGGAATTTGTGATGCTGGATGTGGACTCTTTGGGGTTCAAAACTAATATTGTAGCGCGGAATAAATGGCGTTTTCAAGGTGATGTTTTTTATACGAATTTTGCAAATGAGACTTTAATGTTTGTTTAAGAAACAGTGTCTTGCTTTTTCATTTTCTAAATATAACATTTAAATATAAATTTATGCAAGCATTGGAATTGTAGTGTTATAAATAAAAATGAGAATAATTCATTGGTCTCAGTATCTTCCAGTTACCTACTTGGACCAAAATCACCTTGAAAATGTGTTTATGTTGTTGAAAAACTGTTACGCTTGTTCCTAACAAGTTAGGGTTGGCTTTCAGTCTAATAAGATAAAGCAGAATACCAGAATATTACATGAAGTCACTGTCTATCTGACTGACCTCCATATCCTATTTACTACTTAACACGTTACCCTTGGTGAAACTGGTTGACAGACAGGCTTGTGAATACCCGCAATAACTGCTAAACGAAAGCTTACACCAACGAATATTCTAGGAGACAACACATCCCAAGTACCGCATCTGTCAACTCTATATCTTTATCATACGACACACAAAGCGTTCTACTCCAGTGTGCCCGTGCCAACAAATGAAATTTTCGATCGAGACATATGACTGTGCATTACTCTTTTTATATACCCCAACAACAATTCCCCTCTTGAACAACAAGCATTGTATTCAGAAAAAAGTGGAAGGATTATAGGGTGCGTTGGAATGACCCTTACCAAAAAAATATTGATTGGTGCTTAGAGACATTGAATCGAATCACAATGACTTTAAAGTAGAATTCAGTTATTCTCATTTTCCTTTTAACACAATGTTAACGTAGGCACAAGTACATTCGTAATGTCATTATTTAAATGGTGGTCTGTAATAAAAACAATGAAAACAAAGATTCACGACTTTTCACATCTCGCTGCGTTCGCTGTTTCCACGCTGTTATCGAAATTAAAAATGGAAACGCGAAGTAAATATTTTTTTGCGTCGGTTAAAATATCAGTGAATAGGAGTGGATCGAAACGATGCTTGCTACTGGTTTTAGAAAGATTTTGTTGCAGTATTTGTAAAGGGAGCCGTTTAGACTTAAATATAAAAAGTCATATTTATTTTCATAGATAGTTTGCAATAAAAACAGAACATCAATGGATAAGATTGCTGAAGCACACAAAGACACTGCATAACAAAACTAAAGCTACTCAGTAAATATTTTCCGAGCAAGTTTACAACAAAAACGGACACATTTTACTTATCAACGAAGAATTTCATTAAAGTTTCACACAGGGACTTACACTGTACGCGAAGAATTCTAAGATAAGCTTAGTTTTTTAGACGTCCTTTAGCTTTTCTTCGTCCATATTTACTCCTTCTAAAATATAAAGAGTACGGGTTTCTCACTCAACTTATTTAAGAAGTTTATTAACAGATTTTTTTGCATCTTTAAGAATGATTAAAACGACTATTTTAGGTTTTGTATCAACTTTTAGAATTGCTTCTGCCTAGTAAGTAACGTTTACGTGTTTTATGATGTGAACTCATAGTGACTTCTGTTGACGACTTAAATATTAGATTTAACACAAACAGATTCGTGTACCTATCATTTTTAATATAATGACTACAAAAAATAATATCAACCTAATAATATACTACACCAAAAAAAATGTGAGGAAAACACCAACGGTGTCATATTAGCATAGAGATGGAATCCTAGACGGATGAAATTTCACAGATACGGGATTGACTCGCGAATATTTTCCGACCGAATTGATTTAGGTTGGGTGGGTGGTTGTGGCAAATCTAGGCGGAGCTGTGAATGCCGAGGCCTGTCATTTGCAGGGTACGCAGTATTCAAACATTTCTTAGAATGTACATTACGTCACTTTAAATTATGTGATGTCTTGTTTTTTTTTATAAAGCGTTAATGAGTGTTTTTGTTTAGACAGTGCCTGCCGTGTGATTGCTAGAAAAGCCGTATTTGCAAAAAAATCGTTGTTCTTCATGGCTAAGTTTTGGAGAGGTTTATGGCAAGATTATCTGAAATGAAATGATTGATTCAAGGAAATGATGTAAATTTCTGTAAGTAGATCTTCGAAGATAGTTTTACTTGTAATTTTTTTTTTAATTAGTTGGTGACGAAATTTACTGAAAGTTAGACTGATCAATGTAATTTTTTGTAATTCATAAATCTGTTTTAAAAGACAAATATTAGTTTGTTTTTTAAAAAGGTTATACGGTTAAGGTCAAAACTTTAGCCAAGTATACACTAAACTACTATTCCTTACGATACAAATACGTATTTATGTAGAAGTTAAACAGAAAAAAGGTGAAATATGTTGATGTCGTTCACAAGTTAATTGCTTGTAATGACCTCAGTTGGCGCGCCAACGAATGCCGGCCATTCACAGGTATTGACGTTCTGGAAAATATTATAAATGGTTCTGCTAAATACACAGGTAAAGATAATTGATCGGTTTTTCTCCATGAGTCGTTCTGTGTTTGCTATATTGTACGTAATGACGATATGGAACCCTCTAAATGTCATAAATTTGAAAATAACTCACACTTGGCTCAGCAATAGCACATGCTTGGCAGCGAGTTTATATGTTCTGGGCGTGTACGTACTTAGTTTAGGTATCGTCGCTGTTTGAGACTTAAAAAAGAATGAATGTGAGTAAGAATATTAACAAAGGGTTGCGAACTCCCATTTTATTAATCCAGCAAATTTTCATAACCCACAAAACTTAAACCACAGATATAATAAAATTATGTTCCGAACTGTCTTTTTGAACTTATAAGCCCTCGTAAATTGTATGTTAATTTACTCAGCCAAGACTGTGAGATATTCAGAAGGGACAATGTTGTCTGAATATTCTGGGTCCACAGCGACATCTTGGACGTACAACTCGCAAACTTGATTATTAAGGGGGGTTAAGGGGTGAAGGAGAGGGGAGTTAGATAAAATGCATCGACTTTTATTATATAGCGGATTAAGTTTTGTACATAACACGGTTTGATGTTTTCATAAAGAAGTTTTTATATCAGACTTGTTTTTGGTAACATTCTAGCTAGTTTTTAGGCCTTTATGGAATAAGAAAAGGTATTGGTTACAAATGATTGTGTTTTCTAGACAATACGCTCGGGGCATACCACGTGTATGACGTAAAGACAGATTGAAGGTTATTGGAAATGATTGTTCCACGTGTATCGGTACGTTTCATATAAAAATGAGCACAGGAAAATAAAATTAGTTTTCTAATTCCTGGTAAAGTACATAGAGTAAGAATGATTATATAAAGTATAAGTTAGACTAACAACATAAAGCGAAAGATCACATAAAACAAAAGAAAGCAAAATAAATTTCTAACAACTTCAACCGTAAATAATTTTCTTTGAACAACAAACAAGGTAAGGTTTGATGTTTCCACACTAATTAGCATCCAACTGAAATAATAATAAAAAAACACAAACCAAAGAAGAGTAATACATTAATACGAGTACAAAACACAACTTTATCTAACTCCGCATTTCTGCGACGTGAGTTAATGTAAAACTTTTACAAAGATAAAAAAAAACCTTGCACATTAATATTATGAGGGTTTTTTTAAAAGAAAAAAAAAATGCCGAGTTGACATTTTGTCCACGGTCGGCGCCCGGGTACTTCACTAATGAATGCAAATTTCATCAAGCCGTAACACACGCTTCTCATAATAAAAAGTTTAATTTAAAAAATATATAGTGGCTAAAGAACAACGGTACATTATTAAATCAGTGAGCTACGCTTATTAAATATGGGGTTTATGAACGTATTATGAGATGGTATTAGATATGAAAGAAAGGTGGGATTAACCCGGCCGGGGGATGAAGCTTCTTGTTATTACCACGTCAGGGTTAAACTTGATACAATTTGAATTATTTTGCCGGTGACTTGGCGGAAGATTTTGCCGATGATATTATTCTCTCTGGCTTGGGAAGTGTTTCAATTTCATCGGGCTTATATTTTACAAATATTTCTCCAGCATACTTCCGAGATTAGAAACCTTTTGTTTTCACTTCATTTGAAACTAAGAAACGAAAGCCAGATTGTTATGAACGAAAGTAGAAAGATTTCTAAGGCTCACTGTCAAAAATGAAAAGATAGTGTATGTTTTTCGTAAAGTAGAGATAGAAACGTTTCTGTCACGTATGATGATGGATAGCATTAAAAAAAAATACAATAATTTACGTCAGCGTAACTTTCACCGAACGCGACAAAACTTCATTCCCAACTACTCTTCTGCACTTAAAACCTTACTAAAACGCTCCCCACGAATGTGCCATAACAGCTATTACTCCAAAACGCGAGAAAATATACATTAACGCGACATAATTCTGAAAGCACCTACACTACTAATTATTTTAAGTAACAATTTGATACAAAACTGGCACTAAGTGCAATAAGGGGAAGCGTTAAAGTGGAATGCAGTTCCAAAGTTGGAGCAGGTGGTGACATGGCAGCACTTGCTGCCATGTCACCACCTGAAAACTTAAACTAAACACTAACACACTAACACTAACACTTGTAGATAAACTTGTACTAATTAACAGACTTCTGTTAATTAGTACAAGTTTATCTAGCTGAGCTGATGATAGAGTCACGGCTTAGGGGGAGCATACTGGCTTGGAATTTGGGGAGTTGGCTTGTTTAAAAGGACTTAGGAATGAAGCAGATGAAACTTTTTGAATGGTAATACTCGTTTTTAAAATTTACACTGTCCGTGTAGACGAACTACCTACAAATGTAGGCAACAGCTAAGAACCATAATTTTATAATAATCACAAAAGGAAAGATTTACTTACACGTAAAGTATGCAATCGTCATTGAATGAGTACATTTATCAAGAAGTACTTGTATTAAGCAGATGATAATGTATTATTTATCATAGAGACCTTGAATTTATGTCCAACTTATGGCAGTTGGCGCACCCCCTATTGAGTAAACAAAGTAACGAAATGTGGATGCATAAGCATACCCATATTACCCTTCCTTCGGGGAATGCAAATATGATGTAATGTTATTTTCAAAATTTATTTTCATTTCTATACAATGCATTGACAATATGATTAGGTACAAAAGCTTATAGGGTTCCCCTGCCTAACCAAAGTCCTCTCTTTTATTATTGTTCCTTGTCGCCCACCACTAGTCAAATAACTAAAACCAGTGATTCTTATTTCATTTCCATATTTTATATTTAAAACTATTTTAAGCAAAATTATAAAGATAATTTCCACCAAAATGTTTAGTTCACCCAACAAAAACACTCTTCATCCCTCCCGACACTGTATCACCCGACTTAGCGACACCATCCGAACCAAACCCTCGCAAGAAGACGAAAGCTGATTCGGATTAAACTTTGAATATGTACGAGAGACTTAAGTTCGGCTCCATTGTCATGTGTCGCCGTGTTCAGAAGCTGTTGGCTATCGGCTGTGTCGACTGATTCCAATTGTTTCGACTTTATATCCGATGAGAGATAAACTGACATGAATATTTAGGGACGGGTAAATTTTTGATGAAGGTTTTGTTTTTTTCGTCTCTGGCGTTGTAAAAATCTTTTTGATGTCGATCTGATATTCTGGTGGAAATAATATATGGTTCTCAATTGTATCTTTTTAGAGATTGATTTTTTTAATGCTTCTCGTTTCAATGTCTATTTGCTGCATTATAATTTATTGATCTTCCAAACTAATATTGTAAAGAGGCAAAGTTTGTAAGTTTGGATGTAGAAGGTAATCTCTAAAATCACTCATCTGATTTCCAAAAATATATTTCTCTGGCGAAAAGCTACACTATCAACGAGTGCCAGATCTTTCTTCGACGCGAAAGAAATCACGGGCAAAACGAATAATAACTGAATTTCATTACCATTATCGCCCTGTCTTCCTGCTGCTACAACCACCTTTACTTGTTCAAATAAGTCAACATCATAACATTACCTCAACGTTCAAACACAGTGTCATCGTATATCAGTTGGAAAACGTCCGTGTCACCCCGCGGCTGCAGTGCACCGTAGCAGCCGAATAATGCCTTTTGTAAAACTTTCAACTTGTGTAATACTCGGTATATTAAAGTGTCTCACTTCTGTGTCCTCGGTATCGCAGACAGTTCTGTTTAATATATTATTATGAGTATGTGCGTTAGGTTTGTGAGGCTTTTGGTTCTTCATACGATGAGTTATTGTCTTTCCAGCTTTAAAATGAATAAATACTTCATTTTCTGTACGCAAATCTTGGGATTCAAATTCGACAGCAATTTTGACGTACTTTTGGGATATTTAGAAAGACCAACTAGGTATGAGGTAAAAACCAGGGCAATATTAAAATTGCGTGATATAAAGGATAGTAACTTATCAAAAAAATCTAGCGATATACAAGCACAGACAGAACGAGTCCAATAAATTACTACTGAAGAGTTTTCGTTTAATACACACAGCTTTGATATATGAAGAGCCAGCACTCAAATTCCACTAAACCCACATGTTTAAAGTAAGAACCGTAAAGAATAACGAGTGTGAAGATTGAAACTCGAAAACAAAATGAAAATTTAAACGAACACTCTTTTAGCGAGTATTTACTGGCGTTTTACGTTGGTCCAGTAAAGGAGGGAAAATGTGTAGTAGGAAATATAGGAACAGCTGGTTATCTTGAACAAGCTGAAGTCGATTGAGGCAAATAGGTCAATGTGTGTTTAACTTTCACGTTGGTCCAGTACTACTGCATGAGGTTATGGGTTCGGTTCCCAGGTCGGGCAAAGTGTTATTGGGTTTTAGCCTCTGTAATTTCTCAGTAGCAGACTGGATTTGTGCCAGATTGATGGTAAAAGGCTCGCCCCAACTACATGGGTCTTTCAAAATATGGGTGCATAAACATTACTGACGGACATTACTAACTGACTGTACAGTGAGTGCCTTATAGATACACCTCTGCCTTCACCTTCGTTCAAATACAGGCGTGATGTCAGGTTAATATGGAGTTTATGCCTGTTTATATGAGCTTACTGTTTATGCATTATTGTAACCTTCACACGCAATGTTAGCGCCGTGTATATTGTTGATTTATTGAGTGCAAAGGAAATGGATTCTGTCAGTGAAATTGTGACAGAATTATTGAATGCAAAATGTGTTTGGCACCGACTGACACCAGGTTTAAACGTGATCTGGGATATATTCATCGATTTTTATTTGTAACTTATTCAAGTATGATTTTACGATACAAAAATTGTTTTCAGTTTTTTATTTTATTTTAATAAAGATTTACAACAAACAGGTGCTTTATAAAATTACAAACAGAGAAACAGGAATAGCTTAAATACGTTATGAGTAGAGCGCTGTTCGCAGATTACCATTAATGAATATAATTTAATTCGCTGTTGTATTGTATAACAGGCTGGTAACTCACGTGCAAAGCGCATATTTTGCTTAAGAATGGGAAAATTGATCATTGGATCCACCCCAGCTCCCTGAGAAACGCCAGCAACGCTTTGGTGTTTCTGACGATATCGCGGAGAGTACTTCGGCAACCCAGGTATTGCCGAAGTACTTAAATTCGCTAGTGGGTATATGTTTTTATAGTAAGTGTGTAATCCGTTATCTTCCACGACGTGGTACCATAACCACGTGGTAGATTACGCCCTGCTAGATAATTAGTTTATTTATTAATTTACAAATGGCCTGATTGAACTTGATTTATGCTATGTGTAGTTATATACAATACTCTAAATTACCAAAATTCTGAGTAAAGACCACCTGAAATCCTTCATCGATACATCTATCGTTCTAGTTTGAATTGAATTCATTTATAAACGCGTTCACTAACTCATTTCCTGAAACCCCGATGCAAAGGTTAAGCCGTCAGTTTTAAACAAACGTGTCTTAGAACCCCGACTTACATAAGCTCTGTGAACCGCGCTAGAAATTCATACACTTCTCTACATTTGGAATTCTGAACATTTTTATAGCACGAAGATATGCGTGCGTTTGTTGAACTCATTTGTCATGTGACGTCATAATGCTCTGCACTACAAGTTACTGGTCACCTTGCTTACAATATAACCTTTTATCTTTTTATGTAGAACCTTGTACCTTATCGAAGAGACTGACTTTCGATCTGGATGAAAAACATGGCTGGATCGCGAAAAAATAACATGTTTCTAGAAAGACAATGAACGGCCAAAGAAGGATGTTACTGGATAAAAAAATAGTGAGTTTCATTAATATTAACAGTCGGCACGCTTGCAGAAACTGGGTTGTGAAGGTTAGATAGGCACTCGCTCTTTGTAAAATACTCGTATTTAGCTGAATCCAGTTAGACTGAAAGCCGACTCCAACAGAATTGGAAAACACAAGTCATATGATGTTGGGTCCAGTAGTCCAAAGTATATTTTCAGATAGTAAAAATCCTAGATTAGAAAAATTGTTGATACATAGACTAATATGGAAAGTACGGGAATAACAATCGTAGAATAATTATCCATCTTTATTATCATAGTTAAGTTGTTTCGTATTTAATAGTAGCAAAAAGGTGAAGGTAAAGTTTAATTAATAGACATATTAATTACTACAACGAACGAACGCGTTGAATCCCACGCAATACTAAAGGTCAAGCCGGAGTGAATCAGTCGCTTTGTTTTACTGCAGTTTTTGTGGACGATAGAGTGTGACCTGCCATTAATTAGAAAATAAAAAAGCAGTGATGTGAGTAATTAAAGAGCAGTGATAGTCTAGTGGTGTGACCGTTGGACTGCCGAGTCATAGGTCTCGAGTTCGAACCCAAGACACGCACCTTTGATTTTTCGGAATGATGTGCGTATTGTAACTATAATTATCACTTGCTTCGGTGAAGGAAAACATCGTGAGGAAACCAGCATGCCTGAGAGATATTTCTCGACGGCATGTAAAAGCCAAATCAGAGGCCCTTGGGCAGCATAAAAACTCTGACACCAGGTAAGGCACTAACCACACGATAAAGAAGAAGAATTAGAAAATAGAACAACTTACAGCAATTTAAATATAGTTGGACCCCTGATACATGATCACCTTGAAATCAGTGAAAAGTTTAACCGGTTAGACATATAGGTAATCCATACGTTTGATCAACCATTAAAAGGGTTAACCCTTATAATATCAGTTTACCATTTAAATAATGCTGAAAAACTAGAATGAAAGAGACAAATCACCGAGCGTGGGCTAACTCCGTCACTTTCTTGCACTTTTTTTACGTAAAAAATGGATTATTTGCATTCGCCTGTTATTATTGGCTGATTAACCCTTTATTACGGGTTAAACTTTACTCTAGAGTTCTTCACTTAACACCCTATACGGGTAACAGATACTGTGTTTTATTTTAAAACCATTTGGCTTATCCAAAAACTTACAGGTGAGTACCTAAATTTCTGTAATAAAATACATTTCAAATTTTTTTTTACGTTCAAAATTTTTGTCGCAATAATTTTTACAGAAAATAATTGACAAATACTACTAAAAATTATAAGTATTTTAGACTTAAACGAGAACACGATAAACATCCTTTAAATTGTTCTAATCTGTTCAATTATAAAACTTCATAAAAATAGGCAACTTGAATTTAAAATCATCTTTGTAGTTCTGAAGGAATTTGATGAAAGTACAAAATAACCAGCTCCAGAAGAAAACATAAACCAATGACATGAACAATAGAATCTACAGTTGTAAATACATAATTCCTCATTTTCCCCTTTGCACTATTATACCATCTGTGGCACCGAACATCGAAACAGTATCGCAGGGTTGCCACCATAAATAATTCCAACGCATTTTGTGCCCCTCATAATGACTGGCAACTTGGCAAATTTCCTGTGGGGACTATCAGCCATCTTTAAAATTAATTGAAACGTTTTGGCTGTAATCTGTTGTATTATATCGTAAAGAGGCCCGTCTTGAAGATTAGCTCATATAAATAAATAATAACTTCTTAATGGTTTTGGCAGTTGTTAAATAACGTAGGTTGCGATGTTGAATAGTGGATGGTTGTGATTATGGACGGGATATGGCTGTTGCTGGTG
Source organism: Standfussiana lucernea (assembly GCA_964057025.1). NCBI lineage: Eukaryota > Metazoa > Arthropoda > Insecta > Lepidoptera > Noctuidae > Standfussiana > Standfussiana lucernea. The sequence continues at coordinate 15,790,838 of OZ059794.1, forward strand.
TTTGGATTAACTTGGTTGTAGATTTAAATTAAATATGCATGCAGAGAAGGGATTACGATTCCTTCAGTTGTAATTATTTATTTATTATGTTTAATAGTGATATGTACTTCTAATTAGTCTTAGTAACCATAGATTTACATGATTAAATGACTGTGTACTCATCATACTAAGGTCGTCTAGAAATTGGTTGCACATTTTTTTTTTGAATATTTTGGAAAAAAATATTTAAATGAAATTGTCAACGAATCATGAACATGAACATCTTTTTAAGCGGAGAGCATACTACAAGGTTTAAATCAATTACACTAACCAACAGTAAGTTATACATATATTTTGCGACTACGAGAAGCAAGTGTACAAATCTTTAAAATTTAACCTCTCTTAATCATCATCATCTTCCTGCCCTTGTCCCATGTTACTTGGGGTTGACGCAACACGTTTTTTAATTTTATTTTCCTTTGTCAATTAAATCACTCCCAATAGTCACAAAAATATTAATTCACGTCCAACTAAAATTAAAAGCTGCGGGCTTTCCACCAATAAGCAATACCTATATTCATCCACATACGCGAACAATGGCTGCAACATTCCAAATCGACAAAGAAAATTGCGGGGTATTTATTACATGAAAGCCATTTTCACGGCATTTAGCTGGCAATTCTATTACGTCATTACATATTCACACAGTCATGCTGCTATGGAATGTAGGGGTGGCATTACATCAAAGGGAGTATTCGATCAACGAGGCTTGTGTATTTTTTTTTTGTTGGTTCATTTACCACGATCCATACGCTCGCTTCTCCTAGTTATTTTGATGGCACAAAGTGTGGGGATTAGCGGTTTGTAAGAGCCAGTATGATGCTGAACCAGTAAATTGTAGCAACGAGAATATTTTAAGTTATTTTAGTTATATTTTGATAACATAATTTTTATTTCAATTACACCAATTTATCTATTCGTTCCATACATTTATGTTTCACAAGGCATGGCTGAAAACAATTACCACTTAATACGTTATTCGTTTTGAAGTGACCCGTAGGTAGACGGTTGTAATTTTGGATACTAATTAAATTTAGAAAAATGAACTTCATCAGGATAATAAATGATACACACCATGATGAAATTGAAAGATTGGAACTGGAACAAGGAACTAATGTGATTAATTTTGCAATTTCAAAACCATAAACTATCGAAGGCACTCCTGATGCGGTTATTACTTTAGCAATTTTAAAATTTTTGTATAAAACAGTTTAATAACGTTTAAAATTCATACGGTCAAAATTTCTCCCCATCATCGTAATTTGATGAAACGCCGCAGATCAATCCATCCGCTACAGCCTCCATCTCAAGCCACTCCGCTAATGTTCAGTTTATGTAAATATTATGAGACTTTAACTATTCACTTATTCACTTAGCGTCAGCTCTCTCGGCCTGTCTTTTTGTATCGGAATACCTCCCCTTTTTTTCTTCCAAGTTAAAATTGTTTTTTGTCGTGCCATCCAACTTTTCTAAGTCGATTTAAAATGTACTTAAAACGATTAATTTGAATGGAGTTAGGAGTTTCGTGTGACACTGACAGTCGAATTTATTCCTGAGTAGATATTTTTGTTTCTTAATTTTGTTGGAAACGCTGTTTGTCTTTCATATCTTTTTGTTTGTTGCGGAATAATAAAGGTAAGGAATGAGAATAACAAAGAAAGAAAAGAGAGTTGAAAGTAACTTTTAAATCGGATGAAGTTTTTGTATTATGTTTTCAACGAAATTTGAATAAAATTTTTCGCCATAATCTGACAATGAAAATAAAAGTTGGATCATAATGAATTACTGCTTTTAAGATGGCTGATGAGATTTAAAGAATTGGTGCATGTATTTTGCTTTCCTTCTCTAGTTTAACACCCTCAAATATGCTAAGGAAATTAAGTATTCTTTCTCATACAAGATTATCATCTTAAACAAAACCAACCTACATACATGTTTACTAATCTTCTTACAAGAATTCCAGCATTTATTTACCCAAAAAGCACATAAAGTACATTTTGTAAGTAAAACAAAGACGTTAGACGTTGAAACAAGAGCCGTATTCTACAATCCAGGTATCAAACAACGCGTTGAAGACACAACTACACTGACTAGGTAGACCGAATTAAGTTTGACTAAATTCACGGCCATTAAAACGGCTGGAGGAAAAAGTAAAACCATTTTGAGCAAATTAGATTGCATGAAGTGGACTCGGTTGTAAAGTGGTGTTCGAGTAATTAAAGCTTAAAGACACATTAATTTAGCTGTAAGGCTTTTTGTTTACATAATGGTCCACAACTACAGTTAATTCACAGTTATTATGCCTTGTGACTAGGACTATAGCTTCATCATTTTGCTTTTGACAATTCAAAAGTGCCTGTAATGGTATTTTGTGTTTAAAATTATCGTCGTCTAAATTTAAAAAAATAAAATAATACAAGCATGAAGTGTTCTTTATAGACATTGCTCACATGATGCTGTATAATTTTAACAGCAAGGATGATAAAGCACAAAAGCTACGCATCCCATAGAACGTGCACTACACTCGCTACATCTGACAGTACCACACAAACCCCTAATTCCAACAAAGCCCGCTGCATCGCTTCAAAGCGCTTACTTTCTGCCCTCATCCAGCTAAAATTCAACACACGTCCGTCCACATAGTGTGTCCACCTTGCGACGCCCGCTTTCTTACCCGGATTAACTCGAATTAAGATCGTACGTATCTTTGTGTTTGCCAGACGTTGCAACAGATCTTGTAAGGAAACGCTAGTGGAATTTCAATTGGTATAAAATCTTGGTGCATCGGAATTAAATGGAATAGTTCGATGCTGTTTTATGGAGAAGAGGTAGTGAATAGTTTGTGAGAGGTGGTTCTAATGAATGGGAATGTGTTTCAATGGACGTGCTCTTATTCAAATAAATACAAGAGGGACGATTTTTTAAGCTTGCCTCACATCTTCCAGTGAAAATCGTGATTTTTGTATCTAGTTTTGCTGCCATCAATTTCATACATTGTTCTAACCATTACTATTAGAATTTTTTACTATTATAAAATTGTCAGTTAATTCGGAATATTTTCAGATAGAAACTTATTAATGTCAAGAAAAATTATACTGAATTCCACGAAACCATTTCCTAATACACTCACATACGTAGCTTCAGCGCCTCGACTTTTTAGTCAGACGGAACCTGAAGCCGAAGTGGCTCCAAAAAAAAAACACGCTGAAAAATAATACTTTTTGCTACCACATATTGACTCTAAAGATTGCAATAGTGCCTGCAGTGACAGGTAATTTGTTAGAGAAAACCAAGGAAAAAAGTTAATTGTAGTGTTTGTAGACTCCGTCGACTATGAACGGCACAATAACCCTTTTTCTTTTGTTTAACTTTAGATTGCTTGGGATTATCAACGTCTAGTTCTGTTTGAGCTTCGGTCTTATAATCAGCATGTTTGTTGTTGTTTCTTGTTTTATTTTCTTTATTAGCTGAAATTGCTTTTCTCGGCTTGGAATTAACTGTCTCTACTAATAATATTTCAATAGTGTCATCATCATTCTTCTTGTTGTCGTAGCCCGTCTTTTTCATTTTCCGTAATCATCGCTGTTACTTTCCCAGTCTTTCCGATTAAAACCGTCAATCATTTTTCATCCAGCCCGTCCCGGTTATTGGCTGTCATATCAGTTTCCACAACATATAGCTCGGAATAAAACAATACGTATTTAAAACGATCATTACAGTTGCTAGTGACGCGTCTCGCTACATAATTCAGTTGGCTGTCAGCTGCAGGCCGCTTCGCACGAGTTTCATGCGTTGTGTTGCTACATTGGGAGCTACTAAATTGAAGGGGAAATATTGTGGGTAAACGGAAGGTTTAGTTGGGAATTTGGAAGATGAAGCAGGCGTTGTCTCTATAAGTTCTAAAATTAAAGAGATTAGACACAATAAGGATGTAAATAAATAAAATAAAATTTCAGACTACGGTCCATAATTTTGTTAGTATTTTTTATATAAATGAAAGAAAACGAAAGAAGAAATATGAACCATTTTTACGCTTCTGGGCAAGGAAAAATCTTCGCATCTTTTTATTTTAAAACATGAAATGATTATATATCGCTACCTAAAGTTGGGCTTAATATGCAGGTATACAGGCACAACAAAACGCTACCTGCTACGATCCCAACATACTCCTCATTCGTCGTCCAAAAACGTAGGTTAAGCTTGGAATTAACAATTAATCAATCAAATGGCTTCCAAGTAAACTGTCCCACATACTCAACACTTGAACATCTCAGGTTCTATACAAGTCAAGAGATCCTTCAAACTTAGTAATCCGTCAAAGGAGGACGACGTCCAAGTCTAGCCTAGTCTAGAGCGTTTGCCTGAAGATCCCTATTCACTTTATTGCCAATTACTGCTCAATATCTTCAATACCAACATGCTTGCTATAGAAAGTTCGGGCTACGCTTCTCAGATCTTGAGTTTAGTTTATCGTGTTAGTTAACTTGCTAAGTAATCAGCGTCAGATTTGTCTATTTACTAAATAATCTAGAGTAGCGTGGTGTATTATAGCCTACTCTCTCTCATACAGAGATTTCTTAATTACTAATAGAAAAACCCATTAACACTTTTACCGGCCCGGGAATTGAACCCAGGACGTCATGCTCAGCGGTCGCGCTTGCAACCACTCGACCAAGGAGGCAGTCAAGAAGATTTTTTTAAAATATTTATCAAATAAGTGAACCTCACTTTGGGTACCACAGTTACAGCACTAGTCGCTTCAATAATTCGCCAGCAAACATTTTGTGTGATGGTCCAGCACTGTTTATTCACTGATAATATATTCCCACTGAGTTCTGCTGATTATGATGATTATATTGTTGGAACGCTTTGCTGACTCACGTGTGGTTCAACGATGTGAATAGAAATGAGATCTGAATGAACTTCTATTTCTATTCTAGTATTTGGTGTTTTACTGGTGATTTTCGAAAGCAAAATTTGTTATGGTGTATTTAGTTGTGTACTTATAGAAATGGAATGACCTCCACCTTGTTTGATAAACATTTTGTGTACATCATTTCGTTTTCGATGGCGTATTTTTGAGTCATATTATGAAGTGTTGCTAAAATGTTCCTCCTCACAAAGGACAAGCAGCAATATTCAGAGGTGATAGCAAACATTCATTCATTGGAGAAATACCTACTAAAGAAGAATTTTAGGTTACGTGATTTAAAAAAAGTCGTTTTTGAACACATTTCTCGATTGATTCGCCTTTCAATCACTAACAACCACAAATCTATTCAACGTCACAGAGTACCCCTAAAAAACTACCACAAAAATTAAAAAAAAAATCGAAACGAAATCCAAATAACACTTGTTATAACGAGATCATTACAAAAACTCCGCGCATCCGAAAGCTGAATTCGTTGGGAAACATCGAAAAAAATAAATCAACTAAAAACAGGGCGTTGCTTTGAGAAATGCGGTCGGTTGGCGGTGGAAAAAAAAAGGAAATCGCGTTGCAAACACCTGTAGGGATGTGGTTAGGTTCCCACGATATTTTCTTGCGAGCTCCAGACGAGTATTCGTAACACCCTGTATAGCCGTCTATATGAGTGTGTCCTAAGTGTCTGAAGGTGTAGAGTTTATGTAAGATTCGTGTATTTACTTTAGGATTTGGGCGTTTATATGAAGTAGTTTTGGTGTGGCCGAGGTGTTTGTTTATCTGATATGTTTTGGGTGCTTTTTCGCTTTGTTTGTTGATGCAGGAATATTCTATCCACGCCACATATACCCCTGATTTGTACTATTACGGAGTATTAATGAGATTTGTAGTTTCAATAATTATGATGAAGATTAAGAAGAATTGGAAGACGGAATTGGCGGTATATAAACTTAAACGGTGCATAAAGCGGCTAATGAACATAACTTTCAAATGGATTCTTCTTTAAACGAACCAAATAACTACAAAACACTCCCACACATTAACACCTCAAGTAATTCAACCCAAATGACCGCCAATCTCAGTTCAAACAGACAAATTGCCCACAGTTTTAATTCGTCCAATAAATGTCATCATAAATCCGCTCGTCGCAGCTTGAGACGTGTCCACCGCGTATACGGCAGACGACGATAAATCTGGAGCTCCGTACGCCGCATAAGTGACTGGTGGTTGTCACACCGTTGTGTAGCTGTGTGCGTTGGTTGTGCTGTTGATCGTGGGTGGAGTGATTTTTGGTGTGAGATGTGGTGATATTTGCATAGGATAGAGGTTGAAATTGTAATTGATATAATAGATGATAATAATATTCGAACAGCAAACTAACGACGCTAAAAAAGTGAAATGAGACAAATTCAAGGAATGTCAACGAATAGTCGCACACAATTTTTCGAACAATGAAAACTGGTTTGTTGAAAAAAATGTCAACTAGGTTCTTTATTAATACATGCCGAACTCTGTTTCTAGACACACTACGCTAACAGAAGATTCCTATAACATCATGAAAACGTTAACAATATAGCAAAACACATCTCGAAAACAATACGGAGGACTGGTTACGGATTATCGAAATCTCTCACAAATGTTGTTATGCCATCTGGTGCATTCACGTATGAGATCTGTCACACCAACATGTAACACTATGTATCTCCTACCGATTTGCCCTTGGGCGGGGTAATCGAGTGGTGAGCTATGCTCAATATAATATGATGAGACCCTGTGGGCTTGTAGGTCATCGCTACTAATTTTGCTAAAACCGACTGTATTACTTTACATTTAGAAGCACTATACAGGGTGCATTCTGTCGATCAGACCATGAACTCTACGCCAAAATTGTTGCTAGGAAACGACTTTATTTTTGGTGTGAAAAATTACATTTTACGGTAGAACTCAATGTAACAATACTGACAGTGACGCACTCAAAACATTGTGCAGATGGAAAAAGTTGAAACTTTAACCTCAAATATCTCCGTAACTAGAAGGTTTCCAGGTGTGGTCCACGACAGAAAAATATATTGCAATGATGGGGAGAACAAATGTCTTTCGACTTCGTTAAGGATATTTTTACGACCGTTTTTTTTTTTAATTTATTGCTTAGTAAGCAGACAGATGGGCACGAGGATTTTACTTCGGAAGAATAGCATAAAATAGGTTTGAAATAACATAAAATAAGGCAAACTAGTTGGAGGCAAGTGTCATGACAGTAAGTTGTCAAACCCATGACATTTGGTATACCAGAAGAGGTTTTATCAACCCAAAGGCAACGTTGAAGTGTACATAATAATATGCCTGTAATTAAGTAGTGTTTCCAGTCAGCAACCATTCTCTTACTCAAAGAGTCTTGCACTTGAAAAATCATAATCTGTCTCCAAAAATCATAGTCGGGTAAAAATATAGAATATGCATCGGAACCAATCTTCAAAATACTAATTACAAACCCCCCCCCCCCACACCCCGTTTAGTTCAACGATTAATACACGAACACTCGCAGTTCTCGAACAAAATATAACACGATACAGTATCAGCTGGTGTATTAGCAACTTTCTCCTACTCGGGGTGAGACATGGCCGCAGTAGACGCTATAAATCTTGCGGGCCACGTGCAGCGGGAACCGTCACGTGAGGATGAACATGATATTATTTAGGGTGCACCGTGGTTAAGATGAATTTAATTTGAGATGAAGAGTTATAAGAAACTAGTAGTAATAAGTTACAGTAAGATATTTTAGTAACATCTATAGGTACGAACATTATTAAATGATTACTTGAGTACATTCACCAAGTAATGGAACTGAACATAGACTTTTCTAGGATTCCCGAGATCACGATATTCTCATTAGTTTTTGCAGCAATTTTGAATGTGCTTTTCGAATTAGGTTTATTATAGGTGATGTCTAACCCTTCAGTGATTACAGGCGTAATCACTGAAGGACTAATAAAGCGTAAATTAATGTTAGTAAAGTTCACAATATTTCTTGGTTAGTTTTAAATTTTATTTTATATTTGCTTTTTTATATTTTGTATTGTGTACTTGTGGCGTGTGCCAATAAACGTTTTTTCTTTATTTTCTTTTCTTTTCAATATTCACTATTAACAGATCAGTCCCATCGATACACATCGGTGTAACACAAGCCCTGTCGTAGATGTTGGTGTTCGCTGAAGGCGTCCATTGTGACTTGACAAACGACTCGATGCGTGCATGGACTCAAGTAGCCTCTCGCCGTGAAATATTGCTGGCTGCTGATTCTGCCTGTGACAGCTGCAGCTAGGATTTGTGTTACTGTCGTGTATGTTAACAGCGGCATGAATTGGATGATTAATTTCCGATTTAATGGTGGTTTAGTCGATTTTGTGATGATTTGGGATCATGTTTTTTTTTCATATCATACAGAAAAGAATCACCATCATTCTCCTGCATTCATCCGAATTTATTTGAGAGTCGGAGCAGCATGTCTTCTTCTTCCATACTTGTCTTATAGTAGTCGTCACCTAAGTAGTCACCCCCTTTTTGGCTACATCCACTTTTGTGCAGTAAATCAATCTCTTTGATCTTCCTCTGATCTTATAGCCGTCCATGTTCATATTCAAAAATTTTACTAAAATTATTCTGAAATATCACGCCAATTCTTTCTATCTGAACAAGGGTGTTATCTTGACGGGTTTTCTGACGGAAATATCTTGTGGAGTACAAATTGGCATTATTGTTTCAACCTCAGCCAATAACTACAAACAACCTGTCTTCCTAAAAGTTAATGTCCATCAAATTAACATGAAACCAATCACTACATCTTAATGAGGTGCATCCCACATTGTCCATTCTATCCAGGACCCTCATTCCCTTGGTTTTATTTCCAAATTAACATGAAAATTAATCCCAGACTTAATCACGGCCTGTCTATATCCATTTCCTTTGCCGTTCCCAATTTATTTCCTGGCAGTAAACACAGGAATTACACTCAAGAAAAGCCTATAAATGTTAGTGGGCACTTAACTAGCATCCTGTCTTAGTAACAGCAATCTATATTCAGGGTTATGTAGTGTTTCATTAGCATACATAAGCATGTGCGTATGTGTATGCGGTGCTTTATGACTGTGAGTGCATGTATATGAAGATATGCGGCGTTGATGCGCACGTGTCATGATTTATAATATGATATGTATTTTTCTTTATTTTCTCTCAGATTATTGTCTGTGAGTAGACTTTTTGTTCATGTATAACGGGAGAAATTAAGAAGACGATAACAAATATAATTTCTGAATAGATACGCATCCGTAAACTGAAAGTAGATATTTTAATTGTCTGTTATTTAAAAAAAAATGTTCTTATTCTTTATTGCACACAAAGGGGTGGCATGTATATTTCGCTAATTATATAACCTACTAATACACAAGTATACGTCACTTGTAACAAGCGACAGGGTGTGGCCAATTACCTCTCCGACCAACCGTCTGATTGGAATTATAGAATGCTTCATTGATAATCTGATGAGGTATCAATTGCTTGATTGAGATTGATTTGGCTAACTACTAGTAGGTAACTGCTATGATGTCATGTACATATGTATATAGGGTTATTTGTAATTGATTTGATTGCGGCTTGGACCGTCTTGAGATGTTGGTTCGTCTGACTGATTGTGTTTTGAATTGTTTGTGTTCCATGTTTCAATATTTCTAACGGTTTTGGTCTTCCTATTAGCGGTTTTCTCCATGGGTGATGATATCGTGCTCAAGTTATGGACTTTTACTTAACAAGGCATACAGTAAATGGCTGATGTTTAACAAAATTAGGAAATTACTGATGGATGGGTTGTAGAAAAGTTCTCATTAATTGACCCAGCTGAACATTAAGTGTATCTGCACATATGCATGTGAAAAGCTATAAAAAAATTCAGCTTACTCTTGAAATGTCTTACTAAAGGAATTGCAACCAACTCTTTTACAGAAATAAAAACACAGACAATTGACTAAGACAAATCCAACCAAAAACGTACAAAGATACATTCCGCGGATTTTACTAAAAAGACTTCGAACCCTTGAAGCCGTCATTGGAAAACAAAAACGACAGGCTGATAAAGCAAAAGGTGGCTAATGCGAAATCGATGGCAACCCTAATGGGAACGCGAGAGCCCGAGGTCTGACGGGTTCGTGACGAACGCGTGACGAGTCCGTGACGAGCCCGCGACGGGGACGTGACGAGTATACTTGACAGCTACTTGATGAATGCGCTAGTGCTCGTAAATATGCCAGTTATCAATTACTGTTACGAGTGTTGGATGCGAATTAATATGGTGAATTGATGGGGTGGTAAAAGAGATGATGTGTTGTACAAATTAGGGTATTTCCTAGATAAGATTGGTTCAGAATTAGAAACCAATAGTCATGGTATTATTACTATTTGTTTTGGTCAGGACTAACAAAATGTAGAGAGCAAAATGAGGTATTTTACCCTGTTCAGAAAATGAATGTACTTAATAGATTAAATTCTTTTTTTGAGCTGTGAAATGGCAATCACAACCATGCAATTTCGAATCCCACAGCGCTGATGTACCGTGAGTCTACAATTCAGGAACTAATGTGGATTACTTGCTCGTCGCCTCAACGAAAAAGCGCATACTTAGGCTAATAGCACCACATTAGGATTCCCTGTGTTTTCTGTGCTATTACTACTTGCTAGGGACATTTCAGTTGGCTAAGCGCACGGAATCAGTGTAATGCGACTTTGCAACTCAACATGCTGTTCACATGTGCACAATCACAAAGGCTGAATTTGCTTTAAAACAACGAACCAGTGGTCACTGGCTCCCTGGCCACCCTTCGAAAAAGCGAGGACGAATTCGTATTCGTCCTCGCATGAGTAATGAGACTGCTTTCAGGCTCGTGCCTGAAAGCAGTCTCATTACTCATCATCACTCTTCGGCCATTATCCCAATTTATTCAGGATCGCTGCAGCATGTCATTCTTCTCTAGTAGTCTAGTAGTCGTAGTAGTAGTTCTCTATTATTATTTTATTGTTCACCCTTTTTCTAGGCATACTATCATCTTTCACACATCCCATCTTCTCATAAATGACATACATAACATAACATCACGGCTGTTATCCCCGAAGATTTAGGCAGAGGTGTATCCAATTATTGTAACCTACATTTCGCCCGTTATATTTAAGTCCCATGTAATAAGAGGCGAGCCTGTTGCCATCAACCGGGCTAAAAACCAGACTACTGAATAACACTTAGTACGACCTGGAAATCGAACCCAGGACTTCATGCTCAGCAGTCGCGCTTGCGAATACTAGACCAAGGGGTCAGTTTTTACAGGAAGGTCTTCCTGTACTCATAAAGACTAAAATCAATCTACCACAAGCACAATACTGGATGCGTGTCGAAGTTGTACCGGTCTGCCATAACATAACCAGCAGAAACACAGGCGTTTCATTCTTACTGAACCCTTCCAACACTGAACCATGAGCCCAACAATCCACAGCTGTCAGCGTGTAACTGCAAATCAATAGGCGCGTGACAAATGACGCGGCCGCCATTTGTGACGTGACGCGCGTGGGACGCCCGCTTGACGGATACGACACGAGATTACGTAGGAATGGATTTGTAGTTATGTTCCGCTGTTGTTGTGTAGTGGGGTTACGTAGCTGTTTCTGAGTGGGTAGTGCTTGTAATATAGGTACATATAGGTATAATATACGATAGGTACGTTACTTACTATAGTGTAATATTAGGTAGGTAATGCAAGGCAGTTTATAGTATCTGCGACCACAAATAAGTGTTTTTGCTTTCGGCGAAAATGGCTACTGAAAACCGATCTGAATGCCCATACCTGATAAGAATGACAGGACCATACTCATACTTTGATTGCGATTCTTGGAAAAACTACTAAGAGATTTTCTTGATTGAAAATGCTCAAGCAGCAAATGGTGCACGGCTGTTAGAAATTTGCTCACAAAAATTTTGAATGCATACTCCTTCAATAGTATTGTTACCAACAACAACAATAACCAATCGAGATTCAAACTTTAGACCAAAGCATGACGTAAACAAAACATGGAGCAATAAAGTTGAGGCGGCGACTATTCGCAGGTCTCGTGTACTAGCGTGAAACGCTTCCTGTGCCGGGAGCAGGGTTATGTTTTATCGTCTTGTTAGTCAACTTTGTGGCGGTGACGTCATTTCTGGCACATGTTGAGCCTTTAGAGTTGAGTGTGGGATTTTTTTTGGGTTTCTGATACCTTACAAGCTCACGCAACACACATGTTCCGACTACGGAGAAAGCATCATCATTCTCTTCTTCCTCTCCCAATTTATTTGGGGTCGGCGCAATATGTCTTCTTCTTCCATACTTCTCTATTAGTCGTCATCTCAACAGTTACCTCCTTTCTAGCCATATCATCCTTCACACGGTCCATCCATCGTTTCTTTGGTCTTCCTCTACTCTTATAGCTATCTACATTCATACTCAACATTACCGACTACAAAGAACACAAATGAAAGAGATTGCGTAGAGCACGCCAGAAGTCACCGCAATGCTATTTACAACGTGATGGAACACACTAGTGACACACGTGCGTGTCGCTTGACGTAAGTTGCGTTACCAGAGGTTGTGTAGGTGGCGTGTAAAAAGAACAAATTCGAAAGCAAAGTCCAATTTGATGTCTAGACGGTACAAAAGTGATTATTCCTTGGTAACGTGTACTAGCGTGAAATAGACACAAGCGCTTCCTGTAGCCGCAGCCGGGAGCCAGAGTTATGTTTTACTGTCTTGTTAGTCAACTTTGTGGTGGTGTCATTACTGGTACATTGTTGGGCTTTTAGTTATAAGAGAAGAGTGGTGTGATTTTGAAGGGATTTTTGGCGGTGAACCGGCCAGTCAATCGTAGGCACAATTTAATATGATAAATAGCGTTGACCCTAAAATAATGAGACATTAGAACGATAATAATGATGAATACCATGAAATTGTACAAATATAACTAAGTATAAGGGAGGCAGACAATTCATTTCAAGCATACGTTTGGCCTACAGTGAGGCGCATAGTATAGATCTGAATATCATAGTTTAGTAAATGGAATCAAAAGCTTCAGTTCTTCTTTGTAAACCATCATATGTATTTACCAAAAATGTTTTATAACTTGACATTTTTTAATGAAACACTGCTGAAGGCATGTAATATACGCGTACATTTTATCCAACTCAAACACTTTTAATTTTATAGATCAAAAACAAAGCCTACAGGAAATTGCGTACAACCAAAGCTGATAGATAAAAAGAAAAACAAAGTGATGTCCAAAAATGCTAGAAAAACAAAAAAAAAATCGTTGTTTTCGGGGGCCCACTCGTTTGGTTTCGAGTGAGCGAGCAAGCGGCCTTCTATATCATCTCCACGAGTCTTGTATAGGAGATTGTTATATGTCAAACTTTTTTGATATGCTTGTCGACTCTGGTATTAGTTCCGTTTGCGGATATAGGTTGATTACGATGGGGTAAGGATTTGGTAGTATTTTATCGAAATGTTGTACAGTGAGAACAAGATCGCCTCATGTTCTAGTGTAAGCAGACACAATTGCTTAGTGTGGGTTCCTGGTTCATACCTTGTTGAGCAATAGTGTCATTAGTTTTATAAGTAGTATGGACGTCTGTCCCTGTCCTGTCCTATACCTAACTAGAATCTCTTAACTAAAACTTTGAGCAGTCGTCTTGTTTCATTTCGGTAGGACTTTTTAAATTAGATAGTTTAGATAAACTGACATTCTATCAAATTCAAAGTCAAAACTCAAAGTCAAAGTATTTATTACTGTGATTTTTGGTTTTTAGTATTTATCAGTAATAGCAGTGTTGGAAAAGCTAATGCGAATCCTGTTGAAAGTAATGATATAAATATGAAACGGTTTGATAGCTATTGACACTTTTCTAAGCCCTTTGGTGTTAATTTCATATCACTCGTGTAGACAATACAATAAAATCAATACACTATCTACCTTATTACCTTACAATAAAGGATAATCTATCAGCTCGATACTTGGCTCAAATAACGGCCATTCCTAATACTCTGTTGTCAACAGCGCTTAGTCCAAAGTCCCAGCTAAACCAGCGGAATTTGGTCAGCTGCCCTATTTAAACTGAGCCGTGGAACAGATAGGTTAACTAATTCACCTAATATGGCTATACAACAATATTTGAGCTTCGTATTGAAACTTAAGTTGAGTGGAACGAGCGATCAAATTGTTGTATTCAATGGAACGGATCAGTTGAAATAGGTGTAAGTAATTGATTCATGAATCTTGCATGGTAACCATAAAAGTTCGACTGTCAATATTTTTTTTCTCTTTTATCAGCGACAGAACTGAGAAAAGGTAAGGAGCTACGTAACAGGTCGGGCGGCAAGAAATATATGTACTTAAATACATATTTCTTCGGAAAAAAAACCGAGCACTGCTGAGAATGTGCGTCTGGGTTCGATTCCCAGGTCGGGCAGGTTATTGGGTTTTTCCATCAGAAATTTCTCAGTAGCAGCCACGGAGTTTGGACTTGTCCCCGGTTGATGGCAATAGGCTCGCCCCCTATTAAATGGGAATTAAACATAAATAGCGAAATGAGGGTGTTCTATTAGGTACACCTCTGCCTAACTCTTCGGGGATTACTGGCGTGATGTTATGTTATGTGAAAACAGCCGCTTGAATTAGCGCAAATTTTGCCAAACCGACCCGAACATGATTCGGCTTTGGCAGATGCCGAAAGGAATTTGCTGAACGTAATGAGTCGAATATGTGTAATAAGTGCTTTGGATCGGCTTCCTTGTTCAAGAATTCGAATCGAATGTGTCCAGAACAAGTAAATATAGCTCCTTAAGATTGATAAATAGCCATTGTAGAAGTTAAAAAATTGGTTACAGAATTTACTGACTCCGCGTCCGATTAAAATCGTCCATCTGTGACAAGCTTTATGTAACATCAGAGAGCTCCGTTGTTTAGTTAGAGAACTCAAATCTGTGTTGAATCTAAAATCGATACGGATTTGGATTCGGTAAAACTTGCTTTGATGAACGCCTCGGAAAATATCTGAAAAATCGTGGCTTTCTACCATGTGTAAAGGTTTTAGTTGCGAAAAAGTTCTTAGCGTTGTTAGAATGTTTTTTGAAGATATCATTTTGAGAAGGTATTACATAAAGATACATCAGCTTTTCTCTAAATTTTCATCCGAACTAATGACAGACAATGTACTGAAAATGTAATCAGTCCGTGCCGGTTCAATTGAACCTTCAGTCAGCCGATGACTTGAGCAGTTTTATGAGCCTTATTATTAATAACAATACAGCATAGTTATGTTACAAATTATTATAATCTGAGCGAAAAACGGTGAAATATAATGTTCTTAACTCCTCAAACATCTACACTTCATTGAGACTACGACTTTCTGGAATAACTCAATAAGCCATGTTGTATCTTATGTAGCGGGAACCAAGGTACATTTTTGCGAGTCAGAATTTCTATGAAAAACTTTATGAACACAAACAAGCATGCGATTATAATATTACAACATTGTATTACATCCTGTCACACCGTGTTCAAAAATTATGGAGGGAATCATTACCATAATGCCCCCACTTTATTACAAGTCCTTATTACTAAATTTCACAAAACCACATTCAAAACACGACTCCGTGTTTATAAGTCCACTTTTTGAACTGTCATATTGTATTGTTTTTCGGTCGTATATTATACAGAAGTGTTCCTGTGAACGGCGGGCGAGTTTTTTGTAGTGCCACAGAATAGATAGCTACAGAAGGTCTGATCCACACAACGAGTGAAAACACACGCACACATATAATGTACGCATACGTACGGCGCGCAGCGATCTACAACAAAGACAGTAGCGAGTCCGCTTGCACTTGCTGTCCGTGAAGAGTCTATGTGTGCGTGCGTATTCTTTCGTTGTATGGCGCTTCTGTAACTATCTATTCAATGACAGTGTGCAGGACATCCCTTTTATCATAATGTTGTTGGGAAAAAAAAATCCTGGAAATATTTTGTTGGAGTTAAGAGTTGGTGGCGTGTGTAGCGGAGTTTATTTTAATGTGCAGTTTTGTTTTTGACTCCGTAATGAGAGTTGTAGTTAGGTGTGTCTGTAATAATGCGCGAAACTTGTGCGGTTTGCGGTAAATATGTGGGTATGTGAGACAGTTGTGGGAGTGAGGACCTTTTGTGAAAAGCTGTAGAAGTATCTTCTGTTGTTTGGTATCAAGTTTGGTAGTAAGTTTGAATGACTCGGCGCTAATTAATAATGTAGACTTTCAATCATTGTGTTGACACATTGATAACGGACTTTGAGTCAAATCAAAAGTTGATTTATGTTCTCGAACGTAACGTTGTGTTTCGCTAAAGGAGAGTCTCTCCTACACTTTTTGAAACAAAAGTATTTAGTTTAGTGTTGATAATACCAGCTGAAACTCAGAAATGCTCCCGTTTTCATTTAAGTATATAGAAACGATAGCAAAGAAATGCTTTCAAAAAATTATATACATTTTCTTTACATTATGTAGTTATACATTTATATTCTTTTATTTTCAAAAGTGGTTTAAAAAAATTCGTTTCCTATAGTTTTAAATTAACTGTACCTACTGCAACTTTCCTGCTCATTGATCAATTATCTCCTCAAGCATTACGTACAAAGATCTCCCAACTAATCCGATTAATAACCTAATTAATATTTAACTTTGATCTCCGTGATTAATACTTATCCACTTAGCTGGTAATTATCTAATGAAGGCAGCTCATCAGCCAGTGTCTTTGATAAGCCGAGATTAAGTTATAAACTGAAAATTAAACCAACTATTTGATGGCTTGTCACTTCAGAACTTAGTTCACTGGTGTCTGTCAGATTAATTCTACTTTGACTGATACATGTATTATTGTAAACATTCAAAATTCCGGACAAAAATTACTCGTTTGCAGGCATTATAACTCAAATTACTCATCGGAAAAATCACCAAGTACTTACGAAAAACTTTGTAAGTTTTCCCTAAAAACATTGTTCACAGACAGTGTTGACAGAAAAGATCATATCACTCTGTGTCTCCCATATTTATGCTGTGTCTCTTTGGCTTTTCTACACCTCTTTCACTGACTGCCTTCTTTGTTGAAAAAGTTTCATGAGTCAAGTCATTGCACAGCGCTTTTAAGGCCAGCCTGAAGGACAAAAGCTACTCCTCAGGTCTTAAAACAGTAACAAGAATAAATGTTTAAAACGGATAAAATCTTCCTTAGAATCAAATCTCCATTATCCTTGCTCCACAAAAAATAATGAAGATCTCCATTTAAAAATCCCGCTAAGAAAAGCAAATCGGCTATAATACGTAATGAGTCCGTGTTACTCGTTTAGTGGTAGTAGTTTCTTTTAGCGTTAGTACCGTTACCGTTATGGCCGTACCGGTAGCAAGTACCGGTAAGCAAGAGTATGAAGTTCAGAACTAATATGGCACTATGCTGCAGATGGTAATGGTAAAACAATAGCCATTTAGTTTTTTTAGGTTAAAATGCTATAGTTTTATGAAGTTTAGAAATAGTTTCGATGTTACAGCGTTGGGGGATTTAAGTCCTGTTTATGCTAAAAGCTGCAAGTTTGCTTAAAAGGGTTTTAAAAGACTAAAAATGGTGGTAAAATATTGGCAGAATTTACAAAAGCATCTAAGGCGGTACTGCGGTTCTTTTTGTAAGATTGTGTACATATTTTAAAACTTCACAGCCTCTGACAGCCTCGTTGGTCCAGCGGTTGAGATCTTGGGTTCGATTCCTAGATCGGGTGAAGTGTTACTGGGTTTTGCATCAGGAATTACTATTAGTTACACCTCTGCCTAACCCTTCTGGAATTACAGTCATGATGTTACGTTATGTTTAAACCTTAACATAGGTTTTCAGCACAACCAAAGCGATTGGCACGCGACTACGTGACCGCCGCGTTCGGTTAGGTTTTGGTTAGGATGCGGGATAAAAGTTACCATAAAAAATACAGGAATTAAACACACCACACCACATCGTATTATGAACCAAAAACTACCATTGTCATCGGAATCTACCACCCGCCATAATCGTTAAAAATCTACCCAAAGTTTCTACTCTTGGTAGATTTTTAACGCGTTACTCTGTGCTTTTATCGGTTGGTACGGAGAGCATTTCATTACTCAGTAATTAGTTTTGTCTTAATTTCATTTACTTTAAGTGGAAGTTGAACGTTTAAAGCGAGAATTTGTCCACTGGTAACAGGGTTTTAAAAGAACTTCCTTCTTTTTATGCAAATCTAGATTATTTGATGGCAGAAAAATAAAGTGCTTCTAGTGGCGAAAGAAAGTAAAACCGATAAAAGATAATGTAGAATTAAAGTAACTTTGAATTAATGACAAAAAAACAAAATAGATTCAGAAAGTGGGACCTAATTTTATCATTTTAAGGTTTTTTTTTAAAGCCTCACAGGCGAAACTTTGAATGTGGTACTGTCCGTACTGTCCTTTTACATTTGAAAGGTTTAGGTTTTAATCGTGAAAACATGGTTTCACACTATAATCTAATTACCATAGCAAAACCCTAAAAAGCCTCTTACATTCCCACAGCTGGGACACTGGCCGCCTCTTTGTTAGTGTTAGCGGGCCATAATTCTCCACCCATCACGCCCAATTCAGGTAGATGGTTTTCATACAGCTGAATACCAATATTTTACATGGAGCGACTGCCAATCTGACCTCCACAACCCATTTCATACTGGGTAATACGATACCCCTTGGTAAGACTGGTTGTCAGACTTTCAGGCCACTGACTACCTGTAACGACTGCCAAAGATCTACAAATGACAGTCGGGACCAACCCAGGCAAGCGCGGCTTAACCTGACGATCGACCCAAGCGGCTGTTATTATTTAGCCACGAGCTCTTCTAAAAAAAAAAACATAAAGAATGAAAATCATGATAAGGACTGTTGAACATTTATAAAGGCTTTAACAACCTACATAAAGTTATCAGTCTCCACAGCATTAAAAATAAAATAAGCAACGACATCCAATAAAAATCGCGCCTCCAAGGACCAATTTTTCATCCATTCCACTCCCACACACGCGATCTTCACAAACAAAGGAAAAATATAACTCATATCGATACCTATCTACATTGTATTGCACATAAATTCTCCGCAAGTGCAAAATCGATGAATTCCATACAACTTTAGTACTCCGAGTTAATGACGTGTAAAGTTCGGAAACTGACATTAATATTGGACGTTTACATTGGAATGTTCCTATGTTATAGGTTAGTGTATGTGAGGCGATTAGGGCTGTGTTCCAGTTATGTATTTTGAGGTATTCATTTGTGTTGTTAATTATGCTTTGAGTATATTGTGTTTTTTTTTTTTATTTTGATCAAATGACATAGGTGAACGCTGTTGTGATCATATTTTTGGCGAAGGTATAGGTAGGTGGGGTAGGTGGTAGGTACGTGGGGTAGGTGGTAGGTAGGTGGTAAGTAGGTAGGTTGGGGGTAGGTAGGTGGTAGGGGTAGGTAGGTAGGTAGGCTTAGGTGGTTTGGTTTTCTAGGTTTGGTTTGGTGGGGGATATTTTAGTGATATTTATGTATTTGCTACGAAAATCTATTGTTTATAGGTAAACGTATGTATGTGCCAGTTAGGTAAAAGCACGACCAACACATACAACACAAAGTTTCGTATATCCCAAGAAATACAGGTTTTTGTTTTTGTCATTTTATTTTGAATTTATCTATATTTTATTACTGACATTAATATTGGACGTTCAGATCGGAATGTTCCTATGGTATAGGTGTGTATGGAAGTGATTAGAGTTACATATGTTCCAGCTGTTGTGTTTTGTGGTATTAATTTGTGTTGCAAACTATGCTTTGACTGCTATTAGTGGTTACATTGTTAGTTTAATTTTGGTTTTTTGAAAAGATATTATAGGTTATAGCGAGTTGTGGTCATAATAAAATAAAAACATAATAAAATAAAAATAATAATTTTGACATGGGTAATTGGATATTGACTTAGAGGCATTTGGAGAGATTGGCCAAGGGAAACCACACAGAGAGAAGGGTGAAAGGCTGTGGGCGAGGCTTTTGCCCAGCAGTGGGACAGTAAAAAATTGGATGTTACACGATTTTGTTTTTTTAGGGAATTGTATTTATTAGTTTGGTGGGATGGACGACTGGAAAGACGGGGAAGACTCTTATTACCAGGAAATGCAGGTTTTCATCATTTGAATCTTACCTAGATTATAAAAGATGAATGCTGGCTCAATTAAAAACAAATAAGAATTCTTATCCACGAGAAATCACAGATACTCAATTTTTGAAAATAATATTTTTTTTTCCCCTCGCAAAAATCTATAACTCCCATTCATTAATAATGCACGCCAACACCCTCAAAATAATTTCCTCACATCTTATTTAACCCTTATCACACCGCACCATCAAACCTCTCCCATTCAAGTCCCAAAACCAAGATCGGCATGGAGGTCCATTTGACCCCATAAAAGTCAATCGATCCGTCCACGACTACAGCCGATTCTATTTCGATCCGAGCACAGTAGGACACGGATTGAAACCTTATCTCCATCGTATTGACTTTTGAAGGCTTTCTGACCGGGGTGGACATGATAAGGGTTCGGTTTAAGATTGGGTTCGAAGGGATTAATTTTGGGGCCATGATTTGATTTTGCGAAGTAATGCTGAGTTGATTTTAAAGAAGATCTTGAACGGGCCAGTAGTCACATATGACAGCGTTTTCTTGTTTGTTTGGTCTCCGAGAATATGTCTTGGCCTTACGGAGCATGTATGTACCTAACAACTGAGTGCATTTAAAGATATTACGGTAGCTTAGGGATCTAACTGCGTGAGTGTACTGATTAAGGGTGTTTATATAATTAAGTGATTCAATTCAGATAATTATTGGTATAGAATTGTATTTTCAGAAGTGAGAACACTTTGACGGACGCCCAGCTCTAACTACAACTTTTCTTTTGCTAAATTCCAAAGTTAGTGTTTATCTCCTTTTTATTTACAACGTGCCAGTTAAATCTATAATCCACCACAAAGGTTAAGTCTCTACAGTGGTTACTAGAAAGTTGTTAAAAGACTTTCAAAGGAAACAAAAGGAAAAGATTCAACAAAACCAAAGGATGGATGAAGAACTTTTCAACATCGATAATATTCCTGTATTTACCCCGCAATCTTTTCCCAAACTTCAACCACCACAAAAGCAAACAAGCAAATATTTACTACCCTCAATTCATCAGTCATAGTTTTACGACAGATACAGTCGTACAAACTTATCTGAGGTTTAATAATAACTGGCGTTTGCCAATGCGTGGCGGGCGGAGATAAGGACCGGTCGGCCCCGCCAATAAAACTGGCCAATCGTACTCGTAAAAGTTTATACATCCACGAGACCACGATGTTTAATCAGACGGTATAAACGCATAGATATTGAGACGTTTTCTTATTGGTGTTTTGGATACTTTGATAATATTTAACTTGAACATATTCACAACGACGAACAAACGAGGAGCAAGGACCTGGTGGTTAAACAATAGCAGCCGCTTGGGTCGATCTTTAGGTTAAGCCGAGCTTTCCTAGGTTAGTCCGTGGATGGGTGGCAACAATTACATGCCGAGTTTCCTCCGTGCCTCGGAAAGCACGTTAAGCCGTTGGTCCCGGCTGACAGTCGTTACAGTCAGTGGTCCGAAAGTCTAACAACCAGTCTTACAATAGGGTATCAAATTACCCAGTATTAACTTAGATAGGCAGTCGCTCCACGTAAAATACTGGTATTTAGCTGAATCCGGTTAAACTGGAAGCCGACTCCAACATAGTTGGGAAAAGGCTATGCAGATGATGATATTCACAGTGACAGTAGAATACATACCAGAATAATGTAACAGTTACCATGAATTCAGCACACGATTCTAGACTCTCCAAAATCTTCAGTTTCATATGGGACCTGCGTCGAAGTCGCATCTTTTGTATGAAACTGAATAATATTTCAGGGTAGGAAGAAAAAGTCAAATAAATGAAAAGCAGTTTTTTTTGGCCATCCTTACTTTGGAGCAGCCTCATTAAAAGTTGGCCCTGCGTGCTTCTTATAGGCTTATCATGTACTACAAACGGACGCAATAAAAAAACACCCATTTATCAACAGAGCCACAAATTTTCAACGGGATCCACCTGAAAAATTATCCCATTGACTCAAAAAAATCCATTTCAAAACCCACCTTGGTCCTTCGATTCAAACCTCCCATCTCAAATCCCATCACAGTGATTAATACATAAAGGATAAAGTTAACTGAATCGAAGTGGGCCACTCGACTCTATTCATTACGTCTATGGAGTCCGCAACTAAATCCGTTCGGATATCGGGTTTGATTCCCGTTTAAAGTCGAATAGGCCGGAAATCGATTGCTTTGGAAGCTTTACGTTCGAATTGTACGCGAAAATGGCGAGGATAGTATTGAGCTGGATGCGGTTCGTTAGGGGTTTTATGTGGTTGTTTTTGGGAAGGTTTTATACATGGATTTTGGTTGAAACCATTTTTTTATGGTTTAACATAATAAGTTCACGCCTTTTTCAAATGGGGGTTAGCAGAAACCACAGAGCGCCACCTGCTACGATCCTAATATACTATTTTTGGCTCGTCGGTTTAAACAACAGGTTTTTCAGTATATCTAACTCACAATAATAATTTATTACAGATTTGTTTGGGACCAATTGTAACGGGTCTAAGAAAAACTGAAAGATATAATCAACCTGTGTTATTCTCAGTACTGGGACATACATATGTAGGGCCAAACAATTAGTTTTGTGGAAATTGTAACGTTCAGCCAACTTAATGTTGAAATTCATATATTTTGATGCAATCGATCAATCAATCAAAGTATTTATTTCAAGTAGGCCAATTACAGGCACTTTTGAATTGTCGAAACAAAAACAGCAATAAAAAAAAATGAAGCTACAGTCCCAGTCACAAGACATACTAACTGTGAAAGTCAGTACTTTCACAGTTAGTATGTCTTGTGACTGGGACTTTAGCTTCAAATGTGCAACTACAGTTAGTTGCCCATTCCAAAGCGTAGAACTCCATGGAGAAGAATGGACAAGAAGCTCTTTTAAAGGCATCAGATTATTGCTAGAAAACAATAGACCTGTATAATTTCGGAAGAGTCAAATTAATTATATCTCTGTGGTAGATTATAGCTCAATTCCTCTCACTGTCACAAGGTGGAAAGCAGAGTTGCAGGGAACATCATAGCCTGATTATGCCACAACAATAGCAAATTCCCTTCACAAGTTCCCATTTCCCTACACATCAAAAACAAAAGCAGAACCTACATTTTCACACACGATCCAATCCGCCGACACATCCAGTCTCATACATCCGCGCTCGGACTGTGCGAACGGAAATAACGCGCTTAATAGATTCGCTTCGGCTCACAACTGCGCTGACAACTGTATAATCTATTTATGAGGAAAACTGCCCGACGCCAGTGTTTTCGCGCTATGTGTATAATGCTTTGTGCATACGTATTTAAGAGTGTTAACTTATTTAGTGCGAATTCAAACAACAAAACTGGACGTGATAAGTAGGGCTACTACGACTTCTTAGTGCAGGAATGTTTTAGTTATATAGTTTTTCTATTATTTAGTTCTACGCTCCACCTGCTTCGGTGAAGAAAAACATTGTGAGGAAACCAGCATGTCTGAGAGTATTTCTCGGCGGCATGTAATGCCAAGTCAGAGGCTCTGACACCAGGTTAGGCACTAACCACACGATCATAAAGAAGAAGTTCTTTTTGGAGGAGTTTGTCGTGTGGAAAGTTTTGAGTACGATTGGTTTTAAGAGAAGGAGAAGATCATACAAGCGATGGATGAATTGTGTGGAAAGAATTTGAATTTGGAAGATAAAATGACCAATGCTGCGAAGACGACCAATAGAAATGTATGGAAAAGGAGACATGCTGGTTCAACCTCCAATAAATAAGAACAAGAAATGAATATGATGATGAAAAAAAACACGAGTTTTTGGTCTTTTCGTGCGTATGATGGCAGTGACCGAAGATCGAGCTGAATGCTCCTTTTTAACCAAACCAAGCTGGTCTAAAGCTCTTGGCTAGTAAGCTACAGCTCGTAAATGGAACGGCTTGACCGTAGAAGTGCCACGTAAAGTAGCAACATTGTAGAATTTTTAGCAGAAATTTAAAATTAACCGAGTGCTCCTTTACTTTCATAATTATTGCAAGTTTTACTTCGTTTTTAAGTCAAGAGTCCCTTCGCAGCATTTAATTAATTTCGGTGTCAATATCTACCTCACTTTACTTTTTATTTTCGAGGAACGGGTTATGCAATAGCACTTTCAATCTAGTATGTCTCACTAAAAATAGTAGCAGAAAAAATTTCATGAAAAAACTGCAATCTCATTCAGTTAGGCAATTTAGCAAAAAACCCATATCATTTGAAGCTTGAGACGTAAATCTTTTACCGACACTAACCAGTTCACCAATTCAGTTCCCCCCTTCCACCTTCCTCTATCCATTGCTGTTATTGGCCAATCATTAGAAAAGAGTCGAGTGCGTCTCATCGCCTGTCGTAAATGCCCACCTACTATCAAAAATTATCTACGTACAGATTTAAATAGCATCCCATTAAAACTAGTTCTAACGGCCAATACAGCCGCGCATTATTACCCTAAAATAATACCTGCGCATTATTAGCCTAACTGCCTAAATTTAATGTTAGTCCAACTGCCTAACTCGCACATTAGTATAAGCACACATTAACGATTAAAATTATCGATGTTTCAAATATAATTTATGTGTAACAGTAACTATGGTCATTGATATTCAATGCGTTTAACCCGATAATGCGTTTAGTAGTTCAAATACACGTAACTTTTAGTAGGTTTAGGCTCAATTTACACTGCCGTGGAAAGGAATGGAAGCGACTTTTTTAACAAAATATTACAAAGCTTAATGAACTTTAGTAAACCGTGCGATACAACGGTTGATGGGCAAACAAAATTGTTGCTATCGCGGGATATCCTTGATGAGGCTGTCACAAGCACGTGGAGCTTGGCAAAAGAACGTCGAGCTTGGCACACGAAAGTGGACCTTGGCACAAAAACGTGGAGCTTGGCACGAGTAACTGGACCTTGGTACAAGAACGTTGACCTTGGCACAAGTAAAGAGAGGCCTATAGGTCTAGGCCTAGTGGGTGAAGTCGGGCTGTCAATGATAGTGATTATGAACGGTGGCGACATAGTAATAAACGCCCCTATCAAGGCAAATATCAGCATGTCCTTGAGACAAAAATTTTAAGACATGTGACATCTACCAACCCGCACTGAGCCCACGTGGTGAATTTCAGCCCATTCCCTCTCATAAAGAGGAGACCTGTGTCTATCAGTGGGCACAAAACAGGTTAATTATGATTATGCTATAAAGAACTATAAATGAATTGTGTAACATAGAGAATAGAATAGATACAAAGCCTAATAAGTCACGCGTCTTCAGAAGAATTCTCGCGCATTCTCGAGAATTCCCGCAGTTAACAGCTCATAAATCTAATTTGTACAAATGTACATTACACAGTTGATATAAAGTGCATATTATAAAGTGCTTTGTGAGTTTTTATTACTCCGCTTTCATTCTATTCCGCGGCAATGAGAATTGAGCCTTATTATATAGATCATTTTGTATGTTTATTGGTGTTAGGAATTAATTCATGTTATAGTTTAGAACGGTTGTTTGTTAATAATTGAGCATTGGTTAGAATTTGATTATTAAATTAGTGTTATGTTGGCTATGTATTTAATTAAAATAATGCCCGGTTAGAGTGCAAACCAACATTGTGCGATTAGACCAAATTTTAAATGATGTTATGTGCTAGGCTGCACTATTTCTTTAGCGTTTTAATAACTATATAATTTAATAGAGGTTTGGAAGGAGAAAGGGGAGGCCTTTGTCCAGCAGTGGGACACATGAGAGGCTAACAAAAAAAAAGTGTTTTTTTAAATAATATCTTAGAACAAAAAAGTTACGCCCAATTCAGTAATAATCCGCTTTGATCAGATCAACATTTTAAGTTTCAGGCAGCTATACGTACGTACATACTAATGACTTGCAGAGGATAATAAAGAACGAATAGCAACCGCTACTTGTCTTTCGAACCGGGCATAAATCTAGAAACCCGGTGTTACTGAGGAGTTCCTGATGGTAGTAAACCCAATAACTCTTTTCTCGACCTGGGAATGGAATCCAAGACCTCATGCCCAGCAATAGCACTATCGATCACTATACCAGCGACGCACTTAAAATATACAAATGAAAAAAAAACAACTTACATTATACTCGTACATCACGGTGATTAACAAAACACTAGCGCGACTCCAAAAGTACAGGCGAAAGCACTTACCTAAAAAAAAACAGAAACGTAAATTAAAACCTCACTCAGTCATCAATCAGTTAATGGTGTGCCGGCATTACACTGGCTGTATTATGATGATTTATATCAGCCCCAGTAATGGGTTCATTTGGGTATTTCGGTGCACTGTTTTCCGATTACCAACACTGTGTCACAATTTCCCCGTAATCAGGAGGAGAGATGCAGTTCTGTGTAGCGACACAGTACGGCTTTGAGTGTGCTTTCCTTTTTTTATTGCATCTGTGTAATTTATGGAAGTGACACTATTCAAGTGTGGCTGTGCTTGTGTTTTGAGTGGGAGTAGCAAAATACACAAATATGAATGGTTTTAATTACGAGATAGAGAATTTCAATGATGAATCTGGACATGAGCAGGACGTTTAAACGTATGAATATTCCGTAATAATGAGAACACTGACAGGTTCTTAAACGCAGTTTAGATGTGCTGATAGCATTTAGTTTCACTGATGAAATCCGATTTCATAATTCTATTATCATTTCATCATTATATTGAGTCTTTGAGACATTCAAAATGAATTTCGTATAAAAAGACCAAAATTACTTGAAGTTAACGATTTAAAGGACCATACTTTTGTTAGCTTATTCAAATTACGTGGCATATAACAGAAAACTCCAAAACACAATAAAAATATGAAATTATCATTCTAAACGCCATCACCTACAAGCTACACTAATCACGTCTCCTAAACAATGCCAACAAAGACTATCACATCAAAACCCCTGATAAAATACTGGAAAATGTTGTTTCGAAAGACCATACTGTTCTTAGTATTAAGTTATTCAGCTTAACTGACGTGGAGTCTAACACAAGTCTCATAAAGCAAACAAATTTAAAACGGTGTGTGACCAACAAAGAAATCAAATAAAACCACCAAACCAACTAATAGTGTTGCTAGTCATAATTCCAAACGCCCGCACCTCACTAATAACATCACCTAAACAATGGCAACACTACAAATTCGCGATGAAAGCCGACAACGAGCAAAGAATTGCGTGCGGGCCTCTGATTGAGCCGAATTATGTTTTGAGGAATGCTATTGCATTAGTTAATGCATGGTGAGGTATGAAAAACAGGACACGGATGTAGAGAGATTAGTTATGGAAGTGGAAGATTTAGTTTTCATGGAATGATGAATGTGCTAGGAACTAGAGTTCTTAATTCTAGTTTACAATGAAATGCGGTGAACTGTGAAGACTAAAATAAATAGATTTTCTTACAAATGGTTTTTATATGCATATGGTTGTCAATGCAACATGCAAAAGTTTTTATATTAAATCTAGGTTAAACTGCAAGTGGATTTATCGCTTCAAAATTATAGATTAGTGACGACTTGTTAGCTCCTCTTGTATTTGAGTATGCAATATTATTAGGAATGCCAATGCAAGAGAATTCAATGTTACACTCAAAATTTTTAAGAGTGTTCATCAAACTGTCATTGGTTGTGTGTTTTTACGAGTGTAGACAGACACCACTCAACTAATTCTAAAAACCAAATTTCGACACAATGTATTTTGTTTCAAAATAATAACTAATGATGTATTGGCTTAGTTAAAGTTAAGAAGAGCCACACATCGCTACGAACTCCACTCCACATACCTACTATAAACCATTATCTCTTCCAGTGCACATCTAGATCTTCGCCCGGCGCATTAGCTGCGCGCTGAATAATGTTCAGTTTGGCCGAAAATTTTCAGATTTCGTGTAATTGTGATTTAGTGCGGCATTGGAGTTTGATACGCGATAAACTTATCGGCCGAAATACTGGCTTTAGAGGCGCGCTTACACCGTGTTTTAGGATTCTAGTAATTTGGCGGTTCAATTATTGTTTTTGCAGTTGAAATGTTACCGAATTGTGAATGAATTTTAGATTTAATTTGTTAGAAATCTCAGTGTTTAATGGCAATTCACTACCGCTGGATTGTTTACGGTTAACTCCGGTTAGTAAACCGAAAACGACCAGAAAACGATAAAAAAAAGGTTAGTTAACTGTAATTAAACCAGCGGCAAGGAATGTTGTACAAGAGGTCTTTCATTGAATTTGTATTTGTCTAAATGTTACTACGTACCTATCTGTATACTAAAACTATTTTTTTTTTCGAATGCTAACTCTGGCCGAAAAAAATACCTTCTAAGTTAGACCAACTTCACTTATCATTCGAAAGGCTCAAAAAGAAGAAAAGAGGATTCGAAAGTCGAAGTGTAACTCGGCCAGCCAAAAAAGTAAACAAAGAAAAAAATCTGTCTGAAAACACTGTGATTTTATCGGTTTTTTAATTAACAAAATAGACTTCGCGGTCACTGATCAAGGGGATTTTGTAAAGTCCAGAAAATAAATAGATTAGACTACCCTTTCATTCTCTGGTGTATTGAAAGAGTTGGTTTTAGATAGCACAATAGAATAATGTCTTAGTATAACATAACATAACACTACGCCTGTAATTCCAGAAGGGTTAGGCAGAGGTGTGCCTAATAGTACACCAACATTTCGCCAGTTATGTTTAAGGTCCTTGTGGAAGGGGGCGAGCCGGGCACAGATCCAGACTCCGTGGCTGCTACTGAGAAATTCCTAATGGAAAACCCAATAATACTTTACCCGACCTGGGATTCGAACCCAGGATCTCATGCTCAGCAGTCGCTATTGCGATCACTAGATCAACGACGAATTAATAAAAAAAAAAAAAAAAAAATCGTTTATTGGTAAAAATTAGTTTAAGTATAAAAAAGTTTTGTGATTGGATCCTCCTTTTAGGCAGATAGTGCCTGTATTAGGAGAGTCCGCTCCTTCATAACAAGACGTGTCACACAAATAGTAGAACGTATAATTTTTACACTAAAAACTACCTATTTTAGCATTAACTTAAATTAAATCAAATGTGCGAGTGGGTGTATGTATGTGTGTGAGTATAAGTGAATGGAAGTGTAGCCTGTAGGTGTGAGAGTACATGAGTGTGAGGGTGTGTATGTGTCAAGGTTTCAGAAGTGTTTCAGTATCATTGCAAATAATGCCAATAATAATATATAATGCCTTAGCAGTATTCATTTTCTTAAATGATCAGAACACCAAGTCGTAAACGTTGATTTTAAAGACATTCCTTTATTAAACTTGCGACTTATTTCAGTATGACATTGAAAAGTGGTTGTAATAAAGTTCGCGTGAGCTCATATCTCATTATGGGCTCAAACATACAATAAATCATATTTAATGCGTCAGGCGTCGACTGAACACCATATTAACTAACGCTTATCATTAACCTGTGGAAAGTAATTACATTAAATTTTTTACAGGTAATTATGAAAACGGCCTCCATTACTCTTTGGACTAATTCGAATGTGCTAGGAAATTAACGGACGATTCTTTCGAGGAATATTTTAAATTGATTCGATCGCGAACGCTTCGTGTTTTTTTTTTTTAATTTTCAAAGAGATGAATGGTCAATATTAAAGGCAGCAAAAAAATTAATAAATTATTTATCAAAATAATATTTGTGTTCCAGGCTTGGTAAGTAGGCTTCAAATATGAAGCTTTCACCAATTTAATTTTTAACAAAAATCAAACGATCCCTTTTTAAAATGAAAACAACGATTTCATATTTTATTAATTGTTCACGAAAAACCTCAAAGTAAAACAATATTATACTTTACTTCGAAACCAGAATCGAAACATAATATTCCTTTAATATTAATTTGCTTAAAGCCGACAGAAACATTGAAACATTGCTGGTAAATATAATATTAAACGTTAATCGTTGTGTAACGGCAATCAGAAACAAAATGGCCACTGTGTATATTGTACTGGCCTCAGAAATGTATATTTAATGACAATTATGGGAAGACTTAAAATAATAAAAACCGGTGATCTGAAATACGCGAAAAATCCCGCGCGAACCGCACGAATGTGGAAGTTTATTTCGAAATATTGCCAATTAGTGTGTCTGTGTTTCTGCCAACTGAAATCGTTACTCAGTGTTTGTGGGTATCGATAATTAGATTTATAATCTATGGACAAAACAACATGAATGGAGAAAGTTCTTTTCTTAGTAGCTTCGATTTTCTTATTACTCTCCAAAAATTAATACAACTACTTGAACTCAAACACGTAGTCCAAGTATCTTTAAAAAAAAACAGTTAGAGGAGCGTTACTGCACGGAGTAAATAAAACATGAAGCTAGGTCAAAGAGATTAAAAAGACTTAATATTTTTATGTCTTTGAGCTAGGTCACTCCAAATATCTCTATGGCAATAATTCATTTTAAACATCTGAATATTATGATATCTGATATTGAAATTACTAATACACAGTTCAATGAAACGCAAATAAATTCTATAAATACCAACAAGTAAAGAAAAATGAGATCACGACCGCATTTTAACGGTCAGTCAAACTTTTATGATTTCTTATGTAAGTAAAACGTTTCCATTGTAAAACGTTGTTTCTAGGCAATCTAAGATCAAGAAAAAAAGTCATTAATCTCAAATCTACTGGCGAAACTCTTCTCAAGTTTATGATTGTCAAAATTTCACTAACTTCCAATTAAATCCACCCACTCGAATAGTCCAAATTGAGAACTATAACTAAGGCAAAATACGCGCTTTGGACGTGGAGTAGCGGACACCAGCCCGTGATACAATACAATAAGTAAGGCAGTATACTGTCATAGTATATTAATGTTTTAATTAAAATCAATAAACAATTATTCGAATTGTTCCGGCTTCTCTGTTCCCTGATCATTATAATCTGGATAAATTCAAGGTTCGACTGAATCGGTTTCTTCTAGGCAAGCATGCTCACCCTAGGCCGCATCATCATCACATCAGGCGAGTTGCGGCCAAACGCAAGCCTATTTAGTATAAAAAAGGTGTCAGATGGACACCCGGACTTTGGTGTGGATGGTTGGATGGATGGTGGATTCTATAAATAATCACTCCAAAAAGGTCAAGACTATCAATGAGACTTTAAACCACGAAATAGTAAAATAATAACGTGTCATCTCTAATGTTTTCATTGATCTGTGTCCTCATCGTTTCTCCACGCCCCATATAATATTCTGGCCGCATCGCCACTATTGCTTGAAATAACCCTTAAACTGCCGTGCATCATAGTAAACTCATATTAATACGATACGACGTCATACGATGGAGGCTAGCAGACCGTCTCCTCGCGTTATATTGCAGTAAAATGTAATATATTCACCGGAGGTCATCTCAAACGGGTTACGACATGGGCAGAAGACTGTTTTCCAAGTAATTGCTTGATGTAATATGGACGGACGGCAATGCGGTGGACATTAAAAGTATCATCGTTATGGCAATTTTATTGGGCAGAATATTCTGCTGGTGGGTTTTATTTTTTGAAATTTTAGAGACAGGGACCGACGGTTCAGCCTGGGTGTACTTTTGGGTTAATTATAAAGGGTCATAAGACTTGACAATATATTAATTATGTGCTAGACAACGGCAACTGACTAAGTAATTTCATCAAGAGCTTTGGCAGCTTGGCTTCTTATCTGCTATTAACAATAGTGTGGTCTCCAAATCGTCTGCCAAGTATAACAATTAACCCAATTACCACTTTAATCGTCAACTGTTACGTTATTTAGAAGCCCATGTGTAGCAGTTGATGTAACATTACAATACTAGTCTATAACCTTTCTACTGATGAGCCTCATCCTTGTCTGTGAGAGCTACAGCTACAACCCACGACGCGGGCCCCGGATTAAACCAGAACAGGTGATGATCAGTGTGTTAACACGCGCTCTTGTTTGTGTTTAGTGAAACACAATTGATCACAACACCTAGAATTATCAAACATATTCTCTAAACAACATTTACAAACTACATATTCAGTAATATAACTCCATCTATTTAAAAGCTAAACATCTGCCTACACCACTACGAACTAACGTGAAATCTCAAAATACATTACCGTAGCAAGCCTACGCTCCTACACAACATGCAACGTAATTACGCCACGTTGTTGACCCACACTAACGAAGGATTACCGTACACAAGTCCTAACTTGAGACATTTGCAACATAAATGAGATAGGAAGCTCTTCTTTGAAAGGCGAACGACGCCGGCTAAGATGAAGTTGTATCCTCCTGAGCTACGAATAGAAATAACGTGTTAAAGAGGGCCGGGGTGCAAGTAGTGGTGGGTGTAGCGAGTCGCGAATGTCTTTGACGAATAGTCTTTTAATTATGATTAAGTTTAGGTTGTAGAGTTTCATTAGTAAATGAAGCTCTAATGATCTATATACTGAAATATATGTAAAATCCTAGTGAAAAAAAAATTAATCCATTAAATGGATAAGCAAGATGAGAAAAATACTACTAAGAGCTTGAAACTATACATTTATTTCGACTTTTAAAACCCATTTCTCTAAATTCTGAGCTCTTAAAACCCACAACAATAACTGTCGGTTTAGAAGTAGAGCCATAATGCTGGCGATTCCCAAAGGAAGAAAGTCAGAGATGTACTCGCTTCCTTCGTATAGGATATTATTAGGATTCATGATGCTTTACAGCAAGTTTTGTAGTTGGTTTCTGGTGAAGAGAAGCACATCCTTGTTCCTGCCCTGGGTTTTTATTATTCCAGCCTCGACATAAACTTTTAATTGAAACCGTACGATACAAAAATAAAACACTTAGGTACAATTAAATTTAAGTTCCAATTCGCCCCAACGTACGTATTCTGAATTGCATTTTATCGAGTGAATATAGAATTCATTTTACAAAAATAATGCGTCTATATTTCAAACAATGTATTTCATTTTAAATCTGTGAACGATCTCGTATTTACGGCATTCGCACGGACGCCAGATGGATGTTATGAATGTACCAATAATTTTTATTTCGTATGAAAAATGTGTGAGAATGTGCCGATGGAATAACTATTGATATTGGTTTGATTTCTCGACAAATTGGTCGTTGAGAAGTTTTGCGTTCAGGTAGATTGTTTAAAATTATATTATTAATTACGAAGAAACAAGCACAGCATGAAAGAGAAAGGAGTTAATGATGCCGTGACCTCTGACAGGGGAGAATGGAAGAAGAACACGTGTCACGCCGACACCAAGTGGAATCGGACAAGGACAGGAAGATGATGATGAACAAGCACACCGTCGTGAGAAGTGGAAGAAATGAGGGGAGGCCTTTGTCCAGGAGTGGAACAGTACGGGCTAACTTAAAATAAAACGTAACAAGCTTTATAAAATATGAAGTTCCTCAAGACTAACTTCATGATTGACTAAAGATTTGGTCAATAACTTTCAGTTAGCATAGCAACTCACCAGCCGATGTTTTTTAATTTTGCTAATGTTTTCAACAAAAATTATCGATTTAATTTTGAAATAAATTGAAAACTAACTAACTTAACTTTTGATTTTTAATTGAATTGATTGATTGATTTTTGTTGTGATTTAATTTTTTTTTTTTTTTTTTTTTGATTTTTTGATTTTTTTTTTTTTTTTTTTTTTTTTTTTTTTTAAGATTTCGTCGAGTAATTTCGCCTGATGTAATAATAAACTGAATACTTTTACAGCATAATTAATCCTTGAAACACATATTATCTTTTAAACTATCAACACTTAAATGAACGCTTGAACAGCACAGCACAGAGGAACTTAGTTAACCCATCGTTTTGCATTTAAATGACAATTGCATCGTCAAACAGTATACTCGATTACTGGCGTAGGTTCATTCACTATTCCAAATTGGAATTCGCATTTATAAATGGATTTCTAGCCGTATTGGTACGTTTCTACAAAAAGGAAATATGTTACATTTAGACTTCTAAATGGATATCTCAAATGAAGTATGCTATTACTACTTTGGAAGGTCATTAGTTGTTCTAGGTAAGAGTGTGCTGTGGGTTTGTGTAGGTAACATTTTCAGGAGAAACTAAAATTGTCGATAAAGATGCTATAAGACTAGAAGAAACTCATCATCATGTTCCTGCCCTTGTCCCATATTACTTGGGGTTGGCGCAACACGTTTTTTGTTCCATTCAGTCAACCATCACGCTATCATTTACACCTTTTTCTCTAATATCATCATATCATTTCTCACAAAATCAATCCATCGTTTCCTTGCTCTTTCACTCCCTCTCCATCCATCAACATTTATACTCATCATTCTTTTAGTCACATGCGATTCGTTTCTTCTCATCACATGTCAATACGAAGACAGTCGATACCCTTTCAACTTTTTTGTAATAAATAAATAAATAAAAAACGTTTATTTCGGAGACTTGCTCCATAGATCTTTGTTAGTGATACAAATTACGTAACTATGTTAGTACTTACATTTAATTAAAAATAATAATAATAAAATAAAATTAAAACATACAATTATATTAATTCATGTATTTTCCTGCATCAGACCCGTAGCTATGCAATTGATAAGGGGGAAAAAAACTGATCTGGGGAAATTATAATTTACTAAGAATATAAAGTCGCTTTAAATCCTACATGAATACCTTTAAGACCCCCACTAAGCATCCGAGCAGTGGTTAAGAATGGGTTTCAGAAGTAAGAAAAAGTCAATCAATCCCTGAAAATGAAATCCATGGGTGTATAGCTCTTTCCTACCCAATTTAAAGCATAAACTACCCAACTGCATCCCCATAAAACATGACCAAATGATAAATGCAATCGAAAAACGGCATATTCATTATATCTTGCTTACGGAAACAATTATAGGGAGCAGCTGGTTCTCCAATAACTCATCCGATTTAAACTGCGGTGTGACTTGCATGCGTTTCTTTTTCTGTCTGGCTTTAAAGTGGATATTTGCATCTAAAATACTCGTTTGGTGTGTGATTTACATTGCTTATTGTTTTTGGTTCTAAGTGTCTGTTTATGTTTGCAAGGAGACATCGCACAAAGTGGTTTCATTCTCATCTGCCATTGTTGAGTTTGAGACATTGTTGAGTTTTGTACTGACTCTGAGTTAGAGAGACTGGCCTGAATCTGAAATACCGTAAACAAATGACGAAACATATTTTTTTCGAAAGGTGTTCAATTTATTTCGATACATTTTTATGTATCGAAAAAAAGATGAAATAAGAGAGCCTATAGAAATAATGATAGAGTTCGTCCAGGGCAACTTGAGAACCCAGAAAAGTGATAATCGACGAAATTCAACAGTATTGACATAAGCTTTTAGGAAGCATTATGTAAATCCAATACCTTTTTAACTTTTCCATCATTGGCAATGTGACTTTATCTAGGTTTGGTGGAAAGTCATGGGCGCTACAAACCTGCTATCTCATATTTTTATTACATGCTCGCATAACCCATACCAATCAACAGAATGGACCATTTGTAACAAACCATTCTAGGAACCGTTATTTTATTAACGAAACCATTAAACACAATCTTCACAACACCATCTTACCCCACGCTTAGTAACAATTACGTAAACGTATACTAGCTCGTACATGGTTAAACGGGTACTTATGTACTGATCCAACCCTCAGGAAAGTTCCAAGGGATCGCACCCAAATTCATTATGAATTTATATTCACTCAATAGCTCTTACTTTTGGGACGGAGCTGTACTTTGTCAATCCCCGAAATGTTTCCGAACAAGAGGTTTTGGGTTCCAGGATTTGGAGGTACAAGTTGGGGGACAGTTCGTGTATAAAGGGCAGAACTAAATTGTGCTAATGCATTTGGATACAAGACCACATCGAATACTTGCAGAAATCGTTGGCTGTGAAGTTCAATATTTTTTTAATCATACAAATGCGAACGTAAAGGCTTTGCTTTTGGGCTGGTCTGTCTTTTCAAGTCTTAACGACTGCAGGTTAAGACATAGGATAGTTTTAGTGACGGTAGTCCGATTGCAATGAATCTTATTTAAGATCTTGCATGCATGTATTATTTTAATTCTGTATGTATACACATGTTTGAGCTAATAAAATTCCTTATCCTTAATGTACGCGTAGCGTGCGTGCAAAAGCTAGTAATTTTTACACTAGTCCTCATTAAAAGGACACATTGGAAAAACGGATCCTACAGTTTGATTCTCATATCGGTTATGGTTTTCTACGTTTATCACAGTAGCATCCATAAATGATTAACATATTATATCTTTCGAAACAAAGCTTTAAACGTAAATCCAATAATACTCCGATCTCCTTTCCCTCCAAAACGTCGAGCAAATCCGTAAAAACAAAACTTCATAAATTATAAATGATATTATACAAAGAGTCTAGAGAAAAAAAACATAATTCCTTTACTTACGTTTGAGATACGTAAAAAATTCGCCCCGAACAATTTAAAAACATTAACGTATTTTCTCAACGTATTCCTATTATTTGCTTTTGATGTAAATTTTGCAAGTGTTGTACTTTTTTTCTATATCGTCTTAAGAGCGGGTACGCCGTGCATTTCATATTTTTCAAGTCCTTATTTTTCGACATGACTGAACCGATTTTAATTAAACTTCATACCCATAAGCAGGATAGGTCTAAAAAGTTATTAGAAAACATTTTCGCAAACTTGTGTTACAGTTAAATTAGACCGATTTTAAATTTTCCATAGAAACAGAAATTTCCATTTTTTTTTTAAATAAGACATTTCTAAAAAAAATTCTACTAACTTTTTAGACTTATGTATCTTGCTTATGTGTGTGAAGTTTCATCAAAATTGGTTTAGCCGTTTCGAAAAATAAGAACTCGTTGTATGAAAAGCCGTACGGCGTACACGCTCTTTAATGCTTAAGATGTTTATAAACCGAAAAATTTAAGGAAAAATGTTGCTGCTCTTATATTTTTCTCTTTGATTCTGATATCTGCAAGCCTGTAGGCGTTTTCTTTTCAGAAGATCAATTGCTTGAGGCTTATTACAGGTGCGGATTTACTGCTTTGAAAATTATACATGGTAAAACTAATTGGATTATAAAAGTATTTTGTTTTTAATCTTACCAGGTTGAAATATTTCACAAATTATGCTACCACAAGGAGCAATAAAATGCAAGTTATCAAAATCCTTACTTAATATTGGCAAAAGAAAAAAATGAGTAACATTAATTATGTAAAATGCAGTCTAAACTTCCACAACAAAGTTTTATTCTTGTCAAGTAACCCTTTGCCTGCCGCATCACGCTAAAAACTTGCAAGACAAAAACTCCCAAAACCTTTTTTTCGCCAAATTAATATTTCGTATGCAAAACAAAATGGGACCTTTTAACGGCCCCTCGACGTTTCTGGATAAGTTAACATCAATTAAAAAAGTTTTTCCTCAAACTAATAAAAATTTGATATTTCGCTGTCGCAATCTTATTGCGGCATTGACCAAAGAAAAGATGCATGGACTGTGTGAAAGATGGTATGGCTAGAAAAGAGGTGTCTGACGAGGTGACGAGTAATAGAGAAATATGAAAAAAGAAGACATACTGCAGCATGTCTTCTTTTTTCCGACTCAATAAATAAATAAATTGGGATAAGGTCAAGAGAATTATGATGTGACAGAATTGTTATAGATACACGGTTATTTGTGCTAGACAAAATATAAATAGTGTTAATATGACTTTACAAAACTGACAGGGTTGTACGGATAAATTAATCATTATAATCCCAGAACATCTTTAAAATATTATTATGTAATTATTTTTGTATAATGTTTACCAAAATATTTTTTGTGGCCTGATCATAGTGGTATGCATTCTCATAAAATTAAATAATAAATTCGCAAACCAATAAAATAAAACTACAATAATAAACCACTTAACTATGAATCGAAAATTAAAATCCAAATGGCTTATCCCTTTATACTGAAATGTCATAAATTGATTTAAATGTTTTGATTCATTGAATCGTACCGCGAGAAATGTGACGTGTCCATGTAAACCACTAAAACAATTATAATGTTTTAATTCAACATTTTATTTGTTTAATGGTTGAGTCGTATGTAAATTATGCATGTTTATGACCACAATAAAACAATTAAAAACATTAATGAAATCATGCTTCGTATTATTTTTGAATGACAGCATGCAATATTAGTGTTGTTCCTTAATTGTCACTTTACATGCACAAAGTCCACCCAGAATTTGAAATAACCGTTAGTAGGAACACAAAACCCAAAGTCCCTTCGCTATAAATATAAGCTGTAACATGGGTGTTAAGGAAAGTGGTTGGCCTATAAAACTCTGATTGCCCCAAGACAGGAACCACCCTAAAAGCCGTTCATCACCCCAAATTATAGAAACAAATAGGAAACTGAACCCTTCATTTAGTTGTCCATATTTCGCACCCGTCTATCACGGCGGCGGTTAGCCAAGCGTCCTATTTCTAACACTAAATTATTCATTGCCTCGAAGCCTCCGGTAAGTACGAACCGTCCCATCGGCAGGCGGGGGGTTGGGTCTCACCTTGTTATAGAAAGTTGTTTTCTTATTGTTGTCATTAAAATAGTGTGAAAATTGGCCCTTTGATAGTCGATATTGGAAAATGTTACGGGCACTTTGACGTTAAAAGGTCGTTTAAGATATTTTTCTGTTGGATGGAGGTATACGAAACTAAGTTACAGCCCGATCACACGACGACGATTCGTTTTTTTTTTTGACGTATCGTCTTTTTTCACGATCCGTCAATTTTTAATGCGACAGTACTTTTAAAAGGTCGTGTTCACACGCATCACAAATCGTGAAAACGACGGACACGTCTTAAATCACGTATCGTCTGTTAAAAATCAGGTATGTCAAAAAACACGGAACGTGATTTTTTTGTTACGGATTTGCTGGTGCGCTCGCTCCCGCAAAATCACGGAACTAATGTGAACACCAATTCGTTTTATTTTTTGCCGGATAAAACACGATTCCGTATGCAATGTGGACGTCCATCCGTCATGACGTATCGTGTTTTATGACGGATCGGCAATGACGAAAGCCGTGTGAACGGGCTGTAATAACAGTTCACAAAGAGTATGTATTCTTGCCGTCATTTCATATGCATGCAGTCTTTGGTTTTATTATTGAACACACAAAAAATATATTTTTCATCAAATATTCGACCAAACAGGAAAAGATGGAAGAATATACGGGCCCGTATTCCTGCAAATTTTTTCATCATCATTTCATCTGAACTGGTAGGTTATAAAATCTTATGAAATCCAAGAGAATATAAGGCGTGAGTAGGTAGGCTCAAGGTAAATTTAGGTTCCTCATATTGTGCACATGACGGGAACGAAAAAATATTTGTCTATTAAGCATCTTACATCAAATCAAATTAAGGGTCAGTTTGGACGACTTTTGGGCGTGACTCCGGACATGAACACGATCAGATACTACCAAGAGTATGGTATGGAGGTGTCTGTGTTTGAGACTGCTTCCGCAATTTGTCCATACTGGTTTTTCCGATCCTTGAAAGATCCTAATTTTTTAACGACTTCAAAAAAAGGCGGAGAGTGTCAATTATTATTTTTTCGTGTTTGTTACCTCATACCTTTGTTATTTATGAACCGATTTAAAAAATGCTTCTTTTATCTGAAAGGATAACATCCCGATTGGTCCCACTGAAATTTCATCAAAATCGGTTCAGTAGTTTGGTTTTTAAATCAAAATAGCAGGAAAAATATGTCATTCAAGTAAAAGAAATTGCGAAATTGATACTTGACAAGGATTTGTGTGTGATACGATAACTAAAAAGGGTAAAATAAAAACTTTTCTGCAAAAAAAATAACCAATTTCCAAAAAAAAACACGAAAAAAACTTTACTTTCGGAAGTCGGTGGCAAAAAAGTCAATGAAACAAAACAATAGTCACCGACTTCCGAAAGTTAAGTAATTTCCCATTTTTTTTGTGTTTTTTTTTGGAAGTCTATTACCTTTTTGCAAAAAAAAATTTTCAAAACTTTCAAATAATCTTTAAGTTCCACCCACATAACAGACGTCGGGTGTCGGGTTCTCTATTTAAACAGTACAGTCAAGAACTAAGAGTCAAAAATATAGTTTTCTCACGGAAACATTTTTCAACCATTAAGTGTGGTGAATATATCCATTCTTTGGAGTGCTATGGCTATTAGATACCTACTACATAATTTGATCGCTCTCCAAAGAATCCACCACCTTTCCTGGTGGTGGTTCTCCACAGAAGGCTGGGTCAAACTGGATGCGTGAAGCCGAGGATAGGGTGTTGCGGTGCAGCTAGGGAGCGGCCTATTATCAGCAGAGGACTGCGATAGGCTGAGTTTTGTTGTGAGATACTAACTAATAAAGTCTTTACCCAATAACGATGCGAGAAAACGTATTTTCCGGGTTAATTCAACCCAAAAACAGACTAATAAAAATACTCTAACTAGCGATGAAACT
Source organism: Standfussiana lucernea (assembly GCA_964057025.1). Classification (NCBI taxonomy): domain Eukaryota; kingdom Metazoa; phylum Arthropoda; class Insecta; order Lepidoptera; family Noctuidae; genus Standfussiana; species Standfussiana lucernea. The sequence goes on from OZ059794.1 coordinate 15,831,656, forward strand.
CGTATCACGATCCACTCAGTAGTTTCCAAACTGTTCGAGCTTGAAACAGATAGACGTGATTAGGAACTTCGTTTCATAATATGTAGTGATTACAGCGCAGAGGAAATTGCTTCTCAAACACACGCCAGGTGAGTTTTACCCCATGGCCATACGCTGCACGCGTCTTGCGTCAGTAACTGCGGTGAAAACAAATGAAGGAATTTGTTTAGAACATGCAGTGAGTTATCGCGATGCTACGGTACTCACACGAAAGAAACATGTAAAACACGCGCGTGTCGCGTGACGCAAGTTGCATCGCCCGAGGCCGTGAATTGGCCCTTAGGAGAGATACTTAGTTTACTCTTCTTGAATCGGCACGAGGACAGAATATTTCTTCCTCCCACCTTAAATACTAAGAACTGGTGAAGGTCGGGTATTTCTACTGACATATGTAATTTCAATGTAAATTAATGCTGATAGTCACCCCAATTTGATTAAATTATGTTTTACTGCCTAACGTCCAGTATCCAGATGCACCAAATATATGTGGGTATATTTAAATATTACTACTCGTAAACGCTATTTTAATCTTTTTATTATGAAAGACTACAGTTAAAGATTTAACTGTCTTTGTGTCTCGCTACTTAAACACTATTAGCTTTATTTGAAGCAATAATTATTCTTTGCCAGTGATTTGAGCCATGTTTTTTGTTTTATTGACTCTAAAAACAGTTGCTCCATGTAAAATACTGGTACTTCAGCTTCATTCGGTTAGACAAGAAGCCGACGTCAACATAGTTGGTAACAGGCAGATCATTATTTGCCATCCATCCAGCCATCATTATGGCTTTAAACTTAGCTATGTCTAAAAACTACGCTCAGTCAGAAAGCTATTTAAAAAGTAAATAGAACGATGTACTAGCGAGATCACTTTTCGACCTTACTACTTACGACATAAGGGTGAAAAGTGGCAAACCGTCAGTGAAATCGGTAGTACCTAGAGCAAATAAATCAAAAGAATACATAAATAAGAGCCAGTAAAAATCTGAATATCGTCTATGACAAACAAACAACATAGGCCAATAAATATCAAACACTGTTTCCAATTTTTCAATGCCACATGAGAATAAACAATCAGTTGAAGAACTTTGACCTTTAAAGCAAACTGACCTTTATGTAGACCAAACAGTGCGCAATGATAATCAGAATCCCCAATACATAGTCATTAGGCAGAATAATACAGAAGGCCTGTTCTAAAGATGCTATCACCCAGAGGTCATACTTAGCCTCTCACAAACTCAGAAGTTTGTTTCGACTATTTCTTCTCAGAGTAGTCTCTTTAAGGTCCAGCTAGACATAATCTTGGTCAACTCACATGAGGACTACGCAGATGAGTGTCTGAGATGGTCTTTTGGAGAAAGAAAGGAAGTTTAGAAAGGAAAGTACTTATTGACTGATACCGCCTCCAGAAGAAGCGCCTCTGTTCTCTATGGTTCTAAGTATTTTCGTTTGTGATGAATTCTAAAGTGCTTCAACCATAACTTCAATGCCAGTAGTATGTGAGGTGTGTCTATGTTGCTGACCTTCTGAGTGACATTTTGTACTCAATCCAATAAAGATTTCATTGAATAAATAATGAGGATCTAATTCAATTTTCTGGTCCATACACTCGTATTTGGATTTAGGACGCGTGAGATTATGTTTCGGTGCTGAAGTTTCTTTATTAAGGCTTTTGTTAGCTTAATTGATGTTTGCTTAATTTAATGGAGTGAATGTTTCCTATGTGTTAATAATACATGCTGTAATAAAAGGGTTGTCTAATTATTATTTTGGTTTGAAATAAAATTAGAAGATATTGTTGGCGGATAAGAGGTGGCGCTATGACCTGGATGCATTCCGCGAGGGTCGGGCGGCGCGTTGAGAATTCGAATTTTCAAACTGATACATCGCCATATGTTTGAATTGAAAGTGGGCCGCGCCGCACAAAGCGCCGGGTCTTCGTAAATGAGCCCTAAGAAGTATACGACTTTGATTTTTGGCACTCAATTAGGCCGTGTCTAAAATTGTATTAAAGCACAGGTCCCTTTCCTGCATAAATCCGAATACATGAAGATCTTCTTCTAGTATGCTAATAAACCCGAAGCTAAAGCAACTCATAAAATCCCATAAAACAATTTTTCAAAAAAAACTTTTTAAACATTCCAATAAACAATTTAAACACACCGATGTGTTGTTTTTCTACTCAGAATGGGTACTTCGCTCATAAAGGGTGCCAGATACGAAGTACGTTCGTACTTAAGCCTATTTATTATAAATAAATAATACTGGAAGCAGTTACGCCTGATTTATGTGTCCCGCAGTAATTTTTGTAGAACCTTAATTGAATAAAGAAGTTGGTTCTCAGGCCTCCGAGCCTATACACGCCTGGGTTATGTTTGCGGTTTTAATGCTCTAACGAAAACTTTGAGTAAAATGTCGAAAGTGCTTTTGGAAGTAGGAATAAGGGTAAGACTTGCTTTTAAAATCTAAAAAGGTCAAAGCAATTTCCTAATGATAAAATACAGCTCATTGATTTTCTTGTTCAACTTCTCAACCTACTTAAAAATAATCGTATAACTCATTCACAAAGTAACTGACAGATAACACATACGCTTAACTGTTAGGTCAAGAAGCACTACATTTTGCGTAAAACTATAAAAGGCATATTACATAGACGACCCTAAAAACTTCAACTTTGGAACATTCGTCTTCTAACATGTTTAAACAGGGGACTACTTGAAACGACTGTCAAAGATCTACATAATATCACAGTCGAGACCAACGGCTTAACGTGCTATCCGAGGCACGGAGGAAACTCAGTATGTTATGGGTGGTCACCCATCCACGGACCACCCTAGAGAAGCACGGCTTAACCTGAAGATCGACCCGAGCGGCTGTTATAATTTAGCCACGAGCTCCTCATCAACCTGACAACAGTAATATTTATGTCATGTCCCCATTAAAACAATAACAGTGGAAGCTCCCCGCTATCAATTGGACCACCCCTATCATTTCCCCTGAGTCTCATAAAGGCGATGTCCACTCAGATGCTCATAACACAACGATTAGTATGCAACTATGCACGCCTGCGTCTGTGACTCGAATTGATTACAGTACATTGTACAGTCAAATTCCAATAATTGCCAAGAAAGCTTTGAATAGCACAACGGAAATTTTTGTTGCAGTTCTTGTAACTGAAGACTTTTTATATAATTTTCAGAACTTGGAACAAGACACGTAATTCTGGAAAATGAAGATACAACGACGCCGTTTCAACACTAAATTTCAAAACTAAGAAAAAGCACTTCAGTTAATATCGAAGAATGAACCTATGATTCCCTCGAATAATTTGAAAATATCAAATAAAGATGCAACTAGAAACCTCTACCACGAGAAGAACAAACCACACCAATCAGATGTATGAAAGTAGATGTTAATCTTTGTAAGGACCCGCGTAGCCCTTTCTAACACATAATATGTAGAAAAATGCTTCTTCATCTTCTTCATTCATTTCGGTGGTATGTCTTATCTATCATATTATTTAGGCCTGGTTGGTTGCGATGGTAACCGCGACGTTAGTAGCGTTTTTAAAGTTCTGTTAAGTGCAGGTGTGCCTTCATTATTTAATTATGAAAAAAGCAATTCCATAACACTTGAAAACTACCCTAACATTACTTGTCAACCATCAAACTGGCCACAAAGAATGAACATAAGTTGACCATATAACGTCACGGCTGCCGAGAAGCCACAGAGGCGGCTAATGCACTCCGCGACTTAAAAGTTTTAACGATCTTTACTTAGAGCGTTGGAGCCAGGGTTGGTTAATATGAACCAATTTGAATTGAAAAAACATACGTCAGATAAACTGAAAGAAAAACCTCAAATAAAACACATACATGGTTTCTTTTAGTAAAATATGAACGTGTGAAATACAAGCAAAACTAAAGTTTTTATTACTCAAAATATATTGTTGTATAAATAATCCAAATAATTATTGTTTTAAAAAAATATAGATATCCCGATCATTTTGATAGTTAAGAACGGTTATTTTTAATAATGAATGTTTATCAAATATTTGCCAAAAACGCAAAATTTACTGCTGCTGGAGTGAAATCACGCGAAAAGCAAAAAGAAAATGACTTTTCAGGATAAACAAAAAAACGAAAATTGAAAAGAACAGCATAATTTAGCCCATCCCTACTTAGAGCTAATGCTGCTTCACAAAATGTTCACTAGCAAATGGTTCGTACGTTAAACTTGAAGCAAAAACAGCATTAGACTGAAAAAAGTAGCGCAAGCATTACTTGGTAGTCGGTAACATGGTGTACTTGTAGAATGCATTAGACTGGCTGTAGGTTGTCGCCTTAAGTGATATGTTGTGAGGGTTAATTTCGTCTAGAATTTGAGTAGAGAATATTATGCTGAAGTATGGTTACTATAAAGCACTACATCGCTTTTGTTTCGTATGGCAAGAAAAACGGTGTCTATTATTACCAATCTGAATTCAGTATATAAGAATCACTGTTATCTATATTGTCATTGTTTAATTTTTATTTGTCCATTAAACAATGACTCCTAGAAACTAAAAAATAAACAAATAAATCAAGCAAACCCACATTAAATTCAAGCACCGTATGCAAAAATCCAATATCATCCACAAGTGCCAAAAAGTATGAACAACTCAATTGCTCAACAGCATACACTCTAAAAATAAACCCGAATTTTAAACTTTCGAACAATCCCGAAGAATTCCCGAAGTATGTCCGAAGTCACGTGTTCGCAAGTAATTCAGTAGGCGCAGGAATACTTCGAGAACTTTCCTGTCTCTTTAGATAGGCAAACTTCGATTAGAAACTAAGCCCGGTGCTTCGGAGTTTGACAAGTGTAGTCCGACTCCATGTTGTAAAGAGTAATTGCATGTGACTTTTTTATAGTTGGCAACTTTGAAGCGGTTGCCAAAGTTTCTGCCAAAGGTGATACTTTTGGGAATTTGATAGATGCGGTTATTGGGAAAAGTTTCGGAATAGGTGAGTTTCTTACCTATTTTTAAAGGCTCTGGACTTTTTAAAAAAGGTTTCATGGAGATGAATGTGGCAAGTTAATATAATATATGAACATTAAAACCAATGTTATGGTCGGCGTATTCCTCGTGGCCTTATATCTTTGTTGCGATTGAAAGACTCTTTAAGGCTCTTTAAGAGAAATATCTTAACAGCATTTTTTTACAAACATCATGAGAATCTTTTAAAAGAAAAGCTATTGCAACATTACAATATATATTTTCACGTTTCATATTTAAATCCAAAAGCTATGGTAATACATTTCGTGCTAACATTACTACAGTTCCACGTCCAATAACAGAAAACACGAGACGATACATTCATAAATACGCTAACACAAGCATACTGCATCCATTCCAAAGCACTAACTTCACCAGTTTATGCTAGCAAAATACAGTATCCAGTACAAAGTGATAGGTATTCCTGTAATAAATTACATTAGAATATACAAGCTTCTCGTGGACTGAAACCAAACAGCCCAGCTGATTAATTACCCAGCTCGCCTCGGGATAAAATAAAAAGATGTATAAACAAATACAGCGCGGTACTATCGATCTCCTTCCTTTCATTAATTCTAGAATGTTTCTTCATTTTGATTTTGTTAATGAGTTTGATTTAATTTTTTTTGCACTGTATAAATTCAATTATTATATAATTGTATAGCACATGTGTGAGTACTATATACGATAAAGCCATTCACATCTTTTATTGACTCGTATTTTCCCTGGTGGTTGAGAGAATGTCATGCTCACTAAAATGTCTCGCTGATGGTGGCGCCTGTGTCGGGTCGTTTAGTTCCCTGCAAAAGGGTTGACTTGAATGATGGCTGATCCATGCGTCATGTTCGTGAACGGGCGCTGTCAGTAGGGACTGGTCATCTCGCAGCTGCCATGGATTATTGTATTTTTGAATTGTTGATTGTATCTTTTTACTCTGGACGGTCTTACTCGCACGTCTTTCTACGTCGTTCTCACATATAATTATGTATAATCTCGACATGAATGATGTAACCAAGACTTTGTTACAACATAATGATTTAAAAGAGTCCATGGAGTTTCTTGCCCATTCTTCTCCATAGAGGTCTAACGCTATCGGATGGGCAACTACAGTACTTTCACAAGTTATTATGCCCTGCGACTGGGACTGTAGCTTAGTTTTTTATTTGTGTTTTGACATTCAAAAGTGCCTATAATGGTCTAATTGAAATATGCTTTTAGTTTGAGTTTAAAGAACATTTTTCAGCTTTAGAAACCCAGGCAGGTGATTTTTTTCTAACCTCTTCTCGTTCTTTCTTTCTGCCTAGTTTGCGTAGTGGTAGAAAGCACACAACAGTGGTGAAAGAAATTTCTCAGTAGCAGCTACTGTGTCTGACTTTGAGCCCCGAGAATGTTCATTGGTCATTTTTGTTTTATTTTATTGTATATGATTTTATTTGAAATTAATGTTAATATTTTGTGTATACCATGGATTATTATTATCTGAAACTAAATGAATGAATAATAATTAGACTCGATCCTATTACATATGTAGGTCTTAAATGTAACATGATGGCACGGTTGGCGCAGTGGCTGGCACTAGGCTGTTGCACTGCGTGTCGCAAGTTCGATTCCCGCACGGAACAAATATTTGTATGGCCTACAGGTAGTTGTTCCATGGCTGGCTGTTTGTGTAAGTGAGTTTAAATGTTTGTAATCGTACCCACGATAAATGAGAAATTCTTAGTGTTGGACAACGTTTAAAGTAAAAGTTTCGCTATAACCCTGTTCCACAACTTCATACGTAGACACAGGCGCGATGCATTTGCTAATGAGAGCACAAGCAGTTTCTTAAAGCAAACAGACCACAGCAAAACCCGGCCAAAGGCTACAAAGGCGAAGGAGATCAAAGTAATCTTTTGAGCCAACATTCTGGTACACTGCCTACTGTATAAACCTATTGAACATCACAAGGAATACAATGTGAGTAATAAATACCTTCGAAGACTCTAATCAGCTATAAACAAACCGAATTTATGCGAGGTGAAATTAAATTTCGTAGCGAAACGCCGCAGAAGTGATTGTTATCGTTATATTTACTTATGTTAAAAAAGACACTAAAAAAAGTGGAAAATAACTTTACTTTCGGAAGTCGGTGACTATGGTTTGTTTCATTGACTTTTTTGCGACCGACTTCCGAAAGTAAAGTTATTTCCAACTTTTTTAACCGACTTCAAAAAAAGGAGGAGGTTCTCAATTCGGTTGTATGTTTTTTTTTTGTGTTTGTTACCTCATATCTCCGTCATTTATGAACCGATTTGAAAAATTCTTCTTTTATCTGAATGGATCTACTTCCCGATTGGTCCCATAGAAATTTCATCAAAATCGGTTCAGCACTTTGGTTTTGAAATCAAAATAGCTGGAAAAAATGTCATCCAAGTAAAAGAAATTGCGAAATTGATACTTGACAAGGATTTGTGTGTGATGCGATAACTAAAAAGGGTAAAATAAAAACTTTTTTGCAAAAAAAATAAACGACTTCCAAAAAAGACACTAAACAGGTAGCCTGCCACGTTCGTCTAGTGGTTGCTAGGTTGACTACTGAGCATGAGGTCCCGGTTTCGATTCCCAGGTTGGGCAAAGTGTTATTGGGTTTTCCATTAGGAATTTGTCAGTAACAGCCACGGAGTCTGGACTTGTGAACGGTTGATGGCAATAGGCTCGTCTCTTATTACATGGGACTTAAACATAACTGGCGGTATGTGGGTGTACTTATAAGTACACCGCTGCCTAGCGCTTCGGGGATTCAGGCGTGATGTTATGTTGTGGTAAAGTTTGGATGTAGTAGGTTATCTCCGCAACTACTCAACCAATTTCAAACATTCCTACACAGATCAGAAAGATACACTATAGCTAAGTGATATGTTTCTTCGGCGCGCACGAAGTAGGTTTACCCTCAATTTCACTTACCTGTGCACGTTAATAAAGGTATAACGAGATGGTAATCGAATGCCACATCGATTACGTAGAAATAAATTTCGTTTCGTATAAAGAAGCTCATTCACGCTGAACATTGGTACTTTTGGGCCTTGAACTCAAATTTCTTGGAACAATAGTCACCACAGATAAGGGTTTTCTATTTACTTAATTACATTGCGCTTATTAAGGCTGTTGATGATACTGATTATCTTTGTTTTCCTTGACTAGGTGAAAGTGGAACTGAAAGTGTGAAATTAATTTTGGCCATCGCAGTAGGGAAAACATAACAAAAATCATAACATCACGCCTGTAAACCTAGAGGTGTACCCAATTATAGTACACCCACATTTCGCCAGTTATATTTAAGTCCCATGTAATAGGGGCCGAGCCATTGCCATCAGCCGGACGCAAATTCAGACTCCGTGGCTCCGTGGTAAGAAAACTGCTAATGAAAAAACCCAATGACATTTTGCGTGATCCGGGAATTGAACCCATCAGGACCTCACGCTCAACAATCTTGCTAGCGACTACTCTACCAACGAATCAAATAACTTTAAAATGTAACATTAATAACAAATCTTCATACATTACAGTTGGACAGATAGAGATTGCACTTACTTGTCTAACTTAACACCAACATTTTAGCTCATTTGCAAAATTATTAATACTCAAAGTACAACGGCGATCTTATCGCTAAAAGTGATAGAAACAGCAAAAAATAACAACGATTCAATATTTCAAAAAGTTGATTCTTTCTATTCATCTAAACTTAAACAAGTAACTACATATATGAAGATGTGAGTTAAAGCGAATCCTAAGTAATGATAAGAAGGGATTTAACGAAATCTGACGTCCAAAGGTTGAAAAGGGAGCCAAAAGTTTCAAGGTTCGGCATAATGTAGGCACGTGTATACGTAATATTTTAAAAGACAACTGTCATCCAAATATGAGATCTAAATTAAGGGAGATATAAGTGAAAACGGAGTAAATGTTACAGTATAATAATGTCATTGCTCGCAGTCAGAATACATTAAGTTATATTCAACCTAAACAAAGTGTTAATAACACTAAAATCGGAATAATAACCCGGTTTGTTGTTGTGTTATTTTTGATAATACTATAACCATGTATAAATTGATTTCTTTTTGTTTGTAAAAGATAAGCTTGAAACTTAACAAACGTAAGCGAATATGGCATTAAAAGTACCTTTCAGTATATTTTTACTATTATTTTCGTTGAGAAATATAAATTCATCTCTTCAGAAGCAACGTACGAAGATCCAGCAATAACAATGGTGCTTTGTCACCCGATATCTTTACGACTTCAGTCACCTTTCGATTCAAAGTTCATTCGCTCTCATGCAGTGGCATTTATTATGACGTCGTCAATATAGGACATTGAACCACCCCGATGGTACTCCAGATAAAATTAAAAATAGAGGTTTCAGCGTTTTATAATCGGTACATCTCGAGGCTCGTTCGGCTGGAATTTATAATGACACTTGGCATAAATTGAGGGCACCACTCGAACCCCAGGCTGTTTATGTGAGATAAAAGTATATGACAGTATCCAAGACCCATACCCGACTTGGAGAAATATGGAATATTTTAGGTTGCATCCCTATTTCTTGGGGAATCGGGTTACATAGATATCGGTAGGCGAGGAGCTAGTAAACTATGCGAATTTATGCACGAATATGGACCTTTTGCCTCCATATATTAAGCCCAACTGTGCCTTCAAATACCGTTTATGAATCTCGTGCTGATATCACTTGAGAAGTTGGCTTTATGATGCCTTCATCAAGTAGGAGCTTAGAATTTATTATTATGGTCTCTTGTTATTTTGAAATCACATCTGCAGTGAGGGTTCTGTATCTTTGTGCTAAATTCGTATAAACGTACATACATACATACATGTATAGCCTCCGCCCTCACGCCATTAACGAGTAAGTATCAAATGTCTAAATACGAGAACAATTCTTTCTTCTTGACGCCCTTGTGTATAAATGCTTTTATTTTCTTTTCTAGTTTCCAAGAAAAGCTACGCTGCTACCAGTTATGTTAGGAATTTAGAGGCCGCGAACGTTTTGATGAAACGGTCTTACCTAATCCGCTTAAATAATAATGGTATTTTAAGTCTATGTAAATGCTATAAAGCAACTACTTTATCATTTCATTGAATCAAAAGTAATATCATAACAGCTCAAATACATTAACAGATTATTACAATTTATCAATAAACTTCACACGCTATGACCAATCGGAAGGACGTAGAAATGAAACACAACGCATTCACTATAATGACACTTAATTAATGTCCATTATTCACCCATGAAACATTACCATGATAATACATCCATTTCATCCAAGTTATTAACAAGTTAAAACTGCTAACAATAAAGCCGATGGCACCCGAACTTCCCCGAACATGTATGTATATACAGACGATGCCAGCAAAACACAAACAGAGACCGGCCAATTTTACTTAGTAGTTAATCTGTAATTCGTGATTCAAATCCCCGGCGCGGTCGATGCGACACCGCGCCTATCCGTTTAAATGGACAGAAAAAAGACGAGGTGTGGCCGATTCGACCGTCGGGAATCGGTTATGTAGTGAGCGGTCAGCGTGTCTCGGTAAGTAATGGTTGACTCGCCTAACGAGGAAAAAGTAAAAGTGCTGTGAGTAAATGCGTACTGCTGAAAGGGATGAAGGCGAAGCTGATGTAATTAAATAAAAGCGATTCGCTTTTATGGGCATGGTGTAGATTCTACTGGAAGTTGTATTAACTTGCGTTGTGTAATGGGAAGACGAAAAAATCGTCTCGTTGTAATAATGCTCGAAAAGTTTCCTAAATAACTGTTATTCCTTTGTGGGTATTCTTTTTCCTCGCTCAGTGAAATGACTCAATAATACAAGTCACTTCTCCTAGAAATCAAAATCCTTTTCCATATAACACAAGAGCACATCCACACAAACTGTGACAATATTCATCACTTGCCCGCACTACCCATTTGATCGACACCGCACAAAAGCCGCAACAATTTGTCGCTCCATATCACACCAGGCCTTTACATTCAGACTGCACTTTGCGTGGTTAGAAGGACAGAACACGCCATTGGGAATCCGCAAAGCTAAATTGAACTTGGGGACCGGTCACTTGCCTCGTTCCGATCGACTTGTTTCTTTAACACAAGAAAATACTTTAGATATAATTTATATGTCAGTAAACAGATAACGAAGTAGAATAAGGCAATTTAACAAAACATCGTATTCTATAGTACCATCGTGAACGTTTGTTTCGGCGATTACTTTGGATGTGTTTATGGAAATGAGGGTATTTGTTATGGCAACGTTCCTGCAAGTATTGGATGTTTCTAAATTGAAATTCTGCGTGTGTAATTGAAAATACTCAACGTTATTGCTGTTTACGTCATTGTGAAAGGATGTTAGTTTTATTGCTGAGTACTCTGTTATAGAGTAATTAAATTATAGAATAAAACATTATAACATTTGAATGTTACGTGTTTTGTTTTAAGATGAAACAAGCGTGATAAAATGAGTGAATTGGTCTTACGATCTTAGCCAGACAAAAGTTCATAAGGGTCTAAACGGGAATTGGTGAAACGATGTTGCGGTGATTCAAATAGGTACACTTTCAAAGCTTCATCTGAAGCTTTAAGTTAATAACTCGTTGAACTAGTCCCTCTTATACATCATAATTCTTATAAGGTATTTCAAATACCAACTCTAGAAACTTTTCTCTAACATACATTGTATATTTGTCAAAAACCTGCTTCAAATTTCAACTCGACTAGAATTTTCTCTTTCATAATTGAAAACGGAACTGTTCGACAAGTTTTCTATACAATTCTCAGGAACATGCGCTCTCCGGACACACTCTGGGGGTTCGACACCGTAACTCTATACTTCGGAACGACTTGCAGATACAAATGTTTCGACGGCACCTCTACAATACACTCTTCCTGTTTTACTATCCTATACTGTCCGATTCTCGATCTGCGTGATCTCTTTGAGAATCTTTTTCTACTTGCTTGCAATATCTTTTATTGAAATTTCGTTTCAAATGATTTTGTTGTGTTCGTTGAAGGAATTATTGATGCACTTTTTCAAATATTGTTAGCAAATTATTTATTTATTACGTCGTACCTACCATGTATTGTCTCTGCATCACCTTAAAGTAGAAAGTCTGTTTTAGTACAGTTTCATTTATGTGTGCTTCATCGTCTGATTTTTCACAAATATCTACGGGCATTTTAAATGGTCACATATTTTTATTTAGTCAGCTCAAATCCGGATTTGATGCTGCGTGGGCATATCATGCTGTTACAACCAAATTGGAATTGCTCGCTGGGTAGGCAAATATGCAAATCGGGAATAACCTGTCATGATGCCATTTTACAAACAGTGTGACTCTTGTTTATTTTAATTCATTTTGATAGACTGACCATGTACCAATTTTTGGTCTATACATAAAATATAAAATGCCGATGAGATGGTGCCCAAAGCAAAAACAAAAATATTCTACCCAGAAAACTCCTGCTAACTTACAAGATAAGCATTTCCATCTCCAACAAACAAAAACTAAAGAATATTCAAGTGTATACTATATATAATCAGCGATAGATAAGTTCGAACAAAAAATGATGCCTCTTGGAAGACCGTACTTCCATCTGTAGTTTCCTAACATCTGGGACCGTGGCGGTAAATTGCACCCAAAGGATGTGTCAATTCAGTTATACTACATTTGTTGCTTACAGACTGAGATAAATACGAAATGACTTTTTACCCAGCTTTCACGGTATACCTATTGCGATATAAAAGTATCGGGTGGTATAAACTGGCGCATTTTTCTTTAGAATCCTGCTTTGTTAGTCTTTAAATTCTACTTTACTATTTGTACATTCTGCTTCGTTACTAAAACCGTTTTTCAGGTGTCTAAGCTCTTTGATCAAACCATCAATTTCAAAATGTATTGAAACTATTTTCGTTTAACCCTCTCGAGCTTTGTTTACTATAATATCATATTTGATCTCATCTACAATAAATTTAATTGCAGTCAGTTCAACAATCGCTGAAATATTTAAAATTACAACAATATTTTGCAATATTAAAGATAACTGGGGTTTTGAATTTTGATACTTAAACTGTTTTAAGCTGAATAAGGTATTTGAGCAAAAGAGCATTTCCTAAATACGTTGAAGCTATTTGCGTTTAAATCTCGTTTGTTAATAAATATTGTAGCTAACCACAGCATCCCAGTGCCTTTGTTACTATTTGATCCTTATAACATCTATAGTTGTAGTCAATAACTCCATCGCTGGAATATTCTCGCCGTTTGCTTCATTTTGCAATAGTAAGATGATTAAAGTTTCTTTTTTTTGGATATTTATGTTTCAATGCAGTGATGTCAGAGAGATTATTTAATAAGTTGCCTTGAGCAATTAAGTCTAAATCTAGTACTTAAATTTCCAGCGCAAATTACGCTCCATATTAATACAAACATTTTACTATTGTCTCAGTGACTATTTTGACAAAATAATATTTGTATACTCGTAAAATAACTATTTGTATGACGACTGTAATAGTAATTCTGTGGACAATATCAATTTTAAATATTTTTCTTATCAGTAACTTATTGACATTATATAAAATTAATTATTATTGAAATTATAGCATTTCGTTAAATATCGACATTACCTATTGCATAACAATGCAATCAATTTAAATTCTTTAAAACATTAAAGAATTTAAATTGATTAAAAAAATGATTGTTAGTACTGAATTATTATAAATAAATTTACTTTACTGGCAAAAGCCTCTCATAAATGTATATTTGTACGCCAAATGGCAAAACATAGAGAAAATGCTTTATAACAACTTATGCTTAATGCTTTACATCTTTTACACTAATGTACCCTCATCATCTTCCTGCCATTGTCCTATTCTACTTGCCGTTGGTGCAACACGTTTTCTTCTTCCATTCTCCCCTGTCAACCGTCACTGCATCATTTACTCCTTTCGCTTTCATATCATTCCTCACACAATCCATCCATCTTTTCTTTGGACTTCCTCTCCCTCTCCATCCATCAACATTTATATCCATCACTCTTTTAGTAAAATGCGTTTCATCCCTCCTCATTACATGTCCATACCGAGATAGACGACTTCCTTTCAATTCTTCTGTAACAGGCGCCACTTTCAAACTTCCTCTAATATACTCATTCCTTACTTTATCCATTCTCGTTACTCCACACATCCATCTCAACATCCTCATCTCCGCTACATGCAATCGTTTTTCATCCATCTTCTTCAAAGCCCAGCATTCTGATCCATACAGTACGACAGGCCTAATCACGGACTTGTACGGAAGTCGGAGCAGATCGGTATGGGCGTTCCGGCAAGAGTGATAGGCACAGGACTAGAGAGACCACCGAAATCGCAAAACAAGTATTCCGTTTTGGTTCTACTTAATTTCAGGCCAACATTCTCCAGTCTTTGCCACCACCTCCAATCTGCTCTGGACCTCTTGGCCGCTCTCGGCAACCAACACAATGTCATCGGCATTTCATCATTGATACAAGCCGACCGCCACATTGAAGCTACCGGTAGTGCCCGCTGTAGACCGTACTTGGGTACTGCATCGACTGTACATCGCACGGATCAACTGCAAATACTTTCCAGGTACACCTTTCTCCTTAAGAGCCCACCACAGAACCTCACGGGGTATCCGGTCGTATGCCTTTTTGAGGTCGATAAACACCATGTGCAAGTTTTATGTGCACCTCTGTATTTCTCGCACAGCTAGCGGATAGCGAAAATGGCATCCGTCGTTCCCCGACCAGGCATAAAACCGAATTGGTTCTGTGAAATTTCGCTCTCTTCTCTAAGTCGCCTTTCATTACCTTTCTCCCAAACGTTCATACTATGTGACATTAGCTTTATCCCTCTATAAATTGTTGCACTCCACCACATCATCTTTGTTTTAAAAATGGGCACCAGCGAATTGTTACACCATTCGTCAGGTATGGCTTCTTCCAGCAGCAGTTTATTGAAGAATAAAGCTAACCAAGTCCATCCGCTATAACTTCCATGCTTCAACCGGTATTCCGTCCGGTCCTAGTGCCTTACCATTCTTCATTCCATTTACTGCAATCCTCACTTCATCCACGCTAACCTTATTCACCAGTCCCTCATTCACTGGTTTATTTTCAAGCACACCACTCCAGTCATTCTCCTCATTCATCAGTCTTTCAAAGTAACCCTTCCACTTATCCTTAATTTTCTCATCATCCGAAATAACCGTTCCAGCTTCGTCTTTTACACATTTTACCTGAAAAACATCCTTCGCCTTTCTCTCTCTAGCTCTAGCAAGCCGGTATAGGTGTTTTTATAGGTTTTTTACACTAATGTAACCTGTTTACAAACAAAGAATATTGATTGATCAGAATTATGCTCTATTGCAATCTTCAAATCCAACAAGTGACCTCTTTCATCATCCGGTTTTTAAATAAACGTAGCAAATTATTTATGTAAGTAAATTAGCATTTATACCTGTTTTTTGTTCTACGCACGCGAAAAAAAACTTCGGAGGCAAAATTTCCCAAATAAATGATAACACTAACATATAAATAGAAATAAGCCAATAATTCCTCTATTATAGCAATAAAGATAGCACCACCATATTTTATGTCATTTTTACGTTCATCCCTGCCACAGTAGACATATTGGTATTTACATACAGTATTTCAACTAGAAACAAACGTTCAGAATTGGCTCACACATGTCAGGTAACAGGTTACTCGTGAGTAAGCCGGGGTTGTCGCATCAAGACAAGTGGTTACGTTTTATGTGCGTATTGCAATAAATAACAACTCCAAGACCTACCATTTTTTTCTTTACGTCCAAGGGTTGGAAAGAGAAGTGGGTTATCTGGCGGCGAGATGGGCAGACGATATTGTTGGCATCACGGGAATATCATGGATGAGGCTGGTACAAGCAAAGGGAGGCCTATAATCAACAGTGGATGAAGTTGGCTGTGGATAATGACGATGATGACCTTAGATTTCACAAAAACGAGTTTGTTGGTTAACTGGTTTCCCTTATTCTGTGTCCCAGCAGTTATAATATTTACATTTCATTTTATGGTATCATCCAAGTCGTAGACGGCACGTGTTTTTATATTTCCCCCCTAAACACCAGTTTTATATATTTGGACTTGAGGGAATAACGACTTTTGCAGTGGGACTTAAACTTTAGGTCTACGAGGACCTAAAATATTACCTCGTGGCATACAATATGTATGGCTGCGGTTGGGTAAATACATACATCCTAGAACTAGAATATTGTGTTTGCTACACCTACTTTTTTCACTAAAACGTTGATGCCTTAGCTACTAAATATTAACCACACATTACCCTGATTTTCATCATTGCATCACAGTTATTCATTTTGTGGTTTCGAATTATCTAGAATATTTTCATATTCAACCAAATCCATTAAAATGTCTTAAACTTTATGCCAGTCTTAAATTTAGTTGGTGCAATTATTATAACACTAGCTGTTGCCCGCGACTTCTTCCGCGTGGTTATGAAAATAATAATTATAATTAATAATGATTAATTATTTAATGATGTTTAACGCAGACTATTTTTATATTTCAGTCAACAGAAAATGTCTATCACACTAAGCAACTTTTTTTAAGGCACCAATGAGAAAAAAAATGTTGTTATTTTTGTAAAACCTCTCTATAAACCGCATTTTTTGTTTTATTTTCATGCTGCAGTAAAAAAAATGTAAAAACTTATCTTCGTTTGAATTATTTTAATTTAGTTGTGTTTTCTGTTTGTTTTTTTTTAAGTCATCAATAAATGTTTGTTGAATACATTGGGTTGCAAAAGCAATCATATTCCCTAAAACATGTTTTAAACATGTTTTTATATTCTATCTCTCTACAACTATTTTAATGCCTCTACAGCAAGATGCAATCTCTAGCAGGAGCAGTTTAAACCCCCTGACCACTTCAAGGATCCATCTGAAAACCTTCCGCCTGTCTTCCAAATGGCTAAACAGACTTCGAACCCAAGTCCGCCGGAGCAAAGACAATCTCTGCAAATGGGGATTCATGGATGACTCAGATCTCAAGTGAATATGCGACGTTTCCCTAAAGACAATGGAACACCTTCCATCTTGCACCGCATGCCTACCACTTGCGCACTTGATGATTTGTATAATGACATCAGCACCAGACCCCAATAGCATCAATAAACAACCCAACAACGCAACATGAAGGCGACACGACACGACCATGCGACACTGCAACTTTTAACACGTACCCATAAAACGTGGCCCACTTCACGCGATCCGTTCAGACCTTGATGCGCCCGTAAACATTAGACCGAAATAAGCGAGCCAATATCAATCAGCTGAAGGTGCGGCCTGTTTCTGATATTGAAAATGTTGGGGAATCAGCAGAAATAGAGGCTGGTCTTTTGGGGGGTGGGTAAGCATCTTTTGTAGCTGTGAAATGTCTTGTGTGAAAGCATACTTTCACAACAAAAATAACTGACGCTCAAACGTTTGAACTACGTTGCAGTCGTTTGAGCGTCAGTTATGTAAGTTGGTTTAATTTTTCCACACGTGAGGATGGACGTACTTTGCTTAATTTGATCACCGTTAACATCGTCATTCTTATCCCATTTATTTGGGGTCGGCGCAGCATATTTTCTTCTTCCATACTTCTTTATTACTCGTCATCTCAGCAGTTACCTCCTTTCTAGCCATATCATCCTTCATACAGTTTATTTATTTAATGCACAATGTACACAAGAATAATTACAGCGGGGCTTAAAACTTTCCTCACAACATTTTCCTCATTCCTCCGCATCACGTGTCCAAACTAAGACAACCGATTACACACAACTTTTCAGCCACTGGCGCCACTTTCAGACTTCCTCTTATGTACTCATTTCTTATTTTAACCATTCGCGTAACACCACACAACCCCCTTAGCATTCTCATCTCAGCCACATGCAAATGCCTTTCATTCATCCCTTTTGTGGCCCAAAATTCTGGTTCATACAAGACAGTAGGTCTAGCCACTGTTTTATAAATCTTCCACTTAAGCTTAAGGGGAATGCGGGAGTCGCAGATTGTTCCCGTGACCAGCCGCTATTTCATCCATCCAGTATCAATTCTGTGCTTAACACTACGATCTATTTCGCCATCACCGTTGACAATGAAGGAAAATTAAAAATGTATTAATGGACTCGGGTTGCATGTCGTTGTACTAATACGAAACGTTTTGAATGCCATTGCCACTTATTTAGACCCTCAGATCAAAATTGACGATAAAGTATGAATTGTCATATTATTTGGATGGCTCTGAAAGTTTTATTAAATAATATTTACCTTATTTACAAACTAATATTAGATCTAAAATAAGAATAAAAATATGTACAATAACGGGGCGTCAAATTATTTGACCACATCGCTGTCAACAGGAAAAGTGCCCAGAAGGCTGGCAGCATTGCCACGTTGGATGGCAACGCTAATAATTGATTTACTTTATAATAAGATACTTTCTTGTTATTTATCCACTATTGCTTCAGTTCTGCGGAACTACATAAACTTCAAAACTTACATTTTAAGCAACCGAAAACCACCTTTCAATCAGTTGAAAGCTGCTTGAAATTCCGCTCAGTTTTCCACAAACAAGTTAATCGCCGATATAGAATTTCGGTGTAACATCTAAACCTACATGTCCAGCCAAGCAATCTATATTTCCACTTACAGCTATGTACTATGTAGATAACCAACTAGGTAATTTGCAAATTGATTCTAGATGCCGGCTCTTGGCAGTGTTCGGACGTTGCTTCGATATTTACATAAACTCAACTACACATACGCTGCGCACACAATCAACGTTTATCCAAGACCATTACCTATCCTGTAATTGATAACGTCTACAGTGTAATTTGGTTAGCCAAATTATATGGTACTAACGAAATGAGGAGGGTACAATTGAATATTGAAGTAGATGGTAATTTTTGGTTTGGTTGGTAAACCGTGGATTAAGTTAATGTCGGGTTTTGGCTAAGGGTAGACCAATTTACCCATTCACTTTACTCAATCCAAACTAAAAATTGGACTAGATCATCCAGCTATATTTTTATCCATTAAACTTCTGTCTACAATACTCATTCTCCAAAACAAAATGTAACTATCTTCCACAGAAAAACAAAACACTACCAACGAATTGTTTTCCCAACGAAACAGCACAAATATCTTGTTTACTCCACCGACAAGCCCACAAAATCCACAAAAGCTTTAAAAATAATATGAAATAACTCAAGCACACCCTTCGTTAAGATTGAGGCTCATTTTCTCGAAAACCAATACCACAGCAATATCAATAATCAATTGGTGCATTCTTGGCATCAGTTCAAGTCTATTATGGCGTCGATATAAGCGATGCATACGCAAATGTATTGAGAGTCTTGCATCCTTTTGTGAGTCTTGCATCTGGCCTGTATTCTGCTTTTATATTTTATGTTTGTTTCGGATTGTTTGGATATAAATTGTAACGATAGCGGATGTTGAGGCGAAGTGTTTCGGGTTCGGTCAGTTTCATATTAGTTCCGTTTGTTTTTGCTGTTTTGTTTCGTGTCAAGGTTTGTGAGTCTTGGAGATGGTAATATGTTGGGAGTTAGTTTGGGATTTTGTGGTGCGGAATTAACTTGTTATGAAGATATTGAATCATTCAGAAGGTAAAGATGATTCAGATGTAAATGTTGATGATATTGACAGTAGAACTGGTGAAATAAAGCTTCGTACAGTTGATGAAGCAATCCTACAAACTCAGCTGAATAACAATTCTGTTACAATTATTGATTTCTCCAAATAAAATACAGCTATTAATAACTTTCATAGTTTCACAGCTGACAATTTCCAAGTAGCAGAAAACCACGAACAGCCAACCAAATACTTGAACAACGTAACACCGTGTCAATACAATTTGTCCCACAAATTCACTATCAATCAAATGCCAAGATAATTCCAGACATTCTCAAGCTAGTCGCGTCAAACGACAAAGTTTAGTCAATTTCATGTAAAATAACGGACAGTTCATGACCTCGTAATATCAGTCACCATGACTCACAGAATTTACTCGTCATAACTTCGCCATGCAAATTTGAAGTTTGGTATCCTTTCTTGTGTTCATAATGGAGATACAACGGCTTAATGTACTGTTAGGAAAGTAGGAATGGTTCGTGATGAATTTGAAGAAGTAATTTGTCTACAAAGTAATGTTTATCAGTAATCTGAAAAATGGAAGCTAAAAAAATTATAATGGTCCTTATTTTTCTTTGACATAGACTCAAAGATAATATTTGATATTTATGTATCGGTAACTCTCAACAGTTATAATTAATTCACGTTAGTGTAGACAATTTAAGAGTCAGAGAGTCAAGACGTAATTTATCATTTGTTACTGTATCATTTTACGATTTTCAAGATAAAAGAAATATAATAAGGTCATACAGAAATAGCTTATATGTATGAAAATATAACTGCGTTGATTTCAGTTTCTTTCTTAAACGCCTTTGGATGTTTTGATGTTATAATTTCACAACTAGTTACTACACAAAGTCTATCTCCTAATTATTATAGTTGTGAAGCGATAGATGATGGTTGAAACTGATATGGAAAGTTATTTTTTCTGACATTCTGAAGATTTTAAAGCCATTTGTATAAAAAAATTTAAAATAATAAACAATGACGTCACCAACCATTATCAAATTAAAAACTTCATAAACAGAATTTGACGGAAAATAACGATATTTTAACTGCAATATTCCCTCGGGCTATGACTTAATAATTTAGGTGTGTGATCGCTAATATCCAAAATGGATAGGTGCGTGCCCGCCCTTCGGGGAACAGGCCTATTAAGAATCGAAATAGGTATCGTGACACACAACCACAATGGTTGATAAACAGTTATCGTTAATTCCCAAAGCTACTTTCTTTAATATAAATAAAAACTCCAATTTTATTTCGGCCTATCTCGGTGAAGGCAAATAGTAATAAAAATGGAAAATAAATGAGAAAATATCGGTGAAGAAAATCCTGACAAAATAAATGTGAATGAAGTAAAATACCATCAAACAATTAATTATCGTCTGCCTGGGCTTTTCGCAACTATGTTGGGGTAAGCTTCCAGTCTTACCGGACGCAGCTGAATACCAATATTTTATATGGAGCTACTGCCTGTCTGACCTCCACAACCCAGTTGGTTAGTACTGGGTAATACGATACCACTTGGTAAAACTGGTTGTCAGACTTTCGGGCCCCAGACTATCTGTAACGACTGTCAAAGATCTTCAAATGACAGTCAGAACCAACGACCTACCGTACTTACAGAAACAATGACGAAAATCGGTATGTAATGTATGTTCACACATCCACGGACCAACCTTGGTTAGCGCTGCTTAACCTTGAACATCGACCATGCGGCTGTTGTCATTTAGCTCCTCTAAATAATATCATCACACAGCTTACGTAGCAATAATAATTTACCATCGACAGAAGCAAATGCGACATTATAAAGTCAGCCGATTTGCCAATGACGGTATAGAATCCCGTGCGGGACTAGTAATCGGGCACAATTCCAAATCCGGCCCGTACCTACCTGAAATTTTTTGTGAAAAGAAAATCCAATCATAGTTTTTGGCTAACCTGTGTAACTAACGAAAGATTTGTAGATCTGCACCGCGGTTAGACTAATTAGGCTAATATTAGTTTTTAGACAGTCAGTTGTGATTTATACAATGAAATATGGAATATGCGTTGGTTGCTGGTAAGAATCTTGAAAATATATCTCTCTATCTCACATAATATCTATGTTAGGTACACAATAATTGAAAATATCAGTGAGGAAAACATCTTGAGCAAGGTACAATCGCTTCCAAATGTTGCGCGTGTCTACAAAAGTATTGACGCAAGATTTACGGTAGCTTATGTAAATCCAATACATTTTTGACTTTTCCACTATCGTTTTCGTCAGAACGGCTGATAGGATCTGGATGAAATTTGGCACAGAGATACATTATAATCTGTATTAATACATAGAATACCAGCATTTTTATTCCGTTAGTACAATCCCTCGAGACACTTCCCGAACACCACGCGGGTGAAGCCGCGGGCATCAGCTAGTGGTCTATAATTACCTCCACAGAATAAGCCAACATAGCGCTCGATACTTTTACTTATAGAAATAGGCGTTTTCCTCAATTTGGATAACTAAAAGCTAATATTACAATTGTTTCTATACCAAATATATTTTCTTAAACAGTATTTGTGTTATTCTCGAAACATTTTAAACGACATTACAGTCACTTCCGTCCGCCATCACAGTTAACGCGACAGGTGACGATTGGCGCTGACACACCCGACATAATCGACGCTAATCAGTCACGAAAGTTACATTATTAGAGCCCGTTTTAGCACGACTTTCTAATAATATAACTACGGCAAGTTATGGAGCAAATGGTTGTTGATTACGTCGTAATTTATTACATTTCCAAAATAATGTTTTCTTGTATTAAAATTTTCGTGAAACTTCTAATTTTCAGTTGATTATTTCTAATTGTCACATTATACTTCATTTATAGATAATTATTATGTCTACACTACTTGCTCTTTCATTTCTGTTCTTTGTGATTCTCCAATTGTTCTGTAAATATATGTGTCTTGACAGAAGAAGCACATATTGCAAAAAAACTTATAGTTACAGCTCACAGAATAAGATCTGGATACATGTTCAAAAATTTTGGATTTTTAATTAAAATAATTGATTCACACCCTGTGGCACACTGGATGATATCATACATTTACTGACGGAATGTGTCAGATTTCAGTGTGCAAGAGAGAGAGAGGATCTACTTACAGAGCTCGAGATATATGTACGATGTTTGCATGTTTCATCATATTTTTTCAACGCTTAACTCCAGGGTTTAGGTTTATAGTTTAATTAAGTTTGTGTTATTACGTTTTACGTTATAAAGTCTGATGGCACTGGCATGTACATTTGTATCAAAGTTCCTTATCTAAATACATATAATAAAATGGGTATCTTTATTGGAGCAACAGAAGCCAAAACAAGTTTTTAGAATTTTTGTCTGTCGGTATGTTTGTACGCGCATCACGCAAAAACTACTGCATGGATTTGAACGTAGTTTTCACCACTCTACTGCTAGATGCCTAAGTTAAAATATAGGCTACATTTTATCACAGAAATTATCTTTTATTTAATTCTAAGAAGTCGCGGGCAAAAGCTAGTAACGAATAAAGAAAGAAAAAAGAAGCACAAATTGGTGATATGATTGGTCTCTGTAGGAAACTCTCTCATAGTGGTGAACTGATAACCACGCTTGCTTACTGCGTAGGTTCTAGAACCTACGCAGTTCCTACTAAATGGAGTAGGTCTAGACCTACTCCATTTAGTAGAAACTCCTTTTTGAATTGAGGATTGATTTAGCTCAACTTGGAAAACACATGTAAGGTATGTTAAACGTAACATTGATCCATTTCAAGGTTTTGACCTGTAAATTTGAAGTGACATCTGACACATTCTGACTGCCACGTTTATATTATTGTTTTGAAAAATATATAAAACATATAGTATTTTATTTTTATATATTTTTTTAATTGTAATTCTGACTGATTTAATGTAGTTTTACTTGATTCTTATGTTCAACCAGTAAATTGTATGTGTGGTGTAAACTGTAAATATAAGTTGGTTATGATAAAATAAAATACCTAAATAAAAACAAAGTGTAACAAAGTAATGTGTTAAAACATTCACAAACCAACATGCGACTAACAATTAAATACAATTAGTCAGCAAATGGTATGAAGTAATTTTTCTAAGTGCATAATTTGGGGTTGGAATATGAATTTCCCTGTACGTTTCACGTACAAACTAGGGACATTATAGGCGGGGAAGACTGTAATAACTCCGGGACTTAAATATATGGAAGGAGTATCAAGGAAATAAGTTTTATAATTCTTCTTTTTCTTTATCGAGTGGTTAGTGCCTAACCTGGTGTCAGAGTTTATGCCGCCCATGGACCTCTGACTTGGCTTTACATACCGTCGAGAAATATCTCTCAGGTATGCTGGTTTCCTCACGATGTTTTCCTTCACCGAAGCGAGTGATAATTATTCAATACGCACATGATTCCGAAAAATCAGAGGTGCGTGTCCTGGGTTCGAACTCGAGACCTATGACTTGGCAGTCCAACGGTTACACCACTAAGCTATCACTGCTTCAAATAGTTTTTATAATAAACAATGGTGTGATAACAGCCCAACGACTAAGAAATTAAAAACGGTGATAACTGTTTTTATTCGTGCACAAAATTATTCGATAACTAATAAATACCTCACTGAAAATGGATAGGAAGAAAAAATGTTTATTGAGCACAGTCATATGAATTTTATAAAATAAACACAATATACCTACTCACACTAATTCAGAATAGCCAGAAGCTTAATTAAAAAAAAACTCACTAGTTATCACATTTTACCAAACAAAATGTCTAAATTCCTATTGGAATATAAACTGCCTCACAACACATTTCCAACCCCTAAACAGTTCTAAAAAACAAAACCCCCACCACACGATCGTATCTCAAACGCCACTCCCCAGCTGATCGCAAAACGGACTCAATGGCCGCACGCTCGGGATACATATAATTACAATATTACCGCGCGATATCTTCGTCACCGAGTCCCGAGTCCCGGCTTGTTCCCGGATCTCCCCGGACTTTTGTTCGCTACGAGGTCCTTTGTCGATGCCTCACAATAAAATTTTATCCCGGAAACCTATTCGCAGTTACCTTTTATTATAATGTTGCAGCGGGCATCCGGGGTACTTTTCAGTCGGATCCATTGTCGTCCGCATAATGGGAGCCAACCTTTTTATTCCGCTACAGATTTTTGAATGTACCGCCGGTATTAACGCTCATGAGATCCGATCGATTGGATGTCTGAAGTGGTTCTTTATTCCGAAGTAGAGGGGGTCCTTTGTTTGTATGAAATGGTCGATGTTTGTGAAGCTTTTCATCTTTAGCTTCGAGTTGGGAATTGGTTCTCCGGTACAAATTAGTTGGAGTTTGACTGGTAAATCTTACAAGAAAAGTTATTTTGGTATCCAACGGTTTTAGCCAGGGACCAATTTAGTTTGTCTTATTTTTACTTTTTTACATAACCTTGGTTAATTGTTAATATAACCATTTTTTTTTGTCCTGTGCGAGACAAATAAATGCGTTTTGTTTCTTTTTTTTCTTTTATAAGAGACTGCAGATCAATGTATTACCCAAGACACGCACCTCTGATTTTTCGGATTAAAGTGCGTATTGTATAATTATCACTAACTTCGGTGAAGGAAATCATCGTGAGGAAACCAGCATGCTTGAGAGATATTTCTCGACGGCAGGTAAAGCCAAGTAAGAGGCCCGTGGGCGGCATAAAAACTCTGACACCAGGTTAGTCACTAACCACACGATAAAGAAGAAAAATGTATTTAATGACATATGTATACTCACATGTTCATTTGGAGTGAATCGTTAGTTAATCCATTATAAATTAGCAACTACCATCACACCTTTAATCCTTAAAGAGTAAGGCAAAGGTATTGGTACCTAATACTACTACACTAATTCATTCCTTCTGTCAATTAATTGCAACAACCACATCATCTTTCATCCATGGCTAGTTTAATTATTTGAATTTATCATTACACATACGAATGATACGATACGTAAAAGTACTGAAATACTGAAAAAATCGTCTAGGCTTTTACAAAGAATCTCGGAGTAAAAACTTACTAGGATTTCACGGCAGAAAAAGGTTTGCATGCATAAGTTATGTGCATATCACTTTAGGCATGAGAAACAGAACATAAGTAAAATTTAGTTAAAGAAGACACAGATACAGCTTTGTATAGTTTAAATATTACATTTTAGTTAAATATAAACAAGATGCATCGTGCGCGAGCCTCAGCCAATGAGCTTCAAACACATATTGTATGAAAAAACCGTAGGATGTGTCACGAACATCGTATGTGAGATCATGTGGGTAGTAAATACGGTTCATAAATGCTGTAGATTCTACAGCAAAAACGAACACTAAAGATTCCTAGTTTTTTTTTTGTTTTTATGAAATAAGAGTAAAGAATGGCGATTACTAAATTAATGAATGCCTTAACAAACCACTCTGTTTTATAATGCTCGGCTACCCACTTCTAGAGCGTTGATACCGTTTTAACGTCAGTATTCCTTCCACCTTGTATACATAGATAGCTAAGTAAATATCCCATTTATTTGGGGTCTGGGCAGCCTTACTTCTTCTTCCATACGTCTCTATTACTCGTCATCTCAATCATCACCCCCTTCTCAGCTGTATCATCTTTCACACAGTTCCACACAACATCATTAAAACAAACGAAAATTGAAAGCGCACCGCGTGACCAGATATGTATTTACCGAAACTTCTGAAACAGTCTAATTAGCGCGATACGGGGAATCATTAGCATCGTTCCACAGATATTTGGAAACGTGCTACGTAATGACCCAAATATGTGACTTTAGTACCTGCGCGTTGAGTTAACAGCCAGTTTGGAATTCGTTGCATTGATGTATGTAGGTATACAGGCTATGGTGTACCTACACTTAGGCTGAATTGCACTGAAAATCACGAAATGAATTAAAGCTGTACGTTTTTACAACGTCATTCTGTATCTATTATTATCTACAAACATCATCTGCCTAGCCTTTTCCCAACTATGTTGGGGTTGGCTTCCAGTCTATCCGGATGCGGCTGAATACCAATATTTTACATGGAGCAACTGCCTATCTGACCTTCACAACCCAGTTAGTACTGGGTAATACGATACCCCTTGGTTAGACTGTTTGTCAGACTTTCGGGTCACTGACTGTAACGACTGTCAAAGATCTTGAATTGACAGCGGAGACCAACGGCTTAACGTGCTTTCCGAGGCACGGAGGAAACTCGGTATGTATGGGTGGTCACCCATCTACGGACCAACCCAGGCAAGCGCGGATTAACCGGACGATCGATCCAAGCGGCTGTTATTATTTAGCCACGAGTTCCTCAATATTATCTACAAACAATTGACATTAATATAACTAAGCATGTTTAAATTATATTTAGAGCTAAACGTAATTAATTGGTGATATTATTATAAGATGCAACAGGGCCTTATATATAAGGATAAGTCTGCTAGTTATAGTAAGAACAGATATCGAATTTTAATTGAGTAAACATTTAAACAAGTGATGATATACAGAAGGATAGAGTGAGAAAACTACCTAACATTATAATATTAAATACATATATGACTGCAAAAGAACATGCAGGTCACGACAAACGTGAACATTCCGATATTAGTACCTAGTCAATACAAACAAGGGGAAAAAGGTTTCATTGACGAGAGTATGGCTGTTAAATTCCTATCTTACTGTCACATTTTTATTCTGACAACTATCAATTATCTGGAACTATGGAATTGAAGGGTTCCGCATTAATTATTCCGTATTAAGAAACACACTAGAAAGCAAATAAGAAAATGTCCTTCAACTGATGTAGAAATTAAACCCATCGGACATACAAAACAGCTACCCACCATAATAGGTCAGCGAAAAGCTACGCATGACGAAGAACAAGAAATAAACACACAGGCCCATGGGACTCGTACGTCCCGACGTCCGTCTTTTGTCCGGATGACGTAATGAATGGACTGGACACGAAGTTCAGCGAAGGGATAATGGGTTTATTTTGTTAGCTCAACTGTATGGGTTTTGTGGGTTGGGTGGTAAAAGTGAAAGGGGCTTTAAGTTGGGCTGACATGCTACTTGGTAAGTTGAAGGAGTTATATTGTAAGAGACTTAAATTATGAGTTTGTGAAATTTGAAAACATAATTTATAGTCTTATTTTACCCTTTCTAAGTAACAATAAATGTACATTTCAATAAAGGTTTGAACCATTTTTTAAGAATACAGTTGATATGATAATATCAAATTCAATTTTAGGAAAGGCATGTCAAATCAAATCATCATTCCAGTTGGAATACTTCACTTTATTGGATATGGGCTATCCTTAGCTACATAAGTAAATGTCAGAGGCGTGATTTCTAGTAAACTCAAAACCTTTATTTAAATTAGACCATTGCAGTCAATCTTGGATTTCAACAACAAAATGATGAAGCTACAGTCCCAAGGCAGTCCGGTCAGATACCAGTCACAAGGCATAATAACTTGTGAAAGTACTGTAGTTGCCCATTCCAAAGCGTACATACTAAGCCAAACCTTTGACAAAACCTAGCAAATATTTCTAGCAAGTTCCAACCACATTCACTAGCTATCTCTTCAAGCCTCTTGGTAAGCTTCCCCCTGACACCGCAGCATCGCGCCGAACAAAATTTTAAAAGCTATCGTAGTACTAACGTCGTCGTCGCTGTATGCTGAAATAGCAAAATATAATACAGTCAAAAGTTCCTGAACTTCTCTCTAGCACTTGCTAACATAAGAATCGAATTTTCGAACACTTTCAAAAACGGTAGTACAATGTCTTTTGATTCAAAGGAGGTGGTTACTCTGAGAGAATTGACGTATGGCAAATTCTCAAGGGGAAGTTCTAGTGTTGTGTTGTGAACAGTTTGGTACCCATATTTTTCAAAATCTTTTGCAATTGCAATGTCAGAACAAATTGCAATCTCTTACAAAGCATTTCTGTCCTTCTTTTACAACGATTTTGAAAAGGGTTGACATAAGTTTTTTTTCTTAGCCTATATTGTCCCACTGCTGGGCAAAGGCCTCCCCCATAGACTTCCACTCTTCGGAAGAATATGTTAATTCAATTATTTTTTCAAATTTTGTCAAAATATTTTTCGCTACTAAAATGACACTTTGTCTAGGCGTTTGGTAATCTTATTTATAACTACAATATTATTATGCCATTTGATACATTAATAACGATTATAAAGGCTAGGCACCCATTGAGTTTTGCAGATTTTGCTGGTTCCCCTGAACCTGATTTTTTATTATTATATAATAACACTTTACAAAGATACCACTTTAAGATTATGTGTAAAAATTCACACAAGTCTTTCTCAGACCGGTTTTCAAATTAATTTAGTTTGCAACTTTCTATTTACCTTAATAGACGAGAAAAACTTCAACCAAAAACCATTCGATCAATTAACACAGCTGAAAGCCGAGTGCTTTTATACAAAAAATCCAATTTCCTAGTCTAGTGTTGGGCAAGTGTGGGTCTAAACAAAACATCGGGGGCAACCCGTTGGACGTATCAATCAATTACAAAGGCCGACGCCTCCAATATACGGACACGGTGTAGATAGGCGGGCCGCACCCGCACCAACGTTGCTGCTGCGGCGCAAATTAGTTCAAATAGCGAGTGAGTTTTTAGGATTATTTGTTTGTCGTTTTAATGAGATACAACCCTTATTTCTGATTGGAAATAATTCATCATTATCATTCTCCTGCCCTCATCCCAATTTATTTGGGGTCGGCGCAGCATGACTATTTCCTTGCTCCTCTATTACTGGTCACCTCATCAGACCTTTTTTGCCATATCATTCTTCGTTTCTTCACAGTCCATCCGTCGTTTCTTTGGTCTTCCTCTACTCTTATACCCATCTACATTCATCTCGAAACGTTCCTCACGACATTTTCCTTATTTGAATAATTATAAGGTTTATTTTTATTACTGTTTCTTACTTGACAGTTGCTTCACCCGTTGCTATGTAGGGAACCGTCGTGCTTTAATTCTTCTAGACCGCGGCATTACATCTGTGTGTTGTCGGTAAAATCATATCGTTTCACAAAATTTACCAGAAATTTATGAAAATGTTAAGGATCCAAGTTATTTATTTATAAAAAAACCAACAAAAAGTTCGCCTCATCCGGTTCCTAGCCACTAATACTTACTTCATCCATCATCCTTCATCATACAATGTCTTTCGGTTCATCGCTAACCTCAGTACCTAATTATTCAGAAAATAACATACATACGTCAGGTTAGGCTGTGAACATGAGATCTAGCAAAAGAACCTGTTACTAAAGGCCTATTTATCCTTTAGACCTATTTATCTTATTCAAAAACTAAAACTAAACTATCCAATTCCCGCTAGAACCCCTCCCTTGTACTACAATAAGATCTATTGCTCACAACCCTAATCAATATCCACGCGTTATTTGCCAACATGACGTTTTTATTAAATAAACGGGGAACAAACTGTACTCGAAGACGATTGGCTGTTACGACATATATAGCAAATCGTGACAGATAGACAGATAAACAACGCTAGGATGTCAGATGATCGAATATTATGTTTTGTTTTGTCGTGAGTGTAGGTTGTCGGTTGGGGTAAATAGGAAGAGATACAAAGAGCCGGTATTGTATCTACGATCTATGTCTGCTTTCGGAATCAATTCTCTTAGTGATAGTATTCACATCACAATGAAAAGTATACTAGTAAATAAAAAATCATTTATATTACATAATTTCGTAACAATTTTTGTCATGCCATAATCAATTAATGTATTTAGGTTAAAATTAAAATAAATTAGTTTGAAAAAAAATGTGTAGGATACATTGATATTACACTTATGTAAATAATAATAATAAAGATATCTCGATGATTCGTAGTGGTCCCAGTTATCACTCCAGTAGAAGAAACAAATCTGCTGCTCCCAAAACCAAATGGGTAAAGCATTGGCACATGTAGGTAGATTATCCTACGGTCAAGTCGAATAAGAATACTTTTTTACTTAGAGGTTTTAAAAGAGGAATATTAACGACACTTCAAATAAACATAAGAAGTCAGATATTTTATTTAACTTCTTGATAATACAGCTTTTCCAAGCATGCACAATTACCACATTTCCGCACCTATTTTCCTCAAACTACCAATTAAGAAATCAGCACGTTTTAAAACTGCAAAACCGAAAACAAGACTACTGTTTTATATTTTGGGCTATAAAACGTTATTTACGAGCTGTTGGCCAAGCAGTATTGGAAGTAAAGCTTAACAATAATAAGCATCCGGGAATAAACGTGGATTTTTTGCTATTTGAAAAAGTCGATTTTTTCTAAGAATTTTTGAAGGAGTCGGTTACTCATCTCTGGTGAGCACTGAGGAATCAACTTAAAGGAATATCCTGTGACTCATCGGCTATAAATAAGGTGAATTATCGTTCACCTCTCTTCGACAGGAGTTAAGTTTGAAAACAGTAACACACGAACATTTATTATGCTTCTTATCCCCGAAGACGATAACGATAATTATATTGAAGTACCATGTAATAACCGATAACAAATAATTACCCCTCTTTGCCTTACCTGGCTACTAAACCCAGAACCTCGTGCTTAGTTGTTGTGCTTGCAATCACTAGACCAAACATGGAATTACAACCGTAGTAGTATAAGATATAACAACAAAATACTGCATAGGACATATTCATCTCAAAAATACGTATGACATTCCATTTAGATGTCAACTATCAAACTCATAACTCCGACTTTGTTACAGAACGCGTTTTCACTAATTATGTTCTCCATAAACCAGTTCTCATATCGATATTAATCTCGTTTAATTAAATTTAGTACCAAATGACTTCAAAAACTACATTTGGATCGCGTTTTCATTTTTTGCATGGCATAGAACGGAATGTTGTCACAAAAACGTGTTTAGATTTGCAACATCCAAAAACGACCTACTGCAACTATACTAACGAAATATGTCAGCATCTCAAAACACAGCTAGTTGTCAAAACTGTCTTTACAGTTGTGTCAACTTCGTATAGTATATGTATGTATGTATTAGTTACAATAAAATAAGGATCTACAATCATCTACAAAAGTCCAACCAGAAAAATAATCCCCAGCTCTTATGAATTTTTCCATCCACTACACACCAAAGATCGTCGTATTATTTTCCTGTAGGATGTGTACATCCATACCAAACCACATTATATATCAATATTAATAAAGCCTAGTATTGCTTGCCTCGGCATGCCAATGTAAAGAATGGGAGCGCATACCGAAGTGACGCCATTACGCTCGACTGTCATATTAATAATTTCCCTGAATGTTCTAGAATTATTGTCCTAACGCAATTACGTGGAAATGTGATGAATTATTTCGTCGTATATTGAAGATGACGTGATAAATCGTTTTTTTGGGAGGCTGTTGTAGTTAAGTGTAATACAGTTTTGTGAGGGGCAAAAAGGTTTTTGAGTAGGAAATCCAGTACTGGAACGTAGTTTAACAGCTTGAAGATCAGACTTCACTATAAGTGAAGTCAGAAAAATTAAAAATTTGATCAGTTTTAGTTTTTTTGGCCCTTCTTGTATTGTTCATTGTCCTATAGTGCAATTTAAGGTCTTAAATAGTGATCTTTTCAGTCACATTACCTGTATTTGTACCACAAACCTCGCTCCGAAAACTTCCCTATAAATAAATGATATTATTGATACTTTTTAAATTGAAACCTATATAAACACTGCTAAGTGTCAAATTACGAATTGAAATAATAATTATAACCAAAACACCATTTCAACATTTAAATGCATAGCACGGTCTAATCATTTTATTTACACCCTTTTTTATGTTCACAAAAACGTTGATTTAATTACGTGTGCAACCAACGAAGTGTCTCGAGCACGCGTTTTATTTTTGAGAACCGTACACTGTACTGCCTACAAAAAGAAGCGTACACAGCCTACCAAAATTGCAATTAAACTCAAAGGGTCGAGTCTTAGAGAGGCAATGTAGCGTGATTTGGGGCATGTAAACGTATTATCAAGCCGTTTGTGATAGGCTGTAGCGGGTGAATATTGTTAGGGATGACAATAAATTTAAATAATTAAAAAAAACAGTAATGAAAGTGTTGGGGACAGTATTGTCGTCTTTGCCCAGCAGGCTCTAGGCTAAGGAAATCGATTCTCTTTCTACTCCCTCTGTCTATTGCAAAATAATAAGTTTCTCAATCTCTCATATGGTTTAACGATTGTGTGGCATTTTGAGTACTTTTTGCGGCCCACCCAAATGTCCTTTCTTTGGTATTGTTCGTCGTGTCGTTGAGCTCCTTGGGTTATGAGTCGAGCTACCCTCATCACTGACAAATACTTGCACTGACTGGCCAGGTCCACGCTTTGTGTAGTTCTTTCATCAAAAGACCATCTCAGACACTAATTTACATAGTCCTCATATGATTTGACCAATGTCTGGACTTTAAAAGAGATAGTGACTTCTGAGTTTGCTTCGGCTGTTTCTTCTCAGAGTGGGCAGATACGAAACACCGGCCCCATCTAGCTTTAAAACAACATGATGTGACGTGTAAAAGTGTTTTTTTTTTTTAAACCAATTTACAGAAATAAATATGATTTATGATTTATGAGAGGAAGCTTCGCCGATGATTATCCTGTATTTTCGCACTACTAGGCAAGTATGCAGGGAATCAATATAATCATTTGGTTTGCTCAAGTATCTTGCACGTATTACATAATGCCAGATTTCAATGAA
Organism: Standfussiana lucernea; assembly: GCA_964057025.1. NCBI lineage: Eukaryota > Metazoa > Arthropoda > Insecta > Lepidoptera > Noctuidae > Standfussiana > Standfussiana lucernea. Next base: position 15,865,336 of record OZ059794.1, read on the forward strand.
TTAGCTTGCGTCAAAAAAATTATGAATTATTCACAATTAAAGCATACTTACTTACTTTAGACATAAACTAGAAGCAACTTACAGCCAGTTTTAGTAAAATACATTAATTACCTACAATTAAAACACTAAGCTCATAAACGTCCATTTTTTGTTAACTACTCGTAAAACAATAACATCGAAACTGATGACTGTATCAAATTAAATCGAAAACCATTTTTGTTTCCACCAACAAAACCAGGTGATTATTTGTTTATTTTACGGGCACTCACTTTAAAACGGCCGTTAAAAAGTTGGAAAACTTTCATAAAACCCCGTTTAATTTACTGAAGCGGAATAGGTTTGCACTAATTATATTTAATAGTTAGGATCTTCACGTACCGCGATGTTTTGCAGCGAAGTAAACGTCAAGGTGCAGCTGTCGCAGGGGATGATTTCACCCAAGTGACCACGATTCTGTATCACGGTTCAGACAGAGTTGCAAACGAAATTCAGCATCGATACAGTAATGCCCATGTTTGTTTTTGTCACAAGTTGCAAACTCGACTAACGAACGCACTGTTCAATTCAAACTATTTGAACATTATAAATTAGGTACTGGCCACTATAGGATGTTTTTGATTTTAGTTTTACTTTTATATTTTTCATTCTTGTTTTATTTCTCCTTTTGATTCCATTTTACGTGGCCGTATCCTCTCAGCCAATTTCAATAAATTTGTTTTTATCATCTAATACAACATTTTCATTTATACACGTGCCAATAATAGCGATACAGAATCGTATACGAAACGTGCGATAGCAACGCCACAAAAAGTCGTAGTGAGCGAAGAGCTTTAACTGTAGAAGCACTGTAATTAAGTCGATTGCTTTTTATTGCATTGACAACGACATGCAATACAAAACTCTTTAATATAATTATTGTGTTTGAACGAGTAAGGGCGCTTTGTGGAATAGTTTGCATTATCAAACAGTGTTCGTGAAAACGCTACGGCAATTATGTGAAAGCATTATTGATATCTTTGTTGTTACCAACCCGCACTAAGTCCGTCTTGTGATTTACAGCCTACTCCCTCTCAAGGTGGCTGTTCAATCTTCCTGAGACATTTCGAGCTGGCGAGTGCAAGAGAGTACATAGAATATACGAGTACAAGGTGGAAGGGACACCGACTCTAAAACGGTTACCACTTTTTTTTCTCCGCTGTCGTCTAACACTTATCCCATACACCAAAATAGCAAGGTTATAATAATACCTAAATACCTCATACTGTATACATCGTAAGGGTATTGCGAACCAAACATCTTCGCTGTTGTAAAGCTAAGCGCGAAATGAACGAGTCGAGATGAGAAAGAAAGGGAGTTAGTGAAGCTGATGGTACGGAAATGAAAAGCTGAGAGGAAAATTAAAGTAAAATAGAACAAGCTTAGTTGAGACTTTAAGTTTTTTTTTTTATCTGAAACACTTTCTAGTAGCTGTAGTAGTGGTAGCTTTTTATAAACAGAAAATTAATTAAAATAAACTTTACTTTTTACTATCAAGTAAAATTATATGAAAGTTATAGACACACACACACACACACACAGACAGACGCTGAAATCTGTACTTCATAGACTCATTGGAAAAAAAATCAGGCCCGGACAGGTTAATCTTCTAACACCGTGTACCGCATTTTCAGTGCAGTCATCTCAAAACAAATTTTTCGTCATGTTTTCTCATCTCCCCTATTTTCCTGTAAACCCACTTTCGTACCCCAAAGTTTCCAGTCAAAAACTTAAGGGTTCTGCCCCAAATAAACAGAAATGACTGCAGATAGTCCACATACGCCGCTTTCCCTCTCAACGCTACCCCACGTAGATTGGCCACTAGGGGAATTTAGTTTCTTTACGCCACCTAACTTCGTGGCTACTAATGGATAGTGGGCCTGTTTACGTTAAATTCTTATTTTACGCTTTTCCAGGGTATTTTAGAATTTTCATGTTCTCTTGGCTTTGTAGATACAAAATTATTTTTAAAGACACATAAGTATATAAATGTGTTAAAAATTTCGAAGAAATTTTGTAAAATAAAAAAAACGATTAAATAATGAAAGTGTGTTTTACAATTATTTCGAATTGAAATCATAATTATTTTGAAATAGTTTTTTTTTTAAAGTGGTAACCAAGGAGCTAATATATTTTTTCCTACTAATTGCAATACTTCCTAATTAAGTAAAAAGTCCCCCTTTTCAAAGAGTTCACATAAATATTTGCACCATCCTAAAATTTCTAAAGCGCGATAATGCCGCTGTTACAATAGTAATTCATTTATCAGTGCTAATGCACTCACTAAGTGCATGACCGCTGGCCGAAGCTGTGTAAACCACTTGGTTTCAGCCGGCCATTTTGATTTCAGCCTTTGCGTCCGAAAACTAGAGTACAGAAATAATATCCGCCAGAGACCGGAAAGAAAGGAGGTACGTCTAATAAAAAAAGCAATAAATATGGACTAAAAATGTTCTATTCAAAATTAATCAAAAAAGCGAACATAATTCTAAGGTCTATTAGTTTTAGATGATAAATTAAATAATTTCTTACGAATAAAGCATAACACTTCAAATTTCTTCTTCATTCGATTATCAGTTTTATCCGAATTACCCTTATGTAGCAGTTCAATTAAAACCGATACGAACATTGCACTTAAAGCTTACTAATAAAGGTTTTTAAAGTCACCTCGCGATCATTGACAACGACTTTATTTTCCACGGGAGTTTTTCAATTGGACTTAATTAAAAGAAAACAAACGTACGTGGTCTAGCGTCGGAGATAGCGAACGTATCGTGAATGTGAGGTATTTAATTGGTAGGAGAAAGCGATTTTTGTATCCGAAAATTTTCGCGTTTGTCAAGAGACGAGGTTGAAAAGAATTTTATTGGATCAATTGGATCTATCTACGTGATTTTTTTGCTAAAAATAAAATTGGTAACGAGTTGTGGCATTGTTAGTTAAAATTAATTCTGGTAAAATTGGTAGGTCCTCTCTTGTTACAATTTTTTTCTTTCGTTGTGTGTATATTTTTTCTATTCTTTTTTTTCATTCAATCATTGTATTCATACCAATTTTATTGATTAAACTCAATATCTAAATAAATTAGGACTAGCTTTTGGCCGCAGCTTCACTCGGGTATGTACGCTGTGGATAAAAATATTCTATGCATCTGATGTCCCTGGTCCTGTTATAGTCAAAGTCAACGTCAAAATTATTTATTTGTGTTAAATGTGATATAAAATATGATAAAAATAACATGTAGTGCAGTGACACATTGACTGTCATCATGCCAAATAACCGAAGCCGTTTAGCCGAAACAAATGAACAAAATTAGTTTTACATTTCATAACACATATTAGCTAGGATTAAGGTTTATAACTATTCATTGATGCGTCGTCAACTCAACATCTCTTTTCTCCATGTTTTTCGCTCATAACTTGAGCTCTATTTATCTGATCTTCATGTGTTTTTCAAACTACATTATTTAGTTTCATCTTACACTGCTCCCGGATTAAAATGTTTGTTTGCCAGAGTAATGGAAAAATGTATTTTTTTTTCTACACAGCCGGATATTATCGTGTTTACCATAAAGGGATTTATGGTAATTGGAATACGGGCTATTATAAAACGAGGATAATGGTTTCTATTGAGTGGTATGTTCAAGATGTCGATGACCTGATTGAGGTGGTGAATATTCTGGCTTTATCTAAAGAAATGCCAATTAGGTAGTTTTTGGTGAAAGAAAGTACCTAAATGCGTTTCCCACCTTAAGAAAAAAAAACTGTCATATTTTTTGTGTGCAGAACAAAATGCCGAATGATTTACTAACTTCTCAAAATGGCAAGATAGTTTATAAAGAAAGCTAATTTCTTTACAAATTTTTAAGATAATGTAAAATTCTGAATACCTCACCAAAAATATATACTAAGCTTGCATAACTTTAAATTTTTTTAACAGATCAATCAATTCTTTTCAACGTGATCCATAATCATAATCATAAAATCTTTATTTGTCTCGACATCCGGAATTACAAACGCTGATTCACAAATGCACAATCTTATAGAAAGGTGTCTGAAGTAGGAAGGTCCTGATTAATTTATCTTGGTTCAAATTTCCCTGTACTTTGTCCATTCCCTCAACAATTTTTTTTTATCAGCCTCTCATGTGTCCCATTGCTGGGCAAAGGCCTGCCCTTTCTCCTTCCAAACCTCTCTGTCTTGTGCGATACCTGGCCATGTTCGCCCCGCAAACAAGTTCAAATAAATTAATGCAATTAATTAATAAATTAACTAAATTACAAGACCTAAAATCCACTACAACAAAACAAAAGAGAAAACAATGTTTCCGATTGTAAAATTCAAACACAACTCCCAACATTTCGCGCCACCAGCTACCGGCATTCTTGCACCCAACACCGAGCACACATTAACTTATTTTTAGCGTTAACACTAACAACAGCGCACGTTCGATTCTGCCGAGGGATTATTTACGACTTACTCTATGGGCCGTGATTAAAATAGAAATAGTGGCCATCGGCGCCCGGCTTTGCGCGTATTACCGACGATGTGATGGTATTACCGACACGAGTAACGTTGCAACGTGCATTTGTAACGTTTCATCATGCATGTGTAAATACGGTGACGTCATCAGTTCTCACTTGTGAAGTATTAAAGTGGTTGGTAGTTTAGTTTTAGCGCTTATAAGTACCTAATACTAATAATAGTACTTGCTTCGGTGAAGGAAAACATCGTGAGGAAACCAGCATGTCTGAGAGATATTAATTCTCAACGGCATGTAAAAGCCAAGTCAGAGGCCCTTGGGCGGCATAAAAACTCTGACACCAGGTTAGGCACTAACCACACGATAAAGAAGAAGTTCCTAATTATGGGTAGAATTAGTAACAATCTAGATCACATTTTGGTCCTAAATCAATAAACACGTAAATAGGTGGCGTTTTGAATAGAATTTTTTCCAAATCTTCTGGATTTTACGTTGAGTAAAATTCAATGAGACATCATTTACCAAGATGTTTATGTCAAGAGTTTTTACCAAGATGTATGATTATAGCAATGATATCCAAATAGTGGGTATCCACTGCGAGCTTTGCGCATATTGCCGACGATCTGACGATATTACTGACGTGAGTAATACTGGGCGATGACGTCATCAGTCCTTACTTGTGAAGTAATGTGAATACTGGCTTATTGGTAGGTGTGCTTGCTGGCATTTTATTCAATGAAGCAACCTTAATGAAAATAGATCTTATTTTTAGTGCACCAGGAGTTAGTTAAATAACACTGTGGGTATATAAACAAGTTTTAGAAAGTCACAATCTGTCTAGTTAACATTTCAAAATGTGGCATTTTAATAGTGCTATTATCGAGACTTCAAAAACTGCTGTCAATCAACCCTCTTTTTTGAGTATTTAAGGTCATCATCATCTGCTTAGCCTTTTCCAAACTATGTTAGGGTCGCCTTCCAGTCTAACCGGATGCAGTTGAATACCAGTATTTTACATGGAGCGACTGCCTATCAGACCTCCACAACCCAGTTCGTACTGGGTAATACGATATCCCTTGGTAAGACTGGTTGTAAGACTTTCGGGCCACTGACTACCTGTAACGACTGTCAAAGATCTACAAATGACAGCCGGGACCAAAGGCTTAACGTGCTTTCCGAGGCACGGATGAAAATCGGTATGTAATGGGTGGTCACCCATCCACGGGCCAACCCAGGCAAACGCGGCTTAGCCTGACGATCGACCCGAGCGGCTGTTATTATTTAGCTACAAGCTCCTTCATGTGCTATTTAAGCTATAGGTAGTATTATGTTAAATGACCCATTCTGGTGCACTAGATTCTATATTGAAGAGCAAATGTCACAAATAAAATCTGTCTTATTTTCCTGTGATTTCTCTTGACACAAAACCGAGTTTCCCTGACATCTTACATCTTCCTCTTACATCTTACATTTCCTTCATAATCAAAAAGTAAGCAACAAAATTGATACCATATCACATCCACAAATACTACAGCAATAAAAGCATGCAATGTACAATCTGCTTATCCTCCAAAAACAAGACTGGTAATAAAAGTCTTCAGAAGGAAATGGCATCTAATGGACTTCTTCGGTCGACGTTCGTCAGTAACCCATTTCTGGGTGTATTTATAAATGGTTTACGAGCCTGCAACCTCTCACTACTTAGAACATTGATATCTATTGGCCTTTGATTTATGATTTGTCTGTTTCATGAAATTATACAGGTTGCTGTTAATTTTGGGAGCGTTTGTTTTCGTGTCATATCATAGTTGGGGCTCGTGTTCAAATAATATCGGCCACACAGGTTGATTGAAGGTTAAGCTGTACTCGCTGAGGGCGATCCGTAGATGGGTGACTTCCGTATTTCGGAAAGCACATTTGGCTATTGGTCACGACAGTCATTGGTGGATCCTTTGACGAATATAATGAGACAAAAATTATTATACCATGTTATTATGTAAATTATTCTGACAAATAAATTTCATTTCATTTCATTCATTTGAAAGTCGTTACGGCAGTTAAATTAGTTACGGTAGTCGTTACAGACAGTCGCGACGCATTTGCGTTACGTTTGCACCGCGCGCCCTCGCTGGGGCCTTAGGCCTACTTAAAAAACAAAGCGCAAGACATGTGCGTATCTTAGCCGTGGGTTGCTGTGGAGGGAAGCATTAAAGCATCTTTTAGATTTTTGTATATTCATCTTAATGTGCTTTATAAGTCTAGTCTACAAAACGAGTTGCCAAGCATGGTAATGGCTCAGCACGTTGAAGCAATAAAATCAAGTCATTTACACGAACTCGCTATCTCTTTCAGATCTGCTATTTCCCAGAAGCTAAAGCATACAAATGAGTGAGTAAACACGTATCAAGCATCATTAGTCTAGAAGTGGCAACGTTGCGATTTCATACTTATTGGCTGTAACGAGGTCAGGAGTACTGTTTGTACCAAAGTAAATTCATATTAGTAATTTGGTCCAAGGTAAGGTCTTCTGACGGGATGGTCTAAAATTATGCACTTGTTTGCTAGCGGTTTGTGAGATTGGTAGGCAACATGGTATTCGACTACACAATCAGATGTATAAACGTGGACGAGGCAAAAGGAGTATGTACCTAAGGATCGTAGCAGGTGGCGTTCATTGCTTTCTGCTTACCCCATGGGAAAAGGCGTGAGTTTATATATATGTATACATAATCAGCTTATAGTCTTCTCACTGGCTGGTGAATTTTTTGTTCTGGTTTACTCACAAACTTCACAATGTAGTTCTTCACAGTTTTAGAAAGCAGCGATGATTGATTTAGGTTTGTAATGAAGACATGCAACTCGTAATTCAGGGTCTTTGCCACTGGGCCACCTCTTCTATCCGACTATATTTGATGATGTCATGCAGAAGGTGTGAAAAATCTTAATTTGCGATCTCGATCTGAGCAACGTTAGCAAACGATTACTATGCCATTAAGCAAAGTGGTGCGTCTAGTTATCACAACGCTGCAACCAAATAATTATAACCAATCTCCAACTGTGCTTTCTGTTAGTACAATCATGTGCAAAAATATATATCTACATGGTAAAAACAAATACAGTATCAAATAATTATTTTCTCTTTTCATGAATGATTCTGATTATTGCAATAATTTGACTTCGCGAACCCAGCACTGAATTTTTCCTGTACTCACATTTGACCCGCGATGTTTTAACATCGCAATTACCAGGTTGATTGCAAGCCTCCTTTTAATAATAAACTCGTTTTAATTTTCAACCAGCATTATACAGCGATAATCAGATTTGTACGAAGATAATGCGATATCGCACGATAATTGGGCAAACAAAACGGTTTGTTTTTAATTTAAATTATCATATAATATTGATGGAATTGTTAGTTTGTTGGGTTCAGCGAGGGTGTTGTCTGTGTTTGAGTTTTTATGAAGTTAAACTAAAAAAAACTATTAGTGGATTATTATTTCATGTTATAACATGGCAGGTTTTGCGTATACTTACATAAATACATTGATGCTTAAAATTACAAACCCTTTCATTTTCTTTTCACGATATCTAAGCTTAGTTTTTTAGTTTGTAATATATTTTTTTTAATAAACAATCGTACAACCGGATATTTTAACCAAACAAGCATTCACTAACAAAATCTTTCATCATCCCACCACACATCACACAATCTCATTCAGTTGTCTATTAATAAAACACACGGAATCAAAACTATAAATCTATAAAAAGATTAGTAATACCGAAGCCACGTGGCACATCACTTCACTTTGTTTATGACTCTAACTGTACCTACCAGTGTAAAGGCCCTTTTAGACTATACTGCGGTACGCACCGGTACCATAAACAAAACGTCAAGCCAAGGATTAGGAAGAGGTGTATCTAATAGTACACACTAGCATTTCGCCAATTATTTTTAAGCCTTATGTAATAGAGAGCGAGCCTTCTCACATCAACCGGGCACAATTCCAGACTGCGTGACAATTACTAAGAAATTTCCAATGGATAAACCTATTAAGCATCAATCACAAAACCTTAAAGTCAACGATAGCACTAGAACTTACTTCGGCATACTATATTCCTGAGCTAACCACCCTATAATGGGAACACTACTGACAAAAGAGAGTGAGCCATAATCCACCACGCAGCGCAGGTTGGTAGATGTCACGTGTCTTTGAATTTTTTGGTTCTAGAACATTTCACCGGTTTCCTCACAATCTTTTCCTTTCCAGTTTCAAGTACAGTGGTGATGGAATAAATAACACAAAGTAACGTACCGGTACCAACTGCTAATTAAAGAATAACGAAGGTTCAAGTCAGTGTGTTAATAATGTTACGTCAGAGTTTTTGGGTTAACTTTCTGTTTAACTATTTTGAGTGTTCTGTTCTGTTTAAGTTTTGACAAAGAAAAATATTGAGGCTGACCAAATTTTGATGTTGTGAAGATCATGATAAATTATGATTTATTAGTATGAATTTAGGTTGACAAGTAAACAGATATATTTCTAGTGATTATATTTGGTAGACCTAGATTGATATTTCTGTGAGATTCGATCGGCTGCTATTTTAAGACGGTTTTCTTAGCTATAACATAACTATGTATTATCTATATTACGTTTAGGTAAACAACTTAAATAAATTGATTGAAAATTTATTGAATTAAAGAAATCTTTCATGTTAAAAGAAGCAATATCTCTCCACATTTATTCTGCAATCTTGTAATTCAGTTACAAATCGCAGCATCAGCTAACCCCGTTGTGTAAACATCTTAACATTGATAAGTACAGTTTATATTTAAGCATTACGGTTGCCAACCGACGAAAGAGTACAAGCACGAATCTAGCACACAAACCTAAGTGCTTTCAAGATTATATTGCATTATATTTTGGGTTTGATATCCCCGTTTGAATTTAGGGTGTATCGGAAGTCTGTAATTGTATTTCAAGGAAATGTTATGATTGCTACAATGGTTATGTGTGTCTAAGCACATTTGATTTGATGGCTGTCCTTCTGTGTGTAGTCCTGTCATCGTTCTTATTGTGATCTTTATCCTCGAAATAACTTAGCAGCGTGACTCTTACAATTTTCTTTACTTGTTTATGTTTCGTCTACTCATACAAATAAATAGTACTTACACCATTTTATTCTTCTCCATAGAGATCTACGCTTTCGAATGGGCAACTACAGTACTTTCACAAGTTATTATGCTCTGGGACTGTAGCTTGGTATTTTTTTTGTGTTTTGACATTCAAAAGTGCCTGTAATGGTCTAATTGAAATAAATGCTTTGAGTTTGAGTTTTTTGAGTTCATACAAGCTAGTTCCCATGCGCTGCAACTTTGAAGAACAATCAAAATCGCGATGGGATCACAAAGTTACACCAGCTTGCGTAGAAAATAAAGTTTCCCTGTAAATTGTTTAAAAATTGCTGTACATGGTATTGGAAAGTGGAGGAAAATACTCAGCATAACAGAAATCTATTTATTTTATGATAGTTATTAATTAGGCAGGCGCATCGTTTTCGAAACACAATACTGCGCTCCAAAACAAATATAGCTGACGTAGCTCAAAAGGCTGCCCAACTCAAGTGGAACTGGGCAGGACATGTCTGCCGCATGCCGGACAAACTGTGGGCCAAAATAGCAGGAAACTGATGCCCTGCCACAGTGAGGCGGGGTCGCGGCAGGCCACGAAGGAGATGGCGGGACGAACTGGACAGGTTCTGTCCGAACTGAAAGGATTCGCTAGAAATGGAAGGAGTGGAGGGAGGCCTTTGCCCAGGAGTGGGACAGAGCAGGCTTGTGAAAAACAAAAGTTATTAATTAAAATATCTGTAACTACACACAGACGAAACAAATATTCGATAATACAAATTATTCGTTCAGTCACACAATAAATTGCTACAACACATACAAATAACCCAACTTATATAGATCCTAACATTTCTCTCACGTTGACAGTTTACCGGCGCGTCACGTACGCTCCTACGTTAACACCATTAATTATATCACTTCCTTCAGTTGAAACGACTGACTATTACAAAGTAGTGTGTTCATTACTTTGATGGATCAATTTAGACTTTGGTTTAGTTTAGTTAAGTAGGAAAAATCCAATATCATATTGCCCGACCTGAGAATTGAACCCAGGCACTACTGATCAGCAGTAGCGCTTGCAACCAGTAGATCAACGATGCAGTCTGAATATGCCCTTTATTTACGAAACAGCGTACAGGTTTTTTGACTATAATAAATAGGCTAGCGTTTGACCATAACTCGCCTGATGTGAAGCGATGACGGGGCCTAGAGTGGAGCACGCTTGCCTAGAAGAACCCGATTCACTCGAACTTTGAAGAGATCTATATTAAATGATCGGGAAACAGGGAAGCCGGCAGTGAATTCCACAGACTGGCGTTTTGCACAACAAAAATGGAAGCATAGTGCATCGTTCGGGTTCGTGGAAGTTCAACCATATAACGGTGACGCTTCGCTGTATCTTTGCTCGTCCGAGATAAGTATAATCAGGACGTTTTTGAGGAACCAGCATCACACAGCTATCTAAAATTTTTATGGGTTTTTAACATTACACGCGTTCCGTGTGCCCTGATATCAGTTCTATCTTATGCCCCGCTTGCTTGCATGGCTATGATTTAAAACACATGAGTTATTCCGTTAATAAAATTATAAATTGCCAAAACTCCTACAAACATTAGAAGATCAAAACATTTCTCGTACATTCTACGTTGGAACCATTAATTATATCATTTCCTTCAGGTGTCCCACTGACTAATACAAAGTAGAGTGTGTTAAGATGATGGCTCAATTTAGACTTTGGGTTAGTTTACTAATAGGTTTCGAAGTGTCGTGTATGTCACTGTCTGGGGGGTAAAGATGTTAATTATTATGAGTTTTGAGTTAAACTGTCTGTCGTACCGAATAGGTTCGGCGGCCTGACTTACAAACCCTATAGATTATCTTACTACTATAAAAATTGCAAAATTTTGATAAGTGCTCATTTTGAGTAGTGCTATTTTGAGAAGTGCACATTTTGCGTCAAGTGCACATATTGCGAAGCACACATTCTGCGTCAAACCCATGGCGAGATGTATACTATCAACAACGCGGGGTCTACTACGCAACTGATAGGTACTACCACGCTTACCGTCGACCACTTTTAAACCTTATGCCCTGAGCAATAATGTTGAAAAGTGGTCGACCATCAGTGAACTCGGTACTTCGCAAGGAAGACTTTTCTTTTTCATCACCCAATACTTAAGGTTACTTTACCTTGTTCTTAGTTATTTCAATTCACACACTCACAAACTACAAAGAAATCTTTCGAAACTCATACATGTTCTCCTAAACATTTGAGCTAGTAACTCGTTCATTAACATTAACCATATGTGCATTTTTCACAGCACATCTCCAAACACACGGCGCAAGGCTTCATTGATCTAATAAATGGAGTTAGGTCTGTCATGCACTAGATTGTAACATTAAATTGAGAACTGAGATGTTGTGCAGAGGCGAGTGTTCTAACACAAATAATATTTCGGTGGTTTAAATTGTACGCAGTCTCTTCAATTCATCAAAATATGTGTAAACAACCTTGATCACAAATAACAGAAATATAAATAAATCGGCACACAATTCAGGATTGGAAGCTTAATATGAAACAACAACATTTGAATAGCAATAAATGTATTTTTAAAACGTTTATAATTTAATTTCAGTCACAAATCTGTAACAAAAAACATATTTACTTACCTTCATTTATACCTAATAGTCTTAAACATCGATGGTTGTTGAGATGATATTGTGACTTGAAAAAGGCCAAAGTACGAGAATTATTGGCTTTTGAGATAACTCCTCAATTTCAAGTCTATTTTTACAGCAAGCAACTGATTGTTTTGCTGGAAAATTGATGTGTTGTTCACAAGTAGGGTCAAAAATAGGCTTTCTGCTTTTGAACTATTCAAATTACAACCTCAAACTCTATGCAACGTTACCAAGCCTTTCTCATACACAAAAACAAACCAGACACTACACCACAGTGTTAACCAGTCCCTATAGAACCTTACACAATGGTATAATTAGTGCACAATCAGCCTCCCGTGAGTTAGTGATCGGCTTCAATAACAATTAGAGGCTAGCCAGAGGCGGAGGCGTCGAAACAATGACTCACTGCCATAAACAATAGAGTTCTGTTGTTTAGAAAATGCACATAGATATTATATTAGGCTGTGGTTTTGAAATAAGATTGGATTTTCTTTGTTGTTTTTGGTTAGAGGAGGGAGGAGCTCGTGGTTAAATAATATCAGCCGCTCGGTCGATCTTCAGGTTAAGCTGCGCTTGCCTGGGTTGGCCTGTGGATGGGTAATAACCCATTAAATACCGAGTTTCCTCCGTGCCTCAGAAAGCACGTTAAGCCGTTTGTTCTGGCTGTCATTTGTAGATCTTTGACAGTCGTTACAGGTAGTCAGTGGCCCGAAAGTCTGACATCCGACTGGATGTCAGACTTTCATCATCAGAGATGTCGTCTTACCAAGGGGTATCGTATTACCCAGTACTAACTGGGTTGTGGAGGTCAGATAGGCAGTCGCTCCATGTAAAATACTGGTATTCAGCTGCATCCGGTTAGACTGGAAGACGACTCCAACATAGTTGGAAAAAGGCTAGGCAGGTGATGATTTTTGGTTAGAGGGAAGGGTTGTAGGCTATGATGATTCGTTGGTAAACATTAAATTTTACTTGATGAACGATTTATTTTTTGTGTTAGATCACACTAATAATTAGATTTTTTTTTCACATTTCACTTGTAAGTAAAAGTTCTAGTTAAGCAATAATACAGTCAATGATATAGCTACATGCATTGCCATCGGTTTTTCTCAAATAGTAGAAATTTTAATTATTTATTATTAATTTCTCGAATAGTAGTCTACTTCCGCGTCACTGTTCACTAGAATGACCAGCCCATTCTTTGCACAGGGCACTGGAAACATATCAAAACATCAAGACAGTGTTGAAGTTGAGCAATGTACTTATTAGAACAGAACTATAAATTATAGCAAAACAGTCACTTTGTTAGTTTAGAAGCGGCATTGTTTTATAGTTTCTGTAACCCCTCTAGAAGATTGGTAGGTACTCATTTTCGTGATTTGGCTAAACTAAATAACGGACCCTTCACGAAGCCGTCAACCAAGCGTTCTGTACATTAAACTATGTAAGACTATGCAAAAATTATTGCTGGGAAACTACTTTTCTTTTGGGTGAATTATCATAGCAAAGATGAAGGTTAGGAACAACAGCCCGACTGATGTCAAAAGTTCCCATCTTGTGAACTCGTAAAATTAAATAACCTTCATCACAAATTACAGAAAAATAAATAAATCGGCACACAAATCCTAGACCGCAAAACTTTACTACCCCAGTTATACCAACATGCGTCATCACAGTCCGAATCCAGACGTTCTGTAACGTTCAAACCTTCAAGCTTGTTATAAAAACGTTACGAGCTGAGAGCTCTAAACGATAACACTTAGCGTATTGGCAGCTTTCGAAGACACGTGCATTGGTAATGGGTTTAGTTCAAGGATGAAGGTAGGTACTGGATAGTAAGTGGGTAGGTAGAAGTCTAGAGGCTGGATTCCACGTTACTCACTAAGATTGGAGACCAATGCAAGCAATAAGTGGTGGTAGCAGGTATCTCTATACAGGGTGGCGCCGGCAATACGACAATAAATGTGAGAAAAGGGTGTATATCCCTAAAAATTCATGAGTGACGTCATCGAAAGCCGGTAAAACGGGAAAAGCTAACAGAGAGACAGGCCGAGTTAAAGACCTCATGCTGCGGTTCACATGTAACTTCATGACGTTAAAAAGGAGAAGAAAGAAACTGACATCAAGGTTCGTTCTCCGATGAATTCTTACTGGATTTAATAATAAACAAGTTAGTGATTTAAGAAATGAAGTCGGTTAATAAGTACTTCACACCTTTTTAAATAGAAAAGCATTCTGCTGAATATAGAAAAGTTGAAAATAATGTACACACAGATAGAATAGATCCGGCTATAAAAAAACAACCGCAGTAAAAAATCAATTATTTTTCACAATCCATACAGAACCCGAAGTTTTGTTTACTCGTTCCCAAACCAACATCGCATAATAAATCGCTAAACAAACTTCAGACCATGTACTAGCAAAGCAAAAGATTGAAGATATTATAAACAAGCAGACGGTTCTCTGCTACGATATCGCTAACCTAAATGTATCTAGCACAGTGTTCTGGAAACTGGGCTATTATAGCATCAACGTTTCTAAAATTACTAAGCAAAATTCGATACTTGATATTTTCCGCATGAAAGGATGTACTGGGGGCCTACTATTTTACATACAGGTTCGATTTGAACTTTGTTTCAGATAACGGGCGAAAGTTTACGTTATGGATTGGTCTGACTACTTTGTCATATTTTAATAGTAGCCTTTTTAAAATCTTATGGGCAATTTATCTTGATAAGGGTAGGTATAAACTTACTGACGGACCTGTGTCATTGATTTAGTGGTTGCAAGCGAGATTGCTAAGCATGAGGTCCTGGGTTTTATTCCTAGGTCGGGCAAAGTGTTATTGGTTTTTTTCAGCAGAAATTCTCAGCGGCAGCCTTGGAGCCTGGATTTGTGCTCGGTTGATGGCAATAGGCTCGCTCCGTATTACATGAAACTTAAAACATAACTGGCGAAATGTGGGTGTACTATTAGTAAGGAATAATCGACTCATCTCGGACACAACGCGAGTGTGGAGCCCCAACACAGGATATGCCACACCTTCTCTCCTGACCATCGTGCGCAACTACCTGCAGCCTCCAGGACTTGAATGAGGCAAACGACGGAGCTGTCCAGGGCACTACGTACTGGTCTCACAAAATTTGAATCATCGATTTGAGAAGACGAAGTGGCAGGCTTATTGTTTTTTTTTCGATTCGATGATATTTGTTTCACTTTTAATATGGCCTCTATAAAACTAACGCTGAACCATACCTACATACATATCTCATAACAAAAATAGTTATTACTACATCTAACTAAGAATGTTTTGACTCCCATCTGGTTAATGAACAATTAACAAAACCATTCATTTTTAAAATACAGTATTAACGTAATGAAAATAAGGTTGAAGGACTAAATTCTTGACTATAATCAAAGTCGGATGTCAGTCGTATGAAAGAAAATCATAAACTCTCTGATTCATTCCTGGAGAAATAACAAAAGAATGACGTTTCACATAAACTCAACGTTTTGCTGTATCATGTTTGAAAAACTAATTTCACGAATACTGAAGAGCGGACAACGGATTTTGAATGATAATGTAGGTACCGAAGTATTTGTCAAAGTCCGTTGTCCGCAGTACGGTCAGGTCGGTTTCACTGAAGTTTTAAAGGGTTAAAGGAACTAACAGCCTTATTAAGAATTTAGTGGACCAAACACCTTCTAACTGTGTGCAAGCATCACATGACTTTTCCCGCCCAAGATGTAAAATACAATCGACAACCGATTTAATATTTTATTTCATCGTACAATCTGCCACCGCATATAACAGCATGCACATTAAAATCGTGTTTACATTAATCATATACATCAAGCTTTTCCTTTTAGTTTAAATCATTGTCAAATTCATTTTGCTCTCACATGTCCGGCCTCATGTGCGCAAATGTCTTGCGGAAATCTGAATGTTGTAGCTTTAGCATTGGCATTTTTTATATTATGATTTGTTTTTCGAAAGCATTTAGTACTCATTTGTCTGACGATATGTTTTTTTTTATACTCGATTATAGAAAAATAGCTTAAATCCTAAGGACTCACCAGCTCATCGTAGTAATTCGCAATATGCGAATATATCAGCGAGTCGTAATCCATTGTCGCCTCCACACTGTCACTTACACTTTTACGGTAAACAAAACTTTCAATGAACGACCACAGCACAAGTTATCACTGATTTTTTATACTAAGACTTTCCAATGAAGGTGAATGGTTGAATGGTTGGAATAGCGTATGTTCCCCGTGCGTTCCGTCGATATAAGACGCATTGGCCGGCCCAACTGACGTACAAACGCCTGTAAAGCTAAATTAAGACCAAATTTTAAACACAAATCTTTGATGTTGTATGGTATGTATAGAGATGTTGTTACCGCGTATGACTTGGGCGTATTGTTCCGATGTGATTGGAAGATCAATGGTAGGTAAGAATAAATTCTTGTTGCGTGAATTAGTGTCTCTGATTTGCGAATGCCATGTTTTTATGAAGTATTTCGACGTGTTGTGACGTTTGGAACAGTTGGTGATGTTTATGTTTGGCATCATAAAACATTTTTTCTTTTACTCATCAGTGCCAGATAATAATTTTTTGTGGCTATAAATAAAAATTTTGAGAAACATATTGTAACATTCTGCGACTCAAATTGCGCATTTATAATCCACCACATCTTTCAGAAATATACACCAGACTTAAGCGATGATTCCGCTTGTTTGAAAAAATTATAAATTGACACACCAAAACCTCCCTTGTCACACTTCAACAGCGCCACTAAATCCCGCTCGAGGAGGAAGCGAGTTATAGCGTGTGCCAGGCTCGTGAGTTACTTCAAACATGTTGGTCTGTTTTATAATTTCTACGGAAATTTTAATTCCGATTCATATATTGTTAGGACTCGAGTGCAACCGCTTCGCCCGCTCTTAGTGGCTTTATTTACTTTTTAATTTACGTTCGTATGGAAAAGTTGCGGTACGATTTATTCACGAATAAAGCGGAAATAGAAAATGTCTTTTTGTAAATAAATCGTTTGTTTTGATTTTGTTTTTTTTTTGTGGAATGTGGGTTGAGGGAAGTCTTAATGAAATGTGGATAAGTTACGAGTATAGATATACATACGAGTATACATAAACTATGAATGGAACTATGGATGAATGGATAGAATATGTGTTTAGGTGGCAAGAAATACATGAAAATAGTATGTTTCATTTAGCTTTATTTCTTTTAGTATGCTACCATTATTTTCGTATCATTATATGAGTTTCTGTATCTACTTACTCCGTGGACAGAAGAATTACTCATCCGGGAGTCATCAAATCGTACGCAAGTGGAGCTTCTATTTTTTATCTTCAATGCTCAGTAACGATTACTTGATTTATGATTAGGTGTAATTTACCTAGCCATTTCCCAACTATGTTGGGTCGGCTTCCAGTTTATCCGAATGCAGCTGAATACCAGTATTATAAATGGAGCGACTGCCTAACTGATCTTAATCCAGTTAGTGGACCATCAAACTAAAAGAAATTCTCCATGGGACCAGCATCGTAATCGCGGTGACACCACCGCATTGAAATTTTGTTTTGGACACCCCATTTAAAACTCGTCCTAAAAACCTACCATTTTGCGTGCAAACATATATTTATGATGGTTTTCGGTACTTTTTCTCGTTATCTATAATTACCTGTCCAGATTTATTGCATGTTTCTGTATAAACGTTTACACCGCGACTGTGAAAAAGTCTGTAACGCAGAACCGCATGCGCAGTTAAAATAAATAACTTTAGATCGCGTTGAATGTTGTTCTAATAGATAGCATCTAAACAACTGAGTTTTGAATTTACGCGGTCAGTATTTTTTAGGGTTCCGTAGCCAAATGTAAATAAAAAACCGAAGATCAGGTAATTTCGCCATGACGTACTTTGTCTGTCCGAATTGCACATATCCATTTTATTCGGAGACTATTGGCACTATATCAATGAAGAGAAGGTTTATACTGTGCACAGCTAAACAATAGTGTTCTGAAATTACGATAAAAATAGTTAGGGGTGGCTCTCCCCATGAAAGTAACAAAGGGATAAAAATAAATTGCCTATCTTTACCAAACTTACTTAAAAATATGATATTTCTAAATTAATATTTTTTTTTGTTATTTTAGCAAACGCTGTCTAAGATGTAGGATGCATACGGTTTCAACCTCAAAAATAACTTTGATTTTCACAGTTTTTTTTTTTTTTTTTTAAATATTCTAATATACAATGCTATCACGTGTACCAACAGCACGTATGTCGTAGAAAACATCCCGTCTACGGAACCGTTCACTATTACGTGTTCATACTCGCACTTGGCCACTTTTTCTGGTTTGTTTCAGAATGCGTCCGATTGATAGGTTGTTTAAAATAATTATGATTCGTTATGAAAACTAGTCTAGATATTTTTGAACTACGTTTCTGTTGCTCTGTATATGTTTATCTTGATTTCAAGTATTATTTTTGTTAGCACTGTTATTAATTTCATAATATATTTCCTTGCTGAATGTTTCAAATGCGTAATTTCATTTAATTTTATAATCATGGCTGTAAATTGACACAATATGTAGGTTTCTTTAATTGTAAATCAACATAAGCACTACGTTCTGAAATACAATTACAACGTCGTTTCCACACGAAACCATGCAAAAAGATATCGCAGCTTCCCGGCCAGCTTAATAACACTAAAAGAATTATCACCCACATTTTCACGACCACCAGACTAGAAAAAATCTCAACCAAAATGCTGCGATATATATATGTATATATATCCCAGATGCGGCTACAAATGTATTATAACGGCGACAGAAGAAGTATGTACAGAAGGTATAGACAATAATTATGATACGTTACAAGAAGTGCTCTTTTTTGTTTCATCATTGGTCGACTATTTTAAGTTAGGTTTTAATCTTGCTCATTGGAAGTTTAGGTTTTGAGGTGCCTCTTAGCATAAGAAACAAATTAAAAAAAATACGCGACGGAACTACTGCAAGTTCAAGCACTCGGAATTTCTTCCGACTAAACATACAAAAATGCCAATGAACGCACAATGCAATATCTTAAGAAAAATCTTATTTTATTTTGTACGAGCGAACTCTCCACGATTCGCTTGTTCTTGTAATGTCAACGTCAGTAGCACGCTATGCACCCCGCGGTGACGGACAATGCTCTGCCGACAGGCAGATGACAAGATGTCGTCTCCGAAGCTAACCACCCACGGTGATAATGAATAGTAGGACTACTGAAGCGAAAGGAGTAAATAGGATGTCATTTTTAAAGAGGCCAACTTTGTGTAACTATACCAATGATAAACAGCTTTTAAAATAATTAGTGTGAGACTAAATTAAAACTCAAGAGTTTTCCCATGATATTAAGGCATCTTAGTTGTAAGTTTGAAAGATAAGTATAACATAACATTACGCCTATAATCTCCGAAGGGTTAGGCAGAGGTGTACCTGTCTCATGTAATAGGGGACGAGCTTATTGCCATCAACGGCACACATCCAGACTCTGCGGCTGCTACTGAGTAAATCCCGGTGGAAAACCCAATAACACTTTGCCCGACCTGGGAATTGAACCCAGGATATCATGCTCAGCAGTCACGCTTGCGACCACTAAACGAACGAGATACTGAATGCCAAAAGGGTCAGTATTTTTGCCTCTTCTTATTTGAAAACTTGCTTCAAGCCGAAGAAAAAGTTGAAACAGACAGGCCTTCTGCAAACTCCCTACACATAACGACTATGCAACAAGCAAAACATTCGCAATATAAAACGCCCGCTAAGCCGACGCTACATACCGCATCGTGGCAATTTATTGCACTGTGATCGCTGTACGCGGTCTGGCAACGCATCGTCCAACCACGCGGCGGCTTAGGAAATTGTGGATGTGCGATTTTATAATCGCTGGCTTTAATCGGGAGTGTGTAACGGTCTTTATAGGATGTGGTTTGGCAGTTAGAGGAAGCAAGATGTTGGAAAATGTATTCGAGTTTTTTTTTTACTTTTGTGGCTGTGGAAATCAGTTGAAAATAATAGAGGGGTACTTTATGTTTTTGGTAGATGGAAATCAGACTGCAAGGGCGGAAATGATTTTAGCAAAAGTCTTTCAACTAAAAATATATGAAAGGGCAATGTAAAAACCCATTTATTCAAAACTACAGAGCTACAACGCTCTTTTGGTGCTGGACTGGCGTTGTCAGGGAGCGTTGCTAATAATCATCGTGCCTTTTGTTGTGAAATGCATTGTAAAACAAGTTAACGAAGTTAGTTCCGATTTTCACCTTTTTCCAAGAGCTATGTAGGTACTGCTATAGAGTATTTAGCGTAGAGGTTGTAAAAACGGTGATAATTACATAATGGTGTATTATTATTCCATAACTAGTAAAGTTGGAACATACACACACTACCACTTAAAATTATTTAATGGAACAAAAATGTTTTCTCAAAAACGTAGTGTGAAAATCTTATCTTTCGTTTCACAGATGCTATCTTTTAAATCACACGTGAGTCTGAACGTGCGACATCCGCTCCAAACACGTGGACACGTGGACGTCGTAAGTATTTATACACTCATTAAGAAAATGTTCCGTGTCGATATCTTACGCCCTAATCATCTAATTTTACTACGATTGGGGTAATTTGCTGCATCCGTTTGGATGTCAGTGAGTGAATGAATGATAATGTCTTTATAGTCTGTTAATGAGTTATTGAAGTGTTATCGTTTACCTCTGTGGATGCTCCTATGGTTGCAAATATGAGGAAGAGAGAATAATATTCATCATCATCATCTTCCTGTCCTTGTCCCATGTTGCTTGGGGTCGACGCAACACGTAAGTGTCGTCCAATCTCCTCTGTCAACCGTGACGCGATCATTTACTACTTTTTCTTTCATATCTTTCTTCACTCAACCCACCGAAGAAGAGGGAAACAATCAAGACAATTTTAATATGAAGACTAACAGACAGATGTGTTGCTGGAGAGTACTGCTGAGGAGAAGAAGTGGTGAAACCACGACTTCTTCTCCTCAGCTAAAATATTAAGAAGAGGCAAAGGGCGAGACAAAACACTTTTGATGTTGATTGGTATTGTTGCATTGTTATTTGGCTTGTACGATATGTTTAGCAGAACTGTGACTGTAGGCACTTGTATAATTTTTTTTATAGCGGAAAATTCAGAAGTCTCGTGAGCATTATTTGGGAAAGCTTTGTCAATATCATGGGTACATCCAGGTAAGTTTTCTTTTAGATTTTCATTGATAATGATTAGTATTTTTCATTATGAAAATCAACAAACTTTACACGTTCTATAAGCCTTTTTTCGCCAAACCAATGAACAATTAAACAAAAATACCACCTTCATTGTTTCCTAAATCCAGTGACGTGCATGACCTGTTGCAGCTACAACTGGACCCATTCCAGTGTTTAAGTGAAATATAGTCAAATAAAACCATTGTAGTTATCATTTGTATTTTTCAATTCGCAACCATTCGGTGCCAAGTATGCGTAGGAACAGAATTGAATTCTTAAAGCGGTTTTTAAACAAGGATATTACGTGTTTCTCTGTTATTGTGGTGAGAAATAGCGTTTCGGCATTGAAATTTTGTTCTTGTTGTTTTAGAATGTGGGAGGGATTTTTGTTCCTCTTAAAGTAACTAATAAAGTTTTTGGGTTTCCAAGATTTTACCATAGTGATTCATAAAAGAAGTAAATTATTTCTGTCTACTCTCACTCACTCGCGAAATGTGGGTGTACTATTAGGTACATCTCTACCCAACCCTTCGGGGCTTACAAGCGTGATGTTATGACTTATGACGACGTCCACTCTCGGGTAAAAACTCTCAAGAATCTTTGGATAGAATGGGTAAACATTGTTACGTTAAACCACCTACCAACGCTAGCTCTCTTTTGTACCAAGTTATGAAGCCCAACTAAACTGAACATTGCGTGAGAAATATCACTCAAAAACTTCTCACACTATTACAAGGATTGAATTCAACAACATTTTTAAACAGCAGTAATTCATATAGCTCTTTGGTGTGAAAATTGTTGCCTTTTTATTTGACGGTTTACGAGTGAAGTAAGCACGAATATTAAGCTTTGTGAGTGAAAATTTTATTGTTAGGCCGTGTCGTTATTTTGCGGAATTCAGTGATGGTCGTTTGTGGTTTTTATTATTTTTTTGTGCTGTTTAATATGAAAGATTGAAAATGAAAGCTACATTCAGGAAAAATATGACAAACTAGCTTATGCCCGCGGCTTTGCCCGCGTGGAGTTCGGATATTATCCCACGGGATCGTACTACAGGGACAAAAAACCTATTTGTTAATCCAGGTTATAAACTATCTGTGTACCAAATTTCATTCAAATCCGTTCAGTAGTTTTTGCGTGAAAGAGTAACAAACATCCATACATACAAACTTTCGCGTTTGTAATATTAAGTAAGGATTTGTCAGATTTTTTATTGAAGAGTCGATGTTTATAGGATTGGTTTGATTGACTCTACATCGGTGGTTCAAAAATACAGAGGACTAAGGCAATGTGGTAGTTAATTGATAGCCTAGTGTTGTGATCGTTGGATAGCCAAGTCATTAGGCCTCGAGTTCGAACCCAAGACCACTACGCACCTCTGCTTTTTCGGAATCATGTGTGTGTATAATTAGCACTTGCTTCGGTGAAGGAAAAAAACGTGAGGAAACCAGTATGCCTGAGAGATATTTCTCGGCGGCATGTAAAGCCAAGTCAGAGGCCCATGGGCGGCATAAAAAAGTCTGACACCAGGTTAGGCACTAAAGACGAAAAAAAGATTTAATTTACGTTATTGGTTGATGAAAAAGTCAAAAATGATCTCGCTGTAGAATTGGTATGGACTTTGAAAGCGATTATAACATTGCCTAGGTACTCCGGTTATATTTTTATTACTTTCAATATTAGGACACTTATCCTCCATATTAGTATGTGTTGTTTTTTTTTATTAAAACCGATATTTTTACATGTTTTAATTAATTTCTTTAAACAAAGCTTTGTGGGTGGCAGTCCTTTGAGTTCAATTCTGATGAGTTATGGTGGCGAATGAATATTAAAGAAAGTGTTTCATGATACTGAAATAGAAACCGTTATTTATGGGCTACAGATTATTTGATATTATGGTGAAGAATGGGTTAGATTCGTTGTGGTTCGGTAGGGGGCGATATTTTTATTTTGTTGTTATTATTTTGGATAAACAAATGGGTGATTCTATGGTCTTCGGGTTATTCTCTGATCTTTTATTTATTATTTGGAGAAACATGACCTTTTGTATGTATGTTTTTATAGCTACGTCAGTGCTACAAGGATATTTTGCATCACTGTCAATATCACAGTTACCTTTATTTTAGTTGCAATGAGGCTGCTGATTGGCTGCCACAAGTAAAACAGCTTTGAAAAAACTGTGTTGTCATTTGGCAAGCTATTATTGAATGTTGACTTAGGAAACTTTTAAATAAACATGTCCATAATGAATATAGCTTTCAATAATCCATCAAAATTCTTTCGCAATCTTCTACAACACAAATAGACATTATCAAACTAACCACGTATTTACATAATATTTGTATGATTTGACAAAACTCCACGTACGCAAATAGCATGTGTGTGCTCGCCTACGTTCTCGAGTCAATTCCTCAGAGATGGCTTCGAGCTACCGACTTAAATTTACCTATGAAAATATTATACTTACGGAATTTTATATACGATGGTGAAATAGGTCGTGGGGTTGCGAGTGATCGAAGTTTGGTTAGTGAAGATGAGAGATTAATGTGATCATATAAAGTAAATAAATTAAAAAGTGAGTCACCCGATTAATCTGAAAAATACTGCTAAGTAACATTATCTGTCAACAAGTATTGCTATTCAGCACATTTTTTAAAGGAATCGAGTGAATTAGAATATGAAGTAAGTCAAGGCCACAGTCGCATTACTAAATATTGTAGCTTTCGGCCAGATATTGACCGCAACTGACTTATTTAAATCACCTTATCTTCTGAATGTAAAGTCAGTCTTTAAAATGAGCTCAACAACCGACGTTAATGACCTCAATGGATTTAATGTTTGTTTTTATTACATGTCCCATTTCAAAACCTATTTATAATATCGCTCAAACTTTAATCCCTTTTATTCTCAAACAGCACGTTATACATGTCGTTTCTTCTATTTTAAAAAGATAAACACGGCTATAGCTTTGATATATTTAGCCCTACCAATTTAGCTAATGAGAACTGATAACTATAAATTGTGGACTATTTTTGGGGATACCCGAAGAGAGTATAAATAAATGACGACGGGAGTGGTGGAGGAGCGTCCAGTTTTGGGGTCGCGGGTCGATTCCCGTTTCGGGATATTTAGCTAGATAACTGTAAGGTCACGTGACTAGCGCTATTCACGCTAGTAGTGGCATTAAACATCCCTATATTATGGAGATGTGGGAGTGAGAGAGTTTATTTGTTTTCCATTAGGTATATGGTGTAAAATTGGGAATAAATACTGGTATTCAACTGGATTCGACTAGGTAAAAAGGCTAGGCAGATGATAGTGTAACATAAAGTTTACTTATGTATTTGCCATTAAATTGTCCGATTGATGTAAAAAATTTATCGATCAAAGAAAATTATCAAGTTAGGAGAAAACGCACAATTCTGTAGAAGTACGAAATAATTTTACGTATGTTTAATGTGTCGCATGAATAGTAGAAACTCAACTTCAAAAGATTTTCCGGTCGTTAACTGAGTAGTGTCGAATTTTAATAGGGGTCATAAATTATTTTCTATGAAAAATGTTTCCATATTTACTAAAGTCACTTCATCTTACAGACACTTTTCAGATTTTTTAACGCCCACACATAAAACTCAGTATGCGCTAGATTTAAAAAAGAAAAAGTATTTATTAACAAACCATGGGCTTTTGAAATGTTTACTAGTTATACAGAAATCAATTGAAACAGACCCATAAAGTTCATAATTACTCATTTTAAATGTGAAAATTACACAAATTGGACTTTACCAACACCAAACTTACAATTTTAATAAACTGTAGCTTAGCGGTTTAACGGTCGACCACTTTTCAACCTTAATACCAAGGGCACAAAGGTGAAAAGTGGACGACCGGCTATAAACGCGGTACTACTTACCTAACTGCGCAAAAAGATATAGTAAATCTATTTTCGAATCACAAAATATACACAGCACGTCATGTTCGGGTCCATATTATAAACAGACGGGAAAAGTTAAACAAAAAATTGTTCATCCCGAAATTTTCTCCATAAATCATTGGGTGCGGTAAAATTTTATCTCAACGATTTATTTATACCTACTTTCGGGTATAGGGAATATTTTACGACAAAAGATATATAGTAATATGGGAACGTATGCGTGTCTGTCCTTTCTGGGATGCGCATAATAATGTATGGACTAAAAACTATTTCTGCTTGTATGTACGTCTGTCCGTAAGGAACAGTTTAAAATATAATAAAAATGAAAAATGTCAGAGCTACTATAAAAACACAGTACATGTAAGTTATCATATTCTATGGAAAAACAACTAAAAAGTGACTACAAGTTATATCGTTAAATCACATAAAGATAAAAAAAAACCATTTGTCATTCGATTTAAAAAAAAAATGAAGAAATGCTTTGGCGTGACCAGAGAAAACTGTACATAAAGAAAAGTGAAATTCTACAAAGGAGACCTTTGCCCACTATCAGTATTGGGGAGATGGGTTGATAAAAAAGCAACGAAAAAATGTAACGAAACTAGTACAAGCTTTAAATGAAAGAAAATGTAAAGCAACTGTGTGAAGCCATGTAATTACACCGCCTATAAAAGAAGTGCCAAAATTTTACCGCGCAATAAATACGCATTACTGGGACTATTTCGCATTTAGTGTGCACCGCTCTTATATTCTGTGGTGCAGATTTTTTACTCATGTGACTGAGGGCAACTTTTGAAAAGGACTTTGATGACTGAAGCGAAGACCGATAAAAGGATCAAAATGAAAATTTTTAACTTAAATAATAATAATAATAATAATCAATTCGTCACATTATCTCCGGGTGTTCTCGTCTAGCTAACGGTGAGTACTTGCATAGACACAACCTTGTAGCCAGGATTATCCACCAGCAACTTGCTCTAAAATACAACCTTGTGGAATCGGAGGTGCCGTACTATAGGTATGTGCCCGACCCAGTTCTCGAAAATGGCAATATCACACTGTACTGGGATCAATCCATCATCACTGACAGGACTATTGTGGCCAACAAGCCTGATATAGTGGTGGTGGATCGATCAGAGCGGCGCGCAATGATTGTTGACATAACGGTCCCGCATGACGGGAACCTCGTGAAAGCCGAGAAAGATAAACAAATCAAGTATCTTGACTTGGCTCGCGAGGTTGTCGACATGTGGGAAGTGGACACGGCGATCATTGTGCCGATAGTCGTTTCAGCCCATGGCTTAATTGCCAAGAGCCTCGACCAATACCTGAGGAGGCTCTCGTTAGGCGGCTGGATCAAGAGCTTGATTCAGAAAGCGGTACTCCTGGACACGGCTCGTATTGTTAGGAGGTTCCTCTCTCTGGAGCCCTGACCGCCGGTAGCTTGGACCCTGTTCCCGATACCGGTGGGCTACTATTTTTTATATTTTTAAATGTTTTTTTTTATAGGAATATTTAAAAATGTAAATAAGTAAGTAAGAAAAATAAATAAAGGAAAATAATAATAATATCGCTGGACATTACACACAGCGCCATCTAGTGCCACACTAAGCAACGAGGCTTGTGTCGTGGACACTAGATAGTTGATATACTACATAGATACTTTTTGTTTGTAAATACATACTTATTATACATATAAACATCCATGACTCGGTAACAAATGTCTATGCTATCACACAAACACTTGCTCCTACCGGGATTCGAACCCGGAACCCTATGAACGTAAGGCAGCCTCACTACCGCTGCGCCATTCGGGTCGTCAAAATGACTTCGTTAAGTTAAAATTAAGCGCATTATAGTGGACTACCTAACCAAAAATAGGTATGTTGAACGTGAGCATGTTTTTGTTTTCAAATGATTTGAATTGAAATGCTTCTTAACCCTCATCATATAGGTGAAGAGGGTAAAGAAACATTCCAAGGATCTGGTTGCTGGTTCAATTGTATTTTCTTCAAAACCCTTCAGAACGACAGCAGCATACCCCTTGTTACAATCACCATTACTTCCTCATACTCCGAAATACGCAGCCAATTTCTTCTTAACAAAAATTCGCAAGCGTCGCCGGGGACCCCAACATACTTAGACTACGCGGCATAATGCGAAAACGGCCGCACGCGCCCGATGTGTTAACCTCATTATTTATGAATGCTGTTATGGGCTCAAAATTTCTTACGCTTGAATTATTTAATCTGCTTTTCCATTACTGTTTCGCTAAAATGACACAATTTATATTCAGAGAGGACGCTCAGAACTCAGGAGTATGGCTTTATGGAAAGATTAGGGATGAGACCAAAAATTAAAATACGTTACGTTCGCGTATCGTTTGCGTTTCGTCTCGGTTTATGAGGATCGTTCACGAGCGTGTGAATGGGATGACGTGTGCTAATCATAAAATAATATTAAATCTTGATCTTCTAGCCGATTATGAATTTTCGTCTGTATCTGCGTTCTACATATTCTGTTGGTGATGAAGGTTGTTTAGAAGAAACTACCCTAAGATCGCCCTTTGTAAATTCATAATTGATTTAAACTTTAACTTAATCTGCATTACAAATGTGGTGAACAACGAAGTAGTAATTTTTGAAGGCTCTTCGATGTAATTTGGCACTACGTTTGGGTTCTTTCACCATAAACGACTGCGACTATATAAGAAACATGTCTGTCACCAATTCGTGTGAACCACTGACATTTACAATTTTATAGCTTATTTCAAACAAAAGCTAATGACTATTACTTATGATTCTTCCAAAAAAACACCAAGACACCAGGCGAGTTGCGCCTAAACGCAAGCCTATTTAAAAAAACTTCTAAAAATCGTCTATTCTAAAGTGCACTTTAAAACAAGCAACGGTGCCACTTCACGCGTCCACATTTCGTATCAAAACAGTTGAGGCTCACGTCACAACACAGCACAAAGGTTCAGCAGCGCATTGTTGCTTTTAAGCACAAAAGCACGTTATAACGTACAATAGAATTAACCGTTAATTAGCATTTTCGACAAAACAGCTAAGATTTTCATAGTTCTGTTAAGGCTGTTTCATGAAACCTCGACTTCGTCACAAAGGGTTTGTATACTTTTACATACACGTACATACATAACATAACGCGTGTAATTCCCGAAGAGTTCGATAGAGGTACACATAATACTACACCCACATTTCGTCAGGTGTGTTTAAATCCCATGTAGTAGGGGGCCCGCCGGGTTTATACTGAGATATTCCTGATTAAAAACCCAATATTACTTTGCCTGACTTGGGTATGGAGTCCAAGACATGCTCAGCAGTAGCACTTACAAAATACAATACCAACGAGGTAGACATTGGTAATATTTAATTTTGTTTTATCACACCCCTAATAAATATAATGTCAATTTAGCCTACAAACAAGTCTCTAGAGAAATTAGCCACTCGCTAATATCCATCATCAATTAAATTGTTTGGCTTTCAATAAATTTTCCTTATTATTTTAACCGTTCTACCTCATTTTATAAAAGGCTAACCAACAGCCTAAAGTAAATTATTTCAACATCTATTTTTCATATTTTTTTTAATCCATTAACATGACAACCTGTCAGAATTGCGCATGCATAATATCAAAAAGGTTTAACGTCATAGTGAGGGTAGGTGTGATATTAACATCTCGCTGCGGCCCGGGTCGGGTGGACCACATGTGTACTCTGCCACCTTTTTATATCGCACATATTTAAGGGTTAAGGAAAATATAGGATCTATCTGTTGTGAATAGAATATTGGAAAGTGTTAGCAGGTTATTCTGAAAATGTATTAGTGAGGCTCGGTTCTTAAACCACAAAAAACTCTTAAGTTTTTTTTTTTTTGTTTAACTTAAATTACTTCCTGCTTTTCTACGTCAGTGCATTGTATGAATTCGATAAACTTAGCAATATCAACAGTATTTCACCTATTAAACTGAACGCGATCAGTTCATCTTAATCGCGTTCAAAAGCTGTCATATCAGTGTCAACAATACTAGAATAATGACACTGATAGCTCTTGTACGGCGTTTAGATGCGCTGATCACGTTCAGCAATAAATATAATTTACTTAGTTCTGGATATTATGTTAACTTCAAACGATTGACATAAATGAAGAAGTTTTTATTCAATAAGCGCTTAACACATTTATAGATTTGTGCTGTAAAAATGCCCAAGAACGTATCCTGGAGAGTATATTGTATGAATACATGTATGGACATAAATAAGTACACAGTTACGTTTTCGGATGACAGCGATGTGGAGAACGCATCCTGTTGTTTATTTAGTTAGTTTATATTTAGTTACTTAGTTCATTTTATATAAATTAGTATTTTTTTCGTAAATATTTAGTGTTGATAATTTTAAACATGGAATGCAAAGGGGGAGGTCTTTGCCCAGCAATGGTACAGAGTAGGCTGACAAAAAAAATCCTATAAGTAGCTGTACACAGTTAATAAAATACTAAATGCATAGGAAGGTGTAACCTACGTCTAGGATTTAAGTTTTAAATTAATAACTACTAAATAACACAACTGTTTATTGTAGGTATCATTTTTAATTATGAAACTTAAGTAATTTGACCTAACTCAAGTTTATACTAAACTCATTATACATAATACAATTTATTCCCTTAAATAAAATTAACTTAGACGAGGGCTGAATACGGAGCAGCGGTTAATTTAACATCTCGGCTTTAAATATAACACAGAACCATTGCTTTTGCTTCAACTTGAATATTATACCTTTGTTTTTGTACCTTAACAGAAATTAAGTTTTAGGTTTAAGGTATGATTTCCTAGAAAGATTTTATTTTATTTTTATTAATTATGGGACAATAAACAGCTACAATATAACATGTCCACAAATGACAATAATATAGGTTCTTAATTAGTATTAACAATATTGCAGCCCACTACATTATCCGCATGTTATCAAAAATTGAGGTTAGGTAAAAATTGCCACTAGATAAGCGAACTATCTGTTTATGAACCTAAACCATGAGCTAAATTACTTTGAAAGTTGTATAGAGTGAAACATAGCTTTTGTGTGATTCATTTACAAACACAGGGACTTAAACCCACACATACACACGCATACACAAAAACACACATACACATGCACACACACACATACCCAAGCACACACACACTCACACACATAATCTATTTTTATGCTAATTTTGTCTTCTTAAATATGATAAATTTGTTATAAATATTTTTCTCTTTTTGTTATGGAAGAGCAGAGTCTTCTAACACAGGCATTGTTTGCTGAAAAGAAGGCTCCAATCACAAACTAATTGTGTAATTTGGTTGAAGAAATAAACAATTTTGAATTTGAATTTGAATTTCGGTTTTTTTTTTACATGAATTTATGAAAGTCGGTTTGTACGGGCCTAAATTATGAGCTATTTTGTATCTAACTTATCCATACAATGAATGTTTTATTACAACAGTTGGAAAATCGTATAGACAGACGTATACATTATTTATAGCTGTTAAATGATTCATGTAGGTTGACGACTTATATTTAATTTTCGTCTTTCATTTTAAAGGTCAAAATTAATGCGAGTTTGGTTATTTATTTTCATTTATAAAAGATACAAAGATTGACTTAATGTCTTAGGTATTTTGTACCAGTCATCGTTGATCCGTCCCAAACAGAATGCCAGTGTGGAGCTGCTTTGCAGGACATGCCGCACCCACTGCCCTGCCTATCCTGCACAACCGCATGTACCCTTCAGGATCGAATTCCATTGTAGATGATGACCATATAAAACAATTCTTTATGCTTACCCCATGAAAAAAGGTAGTATGTTTATCTGTACATTAAAGTTTTATAAAAATATACTAGACTTACCCCTGGTAGTGTCCGTTTCTCATGTAGAGCCGTTTGAGCGCTGGACGCGCTCTCCGGATTAAAGTATGTTAAAAATGCACACCCTGTAACAAAAACAGACCCAATGTTATTTTACGAAAAAGGAAATACGTGATGAAAACTATTTATGTCTACGCACTAAACAGTAACATTATTATACAAGATTATGTGACATATTTAAATAGTTATGTTGTATAGTCGAGCTCCCTGTAAAAGTTCCTGACTGGAAAATAATTATTTCCACACGTAATAGCAGTAACATCACACATGAATCTTTTCAACTTTGTCTGTAGATGATGTCAACAGCAACAATACAATGACAAACCATATCGTACGATACCTTCCATAGACTTTAACGTGACCTAAACGTCACGTAAATTAGTACAAATTCGAAATATATCATACATCTATCTTATAAATTTTGCGACAAGAAAAAATATTTTGGCCCAACCGAATATAAGACGTAACGTGTAGAACCAGTTACAAAATTATTTTCTTTTCTTTCATTCGTGAAAAAACTACATCAGTTGTTTCTGTCAAGAAACCAACAGTTTTCTTTTTTTTATAATTATTGTTGTGGAATACCACAAATAATTAATACATGTTAACCAATAATTAATGTTAACCTTGTTCCAGAGAAGAGTATATTCCTCGACGTAAGCTAATACACGTGGCCTGTAATCAACCCTACATCATCGAATTAGCAATAATTCAGTATCGTGACAGTTCATTATAATTGCCTCTGTTCAGTTGTTGACACACTGTGTAGTCTGTGTATGGATCGGAGCTAAGGTGGGCCACAGAGTAGCTGTATTCAGTAGGACTATTTGACAGGTTGCGAAGGGCGGTCGTGCAGGAATTGTGTGCGTGGTATGACTTAACAAAGGCTGAATTACAGGCTAAGACTAGGTTAACAATGTCGTAACTTACAACAATAGAGATTTAAAAGAGTCATAGATCGGACATTGGAAATATTTTCATTAAATAATTTTGATCCCGATCATTTTCAATTTTGACACGAATGCTACGTAAAAAGCGGGCAATTGACACTAGACGGAACGATTTGTTACTAAGTAGTTACAAGTATTGGATAACGATTTTCTTCGTCCTGTCCTGTAAATATTTGAATGTCTTTGCTTAAAACAAATGAACATGTCAAGCATCATCGTACATCATCATCAGTAAGCCGTTTCCTTTAAAACTTATTACTACCTGTTAGGAATCGCAAAAGTACTTTGATATGCAATTTAGCTAGCAGTAAGTGATCAAGTAGCCTAATTGATTTAATCTCGTCAAATCCAAGCATAATAGTATTTCCACGGGGCAGAATCAGACCAGAGAATCCTTCATCCAAGATTTATGTCCAAACAGACTGCTACATGAAAACGATACCCGACACCCAACTTAACGTAATCTCCACAAACACAATAAAAAATTAAAATTCCGCTGCAGTTTGTCGCGTCGAAAATGGCAGCTGATATGTGTTCAGATTACAGGCGGAGCGTAGCTTTATTTGTAGGCGACGATGTCGGTCGAATAGGAATGAACCGATCGTATTATTGACGGCCCGTTAGACGTAAGTGCAACGTGCTGATGTACATACGTACTAAGTTGAGAGGTGGGCAGTGGAAGAAATATGAAATGTTGGTTGTGTTTCTTGACATGAAAACTTTTAACTGGAATAAAATTAATGAGTTTGTGAGTGTTATGAAAGCTGTTAATAACCACGGAACAGATACAGCTGCGTTTTTTTTTTTAATTCTTAATAGGCTCGCATTTGGCCGCAACTCGCCTGATGTGAAGCGATAATGCGGCCTAGGATGGAGCACGCTTGCCTAGAAGAAACCGATTCACTTGAACTTGGAATGGATCCGGATTATAAAGATTAGGGAAGCGAGAAGCCGGCAGTGAATGTAATTTATAGGTGTGGTATTTTTTAAATCAGTACAAAATTAAATAATGAAAGCGATTGTAATGAGAGGTGCTTTTGTCTTTTGAGGACAAACTCATGTTTGTAAATCAGAGAATGGACTGGGATCAGAAGTTTCTCTGAACAGTTCCCTCACAAAAA
This sequence comes from Standfussiana lucernea, assembly GCA_964057025.1. Classification (NCBI taxonomy): domain Eukaryota; kingdom Metazoa; phylum Arthropoda; class Insecta; order Lepidoptera; family Noctuidae; genus Standfussiana; species Standfussiana lucernea. The sequence continues at coordinate 15,898,892 of OZ059794.1, forward strand.
ATCTAAAACAGACTGGAATCTTGAAGATCGAAGGACATTATAACACAAAAAAGCATACTCAAAAAGAAACAAGAGCATCTGTACAAAGTGTTGATGTTGAATATAAAACGCTTTAGGCAATTGTCACTTGTCCCTAATAACCATTATTTTTACACAAAAACGAAATTCACAAAATCTCCCAAATTTATTCTAAGCCCGCTACTAATCACAAGATTCCCTCCCAAAAAAAAGAAGTAACAAAAGAAACGCCCAGTGATAACACAAGCATCACTTAATAATTTTGCGAGTCTCCTCCGCCGGGACACAGAAGATCGTACTGTCATGTAACGCGTCCCGGCCATTTGTCTACGTCACATTTTAAAAGGGCAGACTGCAGTGTGTTTGTATACTATGTTCAGCTGTATAGTAATGGAGTTTTATGTCTGTTGGAGTAAATAGGTTTGTATAGAAGTGTTTGGATACATCCGCCGGAATTGGTAAAAGAAAAGGTTTTGTTGATGTTGCAGACGTGTTTTTTCTTTATTTAGCTTTTTCGGTCCCACTGCTGGGCTAAGGCTTCCCCCATTCCTTTCCTACTCTTTCGGTGTTTTGCCTTCTCTGGCCAATCAGTCAATATCGAGTTCAAATCGTCACATCAGCGTTTCTTAGGCCTACCTCGGTGGCGACGACCGTCTTCAGGCACCCACTGTGTGACGATTCTGGCCCTTCTGTCCTGACCTATCCTAAAAATAATACCCGCCCAGTCCCATTTTAACCGCGCAGTAGATGTATTTCAGCTAAAATTATAATAAAGATGTTGACTGTCTGGAAAACGCCAGAAAAATTAAGTCTTTGCACATCCAACATATAAACTAGATAGTCTTAAGTCTGCTAAGGTCTCGAATCCAACAGTATTGCTTTTTCTTTCATTGGTAAAAACGGGACGACAAGTTTCCTCTCTAAAATGTTACGTATCAAAATTCTCCACAAAATAGCACAATAAAACCCAACATTTTAATCCAATAAGTATCCCTTTAATTGAACGGGTACAAGCCTCAAAATTAACACCTAATAAGGAACCCGGAATGGCTCCATTACACAAAATAATCTCAACTTCACGGTTTCTTTACTCAAGCAACCCTAAAACCCTCTACCCAAACATTAACAAATAAACACAATTCAACCCTGCAATTAATACCAAAGATAATTAACGTCCTGTCCCAAAACGGGGACATTTCTTCACGAAAATAAACGAAAGGTTAACTTGCTAGCTTTAAAAATTATGACTTGGCAACATCGAATGGACCGGAAATGTATAGGCGCAGGAAATGAACCCGTTAGCGCAATCCAAGATGGCTGGCGCGGAAGCTGGGCAGCCGATTTATTCGTGTTGCTGGACCATAGCAGATGAAATGCTCCATTATGACGTATGGTAATGTGTTGCAATGCTTTTAAAGGGATAACTGTGATTTATAATATGTGTCGATATAGATTTACGATGGGTTTGGGATTAAAGGGTGGCTGTGGGTGTTTCGGTATCCGGTTTTGTCATTGTTCTTGAACTTAGTCGATCGTTGACGTTCAGGGTACGATATTTTTTCAATAGGATGTTTTTCTGAGTATGTGAAGGAAATCGACAGCATGGTTGGCGCAGTGGCTGAGCGATTGGCTGCTGCGTTGTGACTTTGATTTCCGGAAGGAACTCATATTTGTATGGCATATAGATAGTTTTTTCGGATTGAGCTGTTTGTGTACATGAGTTTAAATGTTTGTAAAACTCTCCCACGACACAGGAAAAAATTCTAGTGTGGTATAATGTAATAAAAAAAAAATAACTACATTTTCCCAGTGTTTGAAATCTTTTGGATACTAAAATAGTAATGGACTTGAAAAATTATAAGTTATATTATAACAAGCTTATTTTTTTTAAACGATGCGACGGCCGAAAAAATGTGATGACGATAATAATGGTATTAATGTAATTAAACCCTTTGACTATCTTATTTCCGTCTTACTAATAATAATTAATACTTAACTCTGTCAATTTCTCCTACTATACACGTAACTCCAAACATAACATCCAATAGAGCATACGGTCTCAAGGTATATTCACCGCTTGTTAGCGACGAAATGCAATTGACAGCTGTTGGGTGACATGACAAGTGCGACAGAGCAGTCAATCACATGCTCGGCGTGTTTTACGATTTTGAAAATGTTTGTTTTACAACTGTTAAAACGGTAATATCGATGAATTTTTGGAAGAATACGAGTCTTCGATATTTGTTGTGGACTTCTTAAGGTAACTCTTATCTTAAAATAAAGCCGTTAATGTGATCTGCTTATCCTTAGAACTTGTTCGATAATACCATCAGCCTCATTGCTTATATGAAGTGCTTTTGCTGACAGTAAGGGCCTGGTTTCGATTCCCACGTTGGGCAATCTATTATTGGGGAGTTCCATCAGTAATTTCGTTGTAGCAGCACGAAGTCTGAATTTGAGCTCGGGTGATGGCAATAGGCTCACCCCTTAAACATGGGACTCAAACATAACTGGCAAAATGTGGGTGTAAACTCCTCAGCCTAAGCCAAAGGAAAGCTCACGTCTACCAAAATTAACTCCACAAATTCATACATCCCAGAAACATAACCACAACTCCTGCAACAGCAGAATCCTGACACAATTTTGAATATCATTTCATTAGTTGAGCGGCTCGGAACAAATTAGTCTGTTTTGTTTGATTAAGCACAAAGCTCTGCTACGATATAATAGTCTTATTTTAATATTGGACTTGCACGTGCTTCAATTTCATGAGGTAGGTGATGTTCAAAGCATTTCGGAGTTTGTGGTTGAATATTTAAGTGGGGCCTAATTTGTGGTTTTTGTGATCTTTGTAAAATGTAAACAGATTTATATACGTTTCTTACACGAGCTTCGGCTTAGATATGTTCCCAACTCTTGGGCAATTCTAGGAATAACGCTTATTTAAAGTACGCTTTATGCCTTGATTACATGTACCAAATACAGTGGTGGGACAGTGGTAAGATGGAGAACTCAGCACTGTGCTTGTGAGGCGCATTCTGCTGAGTGTACTATCCCAATATTGTTCTCGATAAGACATTAGTCGATAACATCATGGTCGTTCATAAACGTCACGTCCTAAATGTTGGATTGACTGGCAGTTCATGTAAAAATAAAACCTGAGAATTTTTCGACCAATACGAGCCAGTCTTTTTCAGGTCTATTTTTTCAATGTCTGTTATTTTTATTTAGCTGCACTACCAGTTAAGGCTACTACATTTTGCACCTTCCCTTTACAACCTAAATAAAATAAACTACCCCCGAAAATAAATTGCACAAATTCGCGAACAACCTGCACATCTACGATAACAACACGATTTTGTATATAAACCGATTGTAGCGTATCAAATAAGCGCAGAAGCACGCGATTAGCGCCGCGCTAATTCACGCTGGCCGGTCGAATTTGCATCGACGCCGGCCGCAACGAACCACAGCCTGCTAATTAGTAGTTAGCCGCTTTTATTTCCGAGCTAGCGTTATCTAAGCCGCTGTAATCTGCTACTGTTACGCCCAGCCGTGCCTATGCGGCTAACATACGGTTTTTCGGTGTTTAAAAAAATCTTGTGGCGTGCTTTTTGTTTTGGTTTTTTGAGCTGGTGAAGCAGTATGGTCACTGGTTTGGTTTTTTACGAATAATTTAATGTAGGTGTGACATGCAGGTTTCAAAATGGATGCAGTAGAAACGTCAATCACTCTCAAAACGTTTTAATTTTTCTACTGCGACTCTCAACGGGATTGACCTAAACTATACCAATGTAGCTTTTTGATAGTTTCTGTCATTACACAATAGAGTTGTTTTTGATGCACAGAAAATAACAGAAATGCATGTTATTGCCTTACTCTAAAATAAAGCAAGCCACTTTCGAAAGTTGACTCCGTAAACAAGAGACTGAATAAGAGTTTCATAGTCTTAAAATATAAAGTTTTCTCTTTCAAATAAAGCTTGTGAAACAGGTAAACTACTGTTCTAATTAGTTTTCTTTGTGCACTCCATCTCCACAATATTCAGAACTACAGCCAGCAGTGTCTTAAATTCAAACTTCAACCACGATGAGTAAAATACTTAGTTTTGAATAATTCAAACAAATAAACATAAAGTTTTATTACCTCATAAAATACACTTAAAGATAAACAACAAGTACCAGCGCAATTATGGCTACCAAACAAAAGAACGCAAACAAAGTTTATTTTAATGAGAATATCCCTGACTTAAGAAATTCGAATCGTTAATGAGAAAAAAAAATCCGCGTATCCCGAACACTCGAGAAAAGTTTCCTTCCTTTAGAGACGAGTGAAAAGATGCAACGCTGCAGGTTCGCTACAAAATTATTCAATAAAAAATTCGTTCTAACTCTCTTTCGCTGACATTGAAAAAGCTGGCTTAAGAATTCGATTTTAAGGGTTATACCGGATCGTGAAGCGGTTGGGGTAAGATCGTTTTTTTTGCGAGCAAAAGTTCGCTTTCAAGTTTACATTGTTGTGTGAAATTAGTTCCAGTCGGATGTCAGAAGAGATATAAAGTGTATTCTATCTAGTTGGCCGGTTGCGTGCCGGCCGGCTGCCGGACGGTTTATTTGCATTGAAATGATCGGTCCGGTAGCCGATTAGATTGTCTATAGCTCGTCATCAGTTGTGTACTTTGGCAATATTGGTTTTTTATAGGGTTTGCGCACGCTTTGAATGGTGGGTGGGTTGGTATGTCAATAAGAAAGAAAGTAAAGTATTTATTTGGAAAGAGGAGGTAGATAAGTGGGTAGCGATGTGTCATGCAGAGTAATTCTAGACGTTTGTGTACCAACAGCAAATATCTTTATAGTAACTTTGATATAATTTTATTGGTACTTTGAGTCACTCTTGTCAACACATTGATAACAGTTTTTAGTCTCACCAAGTCAACACTTCCAGATTCCCATTCAAATAAGCAACAGATTTTTTTCCAACTTTCTTTAAAATAAAGATGAAATTCGAAATTTAAACTCCACTAAAATTTAAAAGTATAGTCACAAACGGCTTTATATTTCCCATTTAAGACGATGACAGCAAAAAATTGCGAAATTAAAAGTTCATAATACAGTTTTCTTTTGAAAATAATTCGATCTATTTGAAGGCGAGGCCGTCTTGAGGCGCGCCTTAACTAAAGGCACGATAGGTGCCTCGAGCGGAATTGCATTATCACCGTGTTTTAATTAGGTTTCTCGTGAAGAAATATGTATAAGTAGGGAGGTATATTTTCATAAAAGAAATATGGTTTTATGGCTTTGTAGGTCAGATTTTATTTGGATTACTTGAATGTATTTCTTACTGATGTGTTGTAGTGTATATTTATAATAAATTGTTTAAACTATTAGAATGTATAATTACCTAAAGAGTCCTTAAATAAACCACAAACAAAAGTGTAACATTACATCACGCCTATATATCGTAAAGGATTAGGTAGAGGTGTAGATAGAAGGAACACCCACACTTAGCAAGTAACGTTTCGGGTCCATGTATTGGTGAGCCTACGATTATTTCTCAAAGTATGTTTCATGCTTAACTCTGATTCGATACCTATTTCCGGTGATGAATTTGAAAACAACTATATAAAGTCTATAAACCAGCAGGTTTTATTAAATAAAAAGGAACCGACTAAAAACATGCAAAAGAAATCACCAAGTTGTAGTTAAAATATATCACAGTAATTACAACAATTCTTATACTGAAACGCGTTGAAAAACCTACTATATCAAGCTTACTTAAAGCAATAAGTAAAAAGGCACACGGGCCACTCTACAAAAGGAACTAGATTATCTAAGAATTCATTTCGCAACGTTTTCTCACACTCCATAAATTCTCGTTTTAGCCTTAACCTCGTTTGTCACTTCATACTCCATAGATCCTCATTCCAAATATAAAATGTTGCTGTCTTGTGGAACTTCGTAAATATGTATAAATGAGAATGTAATACTCGTAGGTACGTATATATCCAGTATAGGTTAGGTACTTACTTTGAGTATATAATATAACGTTTGATTCTTGGTAGGTTAGTTCAAAATATCGTATTGGCAAATACATATGTACATCTTCATGAGGGTATACTGGTTCTTTCGAGAAGATTACGTTTATGGACTAAATTAGATAGACTTTTGGACTCAAAATAAACATCGTTGTTAGCAAGCATCACAATCCCAAATCACGAGTTCAAAGTAAATGACAAACTCAAACAAATCTAAACCTACTAATATTATAAAGGAACTCTGTCTGTTCATCTGTTTGTCTGTTACCATTTTCACATCTTGGCGACTGAACTGATTTGGATGGTGTTTGGTGTTTGGCACACCAAGGGTAAGTACATAAAGTAACACATACATAACATCACGCCTGTAATCCCCGAAGGGTTAGGCAAAGGTGTACCTCATAGTACACGCACATTTCGCCAGTTATGTTGTAGTCCCATGTAATAGGGGGCGAGCCTATTGCCATCAACCGGGCACAAATCTGGATTTGAGCCACAGAGTCTGGATACCGTGGCTACTACTGAGATAATCCTGATGGAAAACCCCAATAGCACTTTGCCTAACCCGGGAATTGAACCCAGGACCTCCTGCTCAGCAGTCGCGCTTGCAACCACCGAAACGTAGAAAAGCCAGTAATTAATAAATAGTAATGTACATTCTATCATTCCCAACATTGCCGGCACATAAGCACAAATCTAATGAAGAAACTGCACTAAAACATTAAGAAAAGATTAAAACAAAAGTTGCAAGTAATAATCCCAAAGACACAGAATTAAGACATTTTGCCATTAGCACGTTAATTAATAGAGAATTCGTCGCTGAATTTATAGCAGTGCCCGGTCTACAGACAAATGAGGAGCTGCAAAAACTGTTTGGGATAATCTTGTTGAAGTTTATAGTGTTAAAGAAGTTTGTACATTATAGTAATAGACTCTAGGCTGATTATCTTTTGGTTAGGAAGTAACAAAAGGAAATAAAATGGATGTCTTGCTTCTGGACATAAATTCACACGATAGAATACCATCGATTCATAATGATGGTTTCAAAATCGCGAATTCTTGAAACGGACTATAGTTTACCGTCATTTTAGCTCATAAATATGTGGTAGCTCTAAAAACTCATAAATTAAACTAGAAATCCCCTAAAATCCCAGGTATTTTGACTTATCGTCATCCATAAATTTACCAACAATACAATCAAATGCAGTCTTCCAAAGCTCCGACCTACACAAAACCGCTTCAATAAACCAAAAGAATTTATATCCCCGAAACTACACACGTTCGTGACACAACATTGTAAGCCTCTAGTCTCATTTTTAATGTAAAAACAAAATTCATGGCCAGTAAAATATTATCCACAATCTTGCTGATCGGCCGTGGGTCGTACGTTCATTTGTTTATTACCCTGCATCGTCCAACGGCCTAAACTTTTTGCTGGTCTTTCCAACTAAATTCTTTCTTGGCAATTTGCACATAGCTACCTTGTTGTTTGCGTTTCCTTTCGGCGGCAGATTTGTTGGCTTTTTTACAACAGCGGCCAACGTTTTTCTTGTTTAATTACGTAATAATACAGTGGATTCCAGAGCCGGCAATTTTTGTGGGACTTTCTTTTAGTTTTTTTTTGTTAGCGTTTTTCCAGATTGAAGTTTTGACCGTCAACGTTTTTGTTTTCCTTTTTGGTATTGTTTCTGCTAATTTTATTTCTTTGATCTTGTTGAAATCAAGATTAAGGAAAAAGTTAATTATTAGTGACTTTTGTATATCGAAATGTCTGTTGTTAGAATGAAATCTTAAACAGTAAAAACTGAAATAACATAGCTGCATATTAGGAATACTCCATTATTCCTATAGCTCTATTATCTTATTTAAAAAAAATACTCAAAACATATCTAATGCCACACTATAATTTCCTAACACAACACCAAATACCTAAAGCTAAAGCAGAATCGCCAAAAAAGACCCCAAAAACAACGAAAATGCGGAACAAAAAGCGAGTATATCCGTGAGTATATCCGTACAGCGAAAAACACTAGGTCTCGTTCACACTATAGAAGCTACAGTTTCGGTAGGGGTTAATCCGTCGGTGGCCGCCTCGGGAATTACTATTCTTCCAGCGAACCCACGTGAAAAAAGTTGGACTTAAAAATTTGAAGTTGCATATTTTCCTGAAGGTAAAACTGAATGCTGGCTGAATAGAGATCTCGTGGATGTGGAAGATTTTAATGCAAATAAAATGTGGGGGTGGAATAACTGGGGTTGAATTTGTGATGCTGAGTTAGTGGACGGGAATTAAATTTAGTTTGAGTAGCGTTAGAAGGAAGGGTGTAAAAGTTTTGAATGTTTTCTTAACCCTAAGTACTAAAAGTCAAAGTGCTAAGCTAGTCGATACCAAGCCTTAACCACTCAATCGCATCGGTAATAATACTAAAATAATTGAATCGAGATTAATTAAAATAATTATAATTAATGATAATAATAATAATTGATTAATTATAATAATTGATCAATTATTAGCGTTTTCATGGGTCTACCCATGAAAACGCTTGAATGAACGAATTTATTATCAGAATGTAAAAACTGCCTGAAAGCAACTTGCGCAGAAATTGAACATCCGATTTATCCACAACACTCTCATCAACAAAGTACCAAAGACAGTTAATAATTCAGCTGAATATAATTCTATATAACATGTAGTTACATTGTTTATTATTTAATAAAGTGGAAATCCCACAAGTTTACGGCTTCATCGCAGTTCAGAACTTACTTAGCCAAATGGCTAGAGTTTGTTCGCTCAACAATTTACATTCGTTTCATGATACGAAACAACTTTCCAGTAGGTACCTACCTACTATTGTTCGCTGAAATGGACACGCCTTTTATATTTACGATACAATGTAGGTAACAGTGCTTGTGATATTATAATTGTGCCGTTATTGCGTCACTTAAAACAGACAGACTGAGTTTATTTTGTGGTATACTCTTTGTACGATGATAATAATTTAAGAAATGTCTCATAGGCAGATATATCGTAAAACTCGAATTTAAAGCTCATTTCTTCATGCAAGTTGCGCGGAAAGCCGATGTAATGAAGGAAAGAAAAGAAAATTGTGTTCTCTCTCTCTCGATAGAACCTGCGATCCAATCTCCATGCCAAAACACGATGCTTACGTGAATTTTCGTCATGTCGTCGACGTGTTTAGATGTCTAGGTGTTATTGAAGATAGATTTGTGTTACAGAAGGTGTGTTAGTGGGTGTAATTGCTCCACCCTGTTATAATTCCAAGGACTGGAAACAGAAGTCTTTGTCGTCCAGCAGCGAGATGGGCAGATGACATTGTTGCCATCGCAGGTTTATACTGGATGAGGCTGGCAAAAATAGGCGGAGCTTGGCACAAGCAAAAATATATATACCCAGCAATGGATGAAGTTTATCTGTGGATGATGATGATTATGATTACTGACGTTGGCGAAAACATAAAAGTGATTTACTCTAAGTTTCACTATGTGGACACGCGTAAAAATCTTGGCGTGACCAGATGACGAAACAATAAGTCATACTAATTTTGAGTTTCACTAACTGGACACACGTGTGTCAAGTCACTCGTGTCGAGCTGGTGAATTACACAAAATACTGTACTCTAAATGAAATAAGGAACATATATTTTATTTTCCTTATTTTGAAAATAAACGCAAAAGCCTCACTCTGCACATTGTAAACACTAAGCATTTCTCTCGACGCCGTGACGGAAGCATAAAATGCCATATCACGGTTGGCGGAACTGATCGTATTCTTGCTTATAAACGCAGTATTCTGGCGGCAGGCCAGCCAAAACCTAGATTGAATAAGAAGTCTTAATATCGTCCAGTAAAATATGAAATACACGGGCAGGCGCGTTACTTTGTACAATTTATTTCATAACCAAAACGTAGAAGAAAAACATCGTGACGAGAACGGCCAGTCCTAAAACCAAAAACTTGAAGACGTCTACTAACACACATGGTGGATTACAGCCCACTCCCTCTCAAATAGAAGCGTTATAGGCTGAAAATCCTATGCTATACTAAATCATGAAATACAACTGCTACCGTCAAACAACACAATTATTTCTAATTCAAATTATTCACGTAATTTCCGAGGGGTTAATTTATATTCCAAGTAAAGCGATAATTAAAAAATACATTTCTTATACTGGTAACACACGCACAATTTTTTTGCAGCGGTAATCAATAACGGTGCGATATGATCACTGGCAACTTGCATTGCAAGAAAGAAAGTCAGAAGGAAAAAAATGCGAGTGCGTGAGCGGTATCGCGTGCGTGGCACTTTTGTACAGTCGCGCAGTTTCTGCTACTTACAATTAGTATAAACAGTTGATTTTTTGTCCCCCACAAAAGTTTATGCAGGAACTTGAACCCTGTTTTTTTTTCTTGTAGACAAGGGTAAAATGTAACCTATGGTAGAAAGACTGTGGAATGGAATGAAGTAAAAGCGTAAATAATAGAAACAATCGTATTGAGGATTCTACAAAATTTATAATAAGTTACAAGACTTTTTAAACGTAAAAGTAACGTTCTACAAACTCAAATCACCAGTGGGTGACAGAATGCCTTGTTTGAATTTGATTTTGCCGCGTCGTGTACAGATCGCTGTTGAAATCTTTTAACTGTCATTATCATCTGCCTAGCCTTTTACCAAATTTATTGGGGTCGGCTTCCAGTCTTACCGAATTCAGCTAAATACCAGTATTTTACATGGAGCGACTGCCTACCTAACCTCCACAGTTAGTGCTGGGTACTACGATACACCTTGGTAAGTCTGGTTGTCAGACTTTCGGGCAACTTTAACTGTATCTATCTGTATACTCATTAGTGATTTGAGTTTGTAAGTGATTACTTTTCAATAGAGTCGTAGACAATAAGCCTTACTTTAATAAAATATACAGATGACACAAGACAATACAAACAGCCACACTGCCATCCGTAATCTAAAAGCTATGCTAAACTTCTGACACCCTTCAAACAAAAAACAAGTCTCATTTACCTTCAAAATAATACTCAACCTTGAACCCATAGATTTATTGTGAACGGTACAGCGTTCGCGCTCCAAAACATTATTGGTAATATAAATAAAAATAACAAATGTTATGTCGTGACTGTACCAATTTGTTCTGATAATATTCGGCGTTCAGTCGAGCCGTGATACAATCAGCGTTTGAGCAACAAAGGGTTTGGCGGGATTGATGGCGGTGTAGCCAGCAATAGTAATGTTGATACTGTGAATGTTCACCAGGGCCTATGCCTCCAACTCCAGTATTACTTGATTATGCTGCTTTATGTGCTTTGCTTTGTGTTGTTGTTGTTACTATGTCTATAATTGTTATCGTATAATTGTACTAAGTATGTTATTAATAACTCTATAATTGTAAATTATAATTAGAAAGAAGACTGCCTCCTCGGTCTAGTTGTTGTAATCGCGACTGCTGAGCATGAGGCCCTGGGTTTGACTCCCGGGTCGGGCAAATTGTTATTGGGGTTTTCCATCAGGAATTTCTCAGTAGCAGCCACAGAACCCGCATTGGTGCCCGGTTGATGGCAATAGGCTCGCCCCCAATTACAGGGGACTTAAAAATATAACTGGCAAAATGTGGGTGTTCTATTAGGTACACCTCTGCCCTAACCCTTCGGGGCTTACAGGCGTGATGATAATTATGTTATGTTTTAATTAGAAATGTTTGCTTTTTGTAACACCTTTTCAACATTGTGGAACGCAAATAGAATGAATATGAATATACTTTAATGTAATTTCAGTGTGCAAAAGAGCTGGAGCTATACAAGACGTCTAGCTCCATTTCTTTCGCACACTGAAGTAAGGTCACCTGAATATCATACATTTTTGATCCAAGACAAGATAATTATTAATTATTGACGCGACGGAGAAGAAGAAAAAGCTGCTTATACTAACCTACCCTTATGCAAAGATGAAGACGAGCATGTGAATCTTCATTATTGACATTTGCGATTAAATGTATAAATGGGTATGTAATTAGACTGGTATTATGAAACTTCGACATCCAAAAATATCAGTTCAAATGATCTGATTTTTTTTGTAAATTAAGAAAAATTATATAATAAATTAAAAAATAATAGGAATAAATAATATAATTATTTAATTATAATTATATATATATTTTTTTTTCTTTCCATTTATGTAGGAACGAAATCCTTGAAGTTCTATGTCACAAGCGTTGTATTGAAACACACCAAACCACCGCTTTAGTACCTACAGAAATCATACTAGTATTAAAAGTCCCAAATTGTTGACACTGTAACCGCCAAACAAAGCTAAGTGACCTGGTGGTTTTCACTACAGCCGTTAGTGCTAACAATAAAGGTATCGACTCCAATACTTATATCTTACAAGCACATAGAAAACGAAGCAAGCCAACTGCCATTATAGAACTGTCAGAACCCATTTCCGCTTGCAATAAAACGCTATCACTGGAACCAAGCGCATTGTCAAAATTTTGCCAACTCCTAATCGCTAATCGTATTGCTTATCGGCCCAAGTTCTTACTGTTTATGTGCTATGCATTTTCTAATATTAAATTGGAAACGGGACCGTTTAGATACTAAAAGAGGGTAATTTAAAATTATTTGGACTCTTGTTGAGAGTAGCCTTTATGAAGATTGTCTTGGTTTCAAATTTTCGGTTGTGCGTTATTTTACGTAACATTTTTATTGTCCTTTCAACTTCCAGTTTTATCTTATTCTCCTTTCCGAACTTTCTTAGCTTGACACATTGCCGTGTGTCAACATTATAGAATTTAAAAAAAAACCTTAACATGGTATCACTTTTGTCTCTAACAGCCTGTCTGTAACCACAATTGAATATTGATAGCTGCTACGTCTATTTTTGGTCTATGATGACGACGAAGCAAGACCAGTCCATGAATTTAACAGTAGAGGACCTAGTGTCGTACCGAAAATGTCAACCATTAATAAATGGGTATTTCAACGAAGAACATAATGCTCTGTGTCCTAAATATGTATTCAACAAGGTTTTCAAAGTGTTGTCGATATTTTTAATGGGTTATAAAAACGATGTCCAATGAAGTTGCCCCTGGTATACAGAATCACTTTAGTTTTCAGTTGAAAATATTTAAAAGCTAAAGTTATTTTTTCCATCACAACTTAATTAGATACGAAAGTAATGTGCTAGAGATAATAATTCTCTATCATGTCATATGAGTCTGTTTTATTTGAGAAACCTCAACTATATTTCCAACTGCTGAAGATTGTTTTACTCACTGTGAGCTGGCCATTCAGGGCAAATAAATAAGACTTAGTAAAAATTAGAAAACCCATGGAATTCAATGCGGTACGTGTGCTCAATGCCATGCACCAGCCTCAAATGTTTGATTCTGTCCAATATCAGTCGTAGCTATAACCTGCAGTTCCCAACTTCACGTCAAAAAAATAAACAAAATAATACTCTAAAAACACATTCAAAAATGATTTAAACATATTTTTCTTAATGTAATGTGAAATGTGTCAAGGAGAAAGCCCAACGTCTTGTAAACAGCTCACTCCAATTATCATGGCGTGCCTGTCGCAGGAAAGTGAGGAAAGACCGCTATTTATAGCTGATTTATATTTAATATGGCAACATTATTAGTGAGGATTGTGTTGTATGGCAATATTGTGGTGTGTAAAGTTGTGAATGTAGTAAATTATTGAGGCCTATGTTTTTGTGGATTTTGGTAAAATGTGAGGTCACTACAGTGTAGATTTAAGTATGTAATTTTTGGTCGAACTTATGAGATTAGATGGCTAGTGGTAAACCGTGGTAGACTGAGTTGGTTGATCGAATGACTATTGTCAGAGTAAAATCTTTTGTTATGGTTACATCTCTACACATACTCATCAATAGATGGACACTCATCAAAGATAGACCTGGACATGAGTTGCCACGGTCGTCCTGGAAGTCTTTGAATAGACTCCAAACACAGGTTGGCCGAAGTAAGGGAAACCTATTCATGGTGTAGATTCATAGATAACTCTGCCCTGGAGTGCGAATGTGTTGTTGTCTCAAACGATGGGACACTTGATATCGTGTCCTGCGTGTCCTGTTGCACATTACAGAAGCTGATGGACGCTACTGAAAGAACTAAACTCATTGGCAAAATTTGGGCTGACACAATTTAAATTGTCAGCGACACGCTAAAAAGAATAGATGGACAACATTTGGATGAGTATGACGCAGTGAGTGCCAACGTCTTTGATTTTGACACTTAAATGGAAACACCGAAAAGGTCGAATACAGTGACACAGGCAGACTGTTACTTTGGCAGAGCATCGCTTTGGTGGTGGTTACGTGGCGATTATCTTGTGGTGACAGATGATATAAGAGAAGCCACTGTCGTACCACGCCCACGAGTCACGACCAATTGCTATATTCTGGCACAGCATTAATGATATTCCAGCTGTTGGACCACTCATACGATGACTCCTTCTCGTGAAGGCCATCCCTGGCCAATGAATATAATATTCTAGTACATTTACGAACGAAACATGTTGATCTAGATTTATTGCCTGTTCGTATCTATTATTTTATCAGTAAACCATTAAAACTAATGTTGCCAACAATAAACTATGCATTAGTGTCTACGTACAATGTAGTAATTCGTTGATGAGGATTAAATGGACCCTTTGCTTAGTATAAAAGCCGCTATTAGCCTAGAATACGAAAGATACTTAGGTTTGGATCATTACACTGTTGAGAAACATTAAGCACATCACTACTTGGAACATGACACGTCACTAAAATATAGACAATATGTTATCTGTGGTTCCGGTTTCCTCTCCAACGTCCGTTCATGGAGTCTATAATTGTCTGCTCTCAATTATGTAAAAAGTTATGTAGTAAAAGCTTAATAAACAGTATTAATATAAATAAAGTTCACTTAATTTACAATCAACCCAAAACTCAACATGGTAGCAGAGCGTGGTTGAGTGTGAAGTTAAAATTGGGTTGCGATCCACGTATTAGAAAGTGAAGAAAAAATGGCGGGCGCCGCGGTGTCTAATTTGCCGTGTTTGGATGAAAAATCGAATTTCAGTACTTGGAAATTCCGAATAAAACTAATTTTGCAAGAAAAGCAAGTGGAACACGTATTAAGGGAAAGTGAAATTACTGAAGATAAGTCTAAAAAAGACGACGCTAAAGCTAAGTCGCTCATAGCACAAAGCGTGTCCGACAAATTTATAGAAATCATAAAGAATGGCAGAACTGCTAGAGAAATGATGAGCCTACTTGAAAATATCTTTGAACGAAAGAGTGTTTTTAACAGATTTCACTTAAAACGGAAATTAATATCTTTAAAATGCAATGAGCCGCTGCAACAATATCTAATAAAGTTCAGTTCGATTATCAGCGACCTGGAAGCCATCGACGTTAAAGTAGATGAAGAAGATCAAATTTGCTACCTACTCTCATCACTGCCGAAAGAATACGACCATGTAATTACATCAATAGAAACAATGGCCTCAGAAAAGAAGTTGAGTTTTGATTTTGTCAAGGCCAGGCTGTTAGATGCCGAAACTAAAATCAGCATCAGCACCCACACAGTAAACCAGGAGAACGCATTTATGATTTCCTGTTACACATGCGGGAAATCAGGGCACAAGTCGTATGAGTGTAATAATAAGGAGAGTACTGGTAATAAGGAACAAGGAAAATACAGAGGAGGACGGAGCCAAGGTCGAGGTTATGGTCAAAATCGCAGAGGAAGAGGAAGATATCAAGGACGAGTATCCCGAGGCCGAGGCTTCCCGGGACAAGGTGCTACTTCATTAGTGAGTGAATCAGAGATCGGTTTTATAGCCAGTGAAAGCGTTTTATGTGCTAAAAGTGTGGACAAAAACTATGATATCACCTTTATTGTGGACTCAGGATGCACACAACATCTTGTAAGTGAACAATTTGAAAAATACATGACAGACATTCAAATACTAGATAAAAGTGTAAAAATATTAGTTGCAAACGGCCAGTATATACATACTAATAAAAAAGGTAATTTAAAAATAAAATACAAAAATTTAAAAATAAATGTTGATGCCCTAATTGTAGAAAACATAACCTACAACTTACTTTCAGTCAAAAAGATAACTGAAGCCGGATTTGATGTAAAGTTTAATAAATATAAAGTTGTTATTATAGGAAACAATTCAGTCATTACAGGTTATTCTGAAGGAAGATTGTATAAATTAAATGCTAATGTATGTCATGAAGTGTGTAATATTAGTACAGGTAAAGATCAATGTAATGATGCTCTTTGGCACAAACGTTTGGGACATTTAAATAGAAAATGTTTAGGTATTATGCACTTACCAATAAGTAATAAAGCTTGCAGCTCATGTATGGAGGGAAAAGCAACCAGAGAACCATTTAGGCAGATACCAAGACCAAGATCCAAGAGAGTAGCAGAAATGTTGCACACAGACATAGCAGGACCTGTCAAGGAGCTTGGACTAAATGGTGAGAAATATTTCATGACAATATTAGATGATTATTCCCATTTCTGTGTGGTGTTCCCTTTAGTAAACAAATCTGAAGCAACACAAAAATTGATTGATTATATAAGAAAGTTAGAAAATGAAACTGGAAGTACAGTTCAGCGAATCAGGTGCGACCATGGTGGGGAATATACGGCCAACAAGTTAAAAGATTTTTGTAAGAAAAAAGGAATAAGTGTAGAATATACCTTACCTTACACAAAACAGTCAAACGGAGTAGCGGAAAGATTAAATCGTACTTTGTGTGATAAGGTGAGAACTTTGTTTGCAGAGACTAATTTGCCAAAAACTTTATGGTGTGAAGCTATTCAATGTGCTGCCTATCAGCTGAACAGGTCACCTTCTTCAGCAATAAATTATAAAACACCGTGTTTCATGAAAAACGGAACCTGTGACTTATCAAGACTGAGAGTTTTTGGGGCAAAGGCGTGGGCCACTATTATACCTAAATCAGACAAATTGGATAAAAGAGGAAAACAGACAAGAATGGTTGGTTATAATACAGTAGGATACAGATTGTGGTGTCCAGAAGAAAATTCAATAATAATATCAAGAGATGTGAGATTCAATGAAAGTGATACAGTATATAAAAATGAAGAAAACAAAGAAAGGAGATATATTCAAGAAGAAGAAAACCTAGAAGATAAAATAGAGATGAGACAAGAAGAGAAACAAGGAACTAACAATGTGCAAGGAAAAGAAAACGAACATGTCACTAATGAGGGAAATTTAAACGAAGACGCAACAAGAGAAGCGAAAACTACAAGATCAGGAAGAATAGTAAAACCACCTGCGTATCTTGATGAGTATGAGACAAATATAGTTATTTGCCTGAGTGCAAATACACCTAGCTCGTTTGAAGAAGCAATGGAAAATACAGAATGGAAAAAAGCTGTACACAAAGAATTAAAAGCTTTAGAAAATCTAGAAACATGGAAAGAAGTACAATTACCAGAAAACAAGAAAACAATAGATACTAAATGGATATTTAAAGAAAAAGATGATGGAACAAAGAAAGCACGACTAGTAGCACGTGGATTCCAACTGAAGGAAAATCAATATGAAACAATGTATTCACCGGTTGCTAGAGCACCGACAGTAAGAATGTTAATATCTAAAGCTGTGAATGAAGACCTACCTATTAAACAATTGGACATACCTACAGCATTCCTTAACGGTAAAGTTAAATCTGAAATATACATAAAACCACCAAAAGGTTACACAACAAAAGGGAAAAATACAGTATTAAAATTAGAACGAGCACTGTATGGATTAAAAGAATCACCGAAGTGCTGGAATGAAGAAATAAATAATTTCATGGAAAAGAATAACTACGAAAGATCAGGATATGATACTTGTCTATACTTCAAAGAAGATTGCTGGATAATATTATATGTTGATGATATAATAGTAATTGGAAATTGTGAAGAAATAATAAAGAAGTTAAAAGAAGAATTTAAAGCAAAAGAACTTGGAGAGATTAAAACGTTTTTAGGAATAGAATTTACTAGAAAGGAAGATACAATAGAAATAAAACAAACAAAACTAATTGAGAAGTTGTTAAACAAATTTAATATGTCAGAATGTAAAGATATGAAAACACCAATGGAAACAAATTATAAGATACCAGAAGAAGAAAATAAAGAAGATATTAATGAAAGATACAGAGAACTAATAGGAAGTCTACTTTACATAGCTACTGCAACAAGACCAGATATAACATATTCAGTAAGCTATTTAAGCAGATATCTAGACAAAGCAAATGAAAGTACATGGAAAGCAGCTAAAAGAATACTCAGATATATAAAAGGCACTAAGGAAAAAGGATTAATATTCAGGAAGAGTAAGAACTATGATTTATATGCCTACTCGGATGCAGACTGGGCAGGAGATAACAAGGACAGGAAAAGTGTGAGTGGAGGAATAATACTACATGGAAGTAATCCAATCGCATGGTTTTCAAAGAAACAAGGATGTGTGGCACTCTCAACGGCAGAGGCAGAGTATGTGGCAGCTGCTACTACTACACAAGAAGTCATGAATCTTAAAGGAGTTGCAAATAACCTAAACTGTTTATCTAATGTAAAACTTTTTGTTGATAATCAAAGTGCCATCTTAATTTCCAAAAGTTTTGAGAATTCCAAAAGGGCTAAACACATTGATATTAAATATCATTTTATAAAGGATGTTATAAGCAAAAACATAATTTCTATTCAATATGTAAATTCTGATAACAATTTAGCTGATTTGATGACTAAAAGCCTGTGTAAAGAAAAGTTTATAAACTTTATTAAGCTATTATTGACTTAATTTCTATTTAAGTATTTTTATAGAGTCTACCTAATGGTGACTTTAAAGTTAAATAGTTACTTAGTTTAATTTTTATTTAAAGATATAAATCTTTATAAAATGTTGTGTAAAATAAAGAACTAAGTAGTATTTTGTTGTAACTTAAGTTTATTTTTTTTAAATTAAATGTGCTCATGTTTCATAGGCAAATTTAATAAATGTTATTTAAAGTTAAATTTGAGGAAGAGTGTTGAGAAACATTAAGCACATCACTACTTGGAACATGACACGTCACTAAAATATAGACAATATGTTATCTGTGGTTCCGGTTTCCTCTCCAACGTCCGTTCATGGAGTCTATAATTGTCTGCTCTCAATTATGTAAAAAGTTATGTAGTAAAAGCTTAATAAACAGTATTAATATAAATAAAGTTCACTTAATTTACAATCAACCCAAAACTCAACATACACCGAAAGCGAATAAAAAGAAACAATTTTTCCTTAACCCACAGTTTTTGGGTAATTTTCTTCCATTTTTATCATAAACAGGATGTCTATTATTTCCGTAGGCTTTGGCAGTGTTTTATATAATATTATATAGGTATCATTTCACTTTACCCATACAAACGTAATATCACGGCCGAAATCCCTGAGAGATTGGCAGTGGTGTACTCTATAGTATACCCACATTTCGGTTCAGTTATGTTTAACTCCCTTGTAAAAAGGGGTGAGCCTATCAACCGGGGATTAGCCCGAGTCCGGAATACTACTGAGAAAATCCTAAAAGAAAAACTCAATAACACTTTGCCAAATGGAATGGAATCGAATTCCCAGCGCTTGACGACCACTTGACACCGCTTTGCTGATAATAATATTAACATAATTATTCAGCATATTGTCAAGATTTAATGTTCGAATTCATTTGGTCACAAACATCTCCTACCTTATCTTCGCAACAATTCACTTCCCTAACTACGAAAATTAAATTATCTAATGCTCCATTTGTCGTCCATTCCAAACAATTCCGGTAACATTACCAAATTCCCTCGTAATTGCCGTTGGTTGGCTGATTAATGCCTGAACAATCTAATCTATAATTTAATTCAAATTATCGAAACCCCAAAATCCCGGGTTCAAAAGTGCGAATCCCGCATATTTATGCCCTCAATTACGACCGCCAACTTCGGAGGCATTCCTCGGACAACAATTATACAGGGATTACGTCCGGGACTCATAACAGTCCCGGGATATCCCGGGGTATCCCGTTAAATAGGTATAATGTGCACTGCCCGGATTAAGTATGGTGGATCATATTATCCTTAATTGTACTTTTAAGTACAAGTTTATGGGTGAGATTATGCCTTAATATGGTGTTTGGTGTTACTAATTTTATTTTGGGTTTAGGGAAGACATTTGGTAATTGGATTCATAAAATGTCTCGATTTAATTACTTTAAATTTGTAAGTCTAACTTTTAGATGTAGAGAAAATGTACACGATGCCAAGAATTGGTAAAAATTTGAATAGTTGGCAACAATTAAGCCTTTGTCTCTTTCATTAACAATGATTCGTATTTTAAACGCAAAATAGGCAAGAACGTACACTAATTTACAAAATACAACGGTTAAAAAGGCTCAACTTTCACCCTCGTAGAAATAAACCCTAGGGTCTAATACGTTTTATGCCTGTATTTGCTTTACATTTTTGCTGAAATTTATTGAGACTTACGAAGCCTTTACATCTACGCTTACGGAAAATTACATAATTTGTTTTGGCTATCAACAACGTTGCAAGCGTTCTGTTGGCAGCAAGTAGGTCGAAATTCTAGCAACTCTATGTACTTCAGTAGGTACACATTTCGTCGAGGGAGTTATCAACAAATTAAAAGTTTGTAAGCCCACATGCTAGACCTATAGGTATCATAGACTCATTATTAGTACCGATAGGTTCTAACTGCATAGTTATGTTTAAATGTAACATTCCAATAATTCTCAGTAGCAGTCACGGAGTCTGGATTTGTGCCCGGTTCATGGCAATAGGCTCGCCTCCTATTGCATGGGACTTAAACAACTGGCGAATACCTAACTGGTGAAATGTGGGTGTAGTACCACATAGTAGTAGGTACATACACCTCT
Organism: Standfussiana lucernea; assembly: GCA_964057025.1. NCBI lineage: Eukaryota > Metazoa > Arthropoda > Insecta > Lepidoptera > Noctuidae > Standfussiana > Standfussiana lucernea. The sequence goes on from OZ059794.1 coordinate 15,919,942, forward strand.
GCCTAACCCTTTGGGGGTCAAAGGCGTGATGTTATGTATACGTCTCTTTACCAAAATTAAATCCATATGGGTCACCATAAACAGCCCACAAACCCCTAACTCCTTCCGATCAATTGGGTGTCAGCAAAAAAACTAATTCGAGCTCCCCAGTAAACTACCATTAAACTAGGAAACGTAACGACAAAAAGCATAGGTAGCGACATCAGCACAAAAGCGGCAGTTAAAACAAAAAGTGGGCAGACAATAAAACCACCCCCCGCCGGGTAACATATATGATCACTATCTACCAAAGTTACCCAGTCGCGCTGAATTCGCACTGTGTACAACCGGCCTAATGGTGCCACGTGAATCAATAACTGCTGACCAGCTCATTACTGGCCCTGCTTTCAATCAACACCAAACATCCCACTTCCAACCTTATTCTTCCACCTCCAAGGTTTAATTTAGGCTGCCTCGCTCTCCGCACTAAGGCTTTTAATATCGATAGCGCTAATAAAAGTGTCAAACTGCTATGTCCGCGCGAAGGAATACAGTGAACATTTTTATTGACTATTACTAATAAAATAAAGGAGAAATGGAAGTTTCCGTGATGATAACGCAATGACACTTAGAGGTCGCTGTTGGGAGGGACATTAAGGAGTTACAAATTATTTAAGTTGTGTCTCGGGATGGGAGGGAGACGTAAACTGTGCTTATCACTGTCGTAACTTTAAAGGGTTTTGTTTGGGAAATTATTATGATTATATTGGACGTAAAATTATTTTCAATTCACTTCCTCAAAAACTGGCTCTTATCGCACTACGATTAGGTTCAACATGCTATGGATTTCACCCTCGTGGTTTTCTTCTTATATTCCCGCACTATAGCGCGGGAATATATGTACATAAGTTCCACACGTGGGGAGGCGGCTCGCCCCCACACGCATTTTTATTCTTCATTTTTTTTTTCTATTCCATTGAATCAATTTGGACTAAAAACTAAATCCAAAAAACTAAAAGTGTATTGAAAAAACGTCGTTTGATACACGTGGGCATTTGTTACTGCAGTTCTCGGCTCCATAACACCCTCGCCTGCGGCTCGTGTGTGTATTTCGCTTCGGCCGCAATAACAAACTTTCCCCACTTATATCAAAATGTACTACTCTTGCGTTTTGTGATAAGGCATGGTAGTGAGTACTGAGTTGTATTATCCTTAAGTTGAAATGATCTATTGTAATTGTATCACATTGCCTCGACTCGACTGCCTCGTTGTCTAGTGGCCGCAACCGTGACTGCTGAGCATTTGGTTCTGGGCTCGATTCCCGGGTCGGGCAAAGTGATATTGGGTTTTTCCATCAGGAATTTCTCAGTACCAGCCACGGAATCCGGACTTGTGCCCGATTGAGGGTAATAGGCTCGCCCCTATTACATTTGAAACAAATGTTGATGTACTATTAAGTAAACTTCTGCCTAACCCTTCAGTGATTACAGGCGTGATGATAGCTATGTAATTCTATCACGTCAAAAGGTTACTTTTCCAAATACAAACAAATTAATGAAATTAGGAGATAATAGCACTGTCTTTCTATAGCCACGCCTAAGCTACCAAACCGATTGTTATTTTTATAGATAGGTAGCTTGAATCTAAAAAAGAACATTGGCAAGTTTCGTCCTGAATACACTTTTTAAAGAATGATGTACATACACGCGAATCAGCAGACAAAGTCGTGACACATTTTATTATGTTTGCTTGATAATTTATTTCAATTCAAGTAGCATGCACTTGCACGTGTAATTTCTTGGCACTGTTTAAGACTCATTCTACACAGAGAGCAACTAAATCAATCTTCACGCCAAATCTCTTTTAGATTAAGCAGAAATAGATGTAACTTAAGTTTACAACTTGGCTGCTGCTTTTAAATACAAAATATCTTGTAAACCATTTTTTATGCAGGGTGTATTAAATACTAATTGCGTCAGCCGATGCGATATTTCTTATGGGTTAGTCCAAAATCGACACATGTTCCCTAGGGCAACTTGTCCAGTTTGATGGTCTAAATCACCTACGAAGAGGTATTGCGCTTATGGAGAACCATATTGTAAAAGAACATCTATGTAGTACTTTATTACCCATGTTTGCAAAGAAATAAATGATTAAATTTTGATTTGCTTAGTCTGTCACATCATGTATATGAAACAATACTGATGTGGCTTATGCCAGGTTTTATTGTTTATTAAAACAACAGTACACAATAATTCATTTAATTTTTCTTTTCAATCCGATCATTATTTTCAAATTGCTTTTCAAATCACCATGGTATTGTATTATCTCGTAGTATGACCTAAATTGTCATTTTGATGAAGCTATAAAAAGTTATGGACTATTAAAGAAGAATAATGTTTAAAAAGAAAAGTAAAACAAATCTATAATAATATTGGACGCAAATCATTCCAGTTCTTTCTGATATTTTCAGTTCAATTTCCTTATTGCCAAAAAGTAATGTCTATCGGATAGTTATTACAATAACTTACACTGGTAGCCGATCACGTGATATCTACACATTAAAATCAGCAATAATTACGCAATCAATTTTTGCCATTTCTAGTTTAATGGTTACTTTGTGTGCCAAATTTGTAGAATTTATTGTTGTGTTAATGAAAACGTGGCCAGATTGCGGACTTCCGGTTCCAGAAAGCGGTGATTTAAAACCGTAAATTCGGTTTACCTGCCACCTATATTTCTTGTTATTTTGGCTTTTTCTTTTCAGCAATGGATTGCGTTTGTAAAAAAATCTTTGCTACATATTTTTTTTTTAAATCATCGTTATTTCCTTTCATCATCCCTATCAATAGATTATTTTATCAGAAACAATCATCGTCCCAAAATATAAATCGCGTAAACCACAACAGCTGTTCCAACGTGATCAACTCTCCCCAGCTTGAAGAAGGACCAACCCATTGAGAGTAATTAAAACAGGAAAATAGCCAGAGCCGTGTAAATTTAAAATTTCTCTGCTTTCATTAATCATCTTGAGGCCGAAAGCCGACAAAGCCGGGGCCGACGCCGACGACATATAACAAACGGGACGGCAAGCCTTCAAAGCCTGCCGACCCCCTCTGGCATGGGATGAAGAAAGGAAGCCGCTTCTCATATTTCAACGTCGATGCCCATGTAGAGGACACCGACCGTATTTTCTAAACAAAAGTTTTGAATGCTGACTATTGCCAGATTTTTTAGAACAGTGAAGTTATAATAGTTGCGTGATTTTATAGAAATGTTCAGTACTTGTTCTGGATACATTGTGCCTAATAATTCTTGGTTGTTATTAGCAATACTTGTAAACCACTTTCAATATTGCAATTTTGTGAAGACTCTTAATCGTGCTGTCTATGTCCTTTTACTCATTCTTTTATTCACTTTCTTCCTTTGAAAGTTCATAATGAACTTTAAATTTACATTACCCTAAAACTAACACCATTTTTCACAGAAACACAGATCATAAGAATAAAACGTAAGCCTTGAACAAGTAAATTATAAAGCACTTAAGTTCTCTCTTTGCTCGCGAGCAAAAATGAGCAACGGTGGTACACTCATTAATAATTTTAAAAGGAAAAGCGGCTATGAAATAAAATAACAATATTATTAAAAGGTCCGACAGTCTGTGTTTTATGAATGGCCGTTTCCGTTACAGAATTACAGATTTTTGTTTTGATATGCATTTTTATGGAAAACTGTATACCTACTGACATGGATAGCGAGTGTCGATTTATTTTCATGTTGGCGTTGATTTAAAAAGGAAATAGCGTATTGGTGCAATTTATATTATCAATGCCGACTGATTAAATACTTCCATTCAGCTTTATGGATGAAAGCGTATAGCGAAATGTGACTTAAGCGGGGGAATTGGTAAAGCGTACCAATGAAATGTGTACGTTAAAATTTTAACTTAAATGTTGGAATGACCAAATAATTACAGCAAAGAACGCGACGTTTCTGGGCATTTTCAATCAACATTTCATTTCCTGCTCATAATAGCAAAAGCGCTTGATGATGAATCGGCAAATATAAACTCCACAAACTGGAAACAAACCAATCACCTTTTTTTTTACAATAAAAAATACACAAATATACTTGTAAAGCTTCATTGAAACAAGTATGAAAAATATAGTTTTTGAATGGAAGTCAGCAGATTTCCCATGCGGGGAGACGCGAGACAAAATCTGGCGTAAGTTTTATTCTCCTTGACAGAAACTTGCCAGTGGAGCCTTTTTAGTTGAACGACGAAACAGAATTCAGTGCGCAAAGCGGAATTTCTAGTAATATCTTCAAAAGTTAACGCTTCGCTCCCGGTTTGTACTGGCCCGAACTCAGACGAACAGTTTGTCAGAAAAAAAAAATAAGTCAGAATTCGAATTAAAATTTGAAATGGTAAAGGGTTTAAAAACAAAAGCACACCGGTCTTTATCCACTGGCATAAGATGTTATGTCATGTGCGTCAGATCAAATGATTCCCTGAAACGATTATGAAAATATGTTTTTTTTTTTCAAATTCTCTTTTAACAAATCATGTCTTAAATACTTACGTACCAGCTAACGTTACTTTAGAACCTAAATGCACCTTTGTCCTAAAACAAAAAAGATAAAAATCCACGATCAAGAAACATACTCAGATATTCTTAAAAACTCAAGTAGGGGAAATGGTTTATTTAATGGTGCACTCAGGCAATGGACTTCTAAGTAGCCTGCTTACTGGGCCACTTAAGCCCAACGCTTATGCTTAAGTAGTTCAAGCCTAAGGAGCATTTGCAAAAATTCTAAAGTCCCCTGTGTTTTCATGGATCTTGAAATTGCCAGAAATTTCTTTATCATTTTTTTTTTCGAGAGAGCAGGCGAGTCTTAGATTCCTTAACTTGTTGAAAATAAATCGATTTCTATTTATTATGGACCACCTGCATTGGAAACCACTTACGAAATAATATTATTTTTATTTTTATCGCACTTTGTGAAAGGCCTCTTTTCCCAAAACAACTAAGTTTCATGCCGACGCGACGTTTTTTATTGCAACTGTTTCCTCTAGTGTCCTCTGATAATGAATAGATCTAAGATACTACTACCTACTGTTAATGTTATCACTAGTATTTAGTCATTTATTGTTCAATGTTCCTTGTCCTCATATAAATCATTAAAGCTTATTAAATACTTACTCCGCGATTCACAACCATCAGAGTAGCTAGCAGCATTCTCTATACACGGCCGCTAAAGTTCTCTATTAAAAGAACACTAGACGGTTTTAATTATGCAAAATCTTCGATGTACGCTCACCTATTCGGGTCAGCCGGTGTGGAGGCTGGCAGTTTTAAAAATGAAACAATGGACGGGAAATGAAGACCAGCCATGGTACGTATGTTGGAATGAAATAGTATTGTTAAGGGTGCTTCAGACGGAAGTGTACGGCGGCCGCGTGTTGCACTTTTGTATCGGTTTAGAAAAGCGTTTGGATCGTGCGATGCATGGAAATGGGTTTTATATTTCGAAATGGATTTACTGAAATGTATTCAGAATTGTGTATTGAGTATTTTATGCTATAATGAACAGTCAATTCCAATAACTGAGTGAGAGCTTGGTGGACGATTTTTATTACTTTTGTGGGAACTAGTGCGTTATAACGAATTGACGTATCTTTTAATTGAGTTTTAACGCGTTGGACGAAAACGTGTATAGCGAGCATATTTTTACCATTTATTGGTGTCATGTTATTTTTCCCTTTTATTTATTCTGTATAAATTAAGTCTTTGTAATTTCACAAAATAACCATCCTTTCGGGCTTAGCGAATAGGAAAACAGTTCCCTCAATATCCAACAACAGACAAACTCAACCATCTAAAAACTTATGTTCTCCCATACCATTAAAGCCATCGCCTCCATCTTGGATCAGCCGCGCGGATATGCCCAAATCGCTATCGGCTCATCTGCGGGTACCCTTATAGGCTCGTTCTACGTTTATTACACACGTTTTCGCTGACCTAACCACCTCGATGAGCGACGAGCAATCCTTTTCACTTGGAGGTTGAATACAGACTAATAAAACTATGTAGACGGGGGTTTACAGCCTAAAGTTTGCATGTATGATGTTTTGGTCGTTTTCGCTAAGGACTTAGTTCGAGAGAAAAGTAAGAGATAGCTTAGTTGCTTTTGATCCTCTATCAAAACTGCTGTATTATTTTATCATAAATTTATAATTATTATTTAGCAAAACCTGTTAATTTTATTTTCAACGGAATGTTCCGTCGGCATATTATTCAAGTCCGAATCATTTATCTCATTACAGTTAATTACTACGGTAATCAAGTTATTAACAAGTACTCTCAATTCGTCATTACATATGCAATTAACCCAACCATAGATGAAAGCGTTATCATCAGAAGTTACTTCATCTTTATACTAATTATCATTATTTAACATGATCTGATTTCATAAAATGATCGACTGATCAATTTTAATTCACAAAAAAATTGTGATAGTGATCCTCCTTCCTAATTCTGTTACGTCAACCGTATATATTTTTCTGTGGTACATGTTAAGCCTATATACTGGGTTAAATTGGAAATTCTTTACGCGGCCTCCCGTTTGATGCGTGCCTTTGGAAACCAATTGAATTTGTTTCTGTTTCTTGGTCTTGTTTTGCGCTGTGGTATTTTTGGCCGCTAGTGGTTACATTTTACACCGGTAAGGGATGTTTTTGATGTTGTTTTTGTTTTTGAGCAAACTTTGATCGGGTTTTATGGGGAAACTAGTTTTGGTTAAATCGATACGGGGTTTTAAGGATGTTGGGATAGAATTTTGTTTGAATCTGAAAGCATTTTAATCTATCGCGTTTATTCTGGTTATGTGTACTTTGAGATACTTCAAACAAAATGTTGGAAATAATGGCAATATCCAAGACTGTATAAAATTCATTAACATAATTAATATTCTACGGACAAATTGGACACAAACTTATAAATTCACTTCATTAAAATCCATTAGCAGATAAAAAGAGAAACATTTCACCGAATACTGAAAAAACTAAGAGAAACAAATTTGGAAAGTACTAAGAAAATAATAAAGCTCTTAATGGAATGCAAATTACATAAGCGTAGTAAGTCCGTCGGCTACTAATTCCAACGACATATACATTATACAAGCGGATGCTGTACATTGCTTGGTAGAGGAACTTGACCGTTTTTTCGGTCGGTGTTGTAAACAGATTATCGGCTATTCTTTTATCTCTGTTTTAAAGAGGAGATCTCAATCCAGCAGTAGGATCTTATAGGCTGATTATCCTTTTCTCCCAAATCACTAGAGTTTTCCACATTATTGGCTCACAAATAACAGCTTTAGGCAGTTCCCTAAAGCTGTTATTTGTGAGCTATGGATAGTTATCCATAGCGCTAGATATGCGACATTTTGTTTTTGTATCTTGGCAAAGAAAGTCCGGTGCCATTTACTTTAATTATTTAAATTAGCATTTTAATTTTTTCAAACTGTCACTTGTTTTAAATTCAGTTCAAATGTTTTTCTATCTCTAACCAAAAAATATTACAGACAACGGTAATATGAATTTAAACACAAAATACTAACAAACCCCTTCAGGCATACAAAATAACAAATGTCCAGCTTTATTCTTTTAGAACCCAGACATGTTTATTTAGCTACATAAAATTAAAATTCACACAAACATCGCATTGTTAACTCGCTTTCATTTATCATAATTTTGTTTTTTCCTACGTGGAGTGAATTAATTCGCGTCAACATCTTCCTGTTACATATTAATGTAATGTGCTTGAATACATGCCCATTTTAGGTTTTGTTGGCACGGGAGAATTTTCATTTACATAAAAAGCAATACCTACTATCTGTTCCACGAAATATTTTGTACCCATTATTCGCTTACCCTTACCAATCCGATTTTATTTTTGGTCGGCGCAGTGTGTCTTCTTTTTTCATACTTGTCTCTTAGTCATCATTTTAGTAATCAACTCCTTTCTAGGCATATCATCTTTCACGCAGTCCAACTATCGTTTTTTTTTGGTTTTACACGCATTCAGACTCAAATCTTTCCTTACGCTATTTGCCTAATCGTATTATCATAATCCTCCAGTGTAATTTTATGTGCCTTTGAAAATTACCACGCTTGTGAAATAGTTATTTGTTATACAAGAGTGCAAAGTTGCTTTTTAACCGCGTGTTCAATTTTGATGACCGAGCAAGCGAAGGATTCTAAAATTGAATCACGAGCGCAGCGAGTGATTCAAAATTAGAATCCTGAGCGTTAGCGAGGGAATCAAAAGAGCACGAGGTGAAAAATCTTTGCACTCGAGTGCAACACGTAACTTTTCATTCCACCTCAGCGAGGAAATGACTAAATGCAAAAAAAAAAAACGTTTACAATCACAAGATAGGTACACTTTTATTTCAGTTTAGGTATTAATTACTACATTATGACAGGTAAGTATTACAGAATAATCTTTAAATTATAACAAAATAATACTAAGGTATAATTAAGAAAATTTTAAAGTAACGTTGCTACAGTTATTTAAATTGAGTGTAATATTTTTGTTTGGTACTGTAATATTGGTGTTAGTCACTTGTGTACTGTTTTTCGGTAAACTATCTGTCATACTTAATAGTTGTACCGATTCATCGGATTCCCTTGGCGTGAATGTTGGAGAGAGAGGGAGATGGTTAGGTGTTTCATAACGGCTTATTTTTGATGTAGAAGGGCCAGTCCAAGGATCCGATTGAGGCTCTTTCAGTGTAATGGCTCCTACGATGCCTTCACATATTTTAGACTTATTTTGGATGGAATCCTCTATGTATCCCTCTACAACTGCATTGGACTTCCAGCCTCCGTGGCGCTTAAGGGACAGGAGATCAGCTCCGGAATCAGCCAAAAGTGTGGCTGAAGTTCGTCGGAAACAATGACCCGTGTACAACAGGGGTTCTGGAAGTTCAAGAAATGTTGCTATTTCTCGTGGGATACTGCCAATTTTATTAGTACCCATAGGCTGTCTAACACACTTTCCATTGCGATACTGTAGAAAAAATCGATTGATTGGAGTGTTAGGCGGGCGTAAGGCTTGATATTTCTCAACAATCGTTACGTATTCCTTGCGAATGACGAAGTTGCGGTCTCTTTTTGTCTTTGTATTAGGTAAATTAATTAATAGTAAGTCATCTGAATGTTTCTCAATGTTTTTGACATTAAGTTGTGTTAGTTCATTAGTTCGACATGCTCCGTTTATTCCAATAATAAGAACAACCTGTAACGTAAAGAGTATTGTAGTAGATAAATGAATAAAATTGATATGAACGCATAATTATGTCTATCAACATCTACTAAGTATACTATTTAATTGAGATTAATATACATAAGTAGATACTGAATGTGCAACTGACTTACTTTTGCCGCCAAATATACGGAATCGGGTGCTTCGTTAAGAAACTTTTCAATATCAGATACTGTGAAAACCTTCGATTTTTTTGGTTGATGACCAGATGAGGCTCTTTTTAAAAATGCCACTAATTTAGGATAGGTATCGATATGTTTGTCTTTTTTCATCTTTATTGTTGCTTTTAGCATCGAATACGTACTCCATAGAGTGCTTGCTTTCTTGTTCTCGGATAATTCTATAAAATATGCCAGCAAAACGTTTTCTGAGAAAGTTTTGGCTCCTTTTGCTAGTCGCCACGTGTTGAACATATCGTACTGTTTTAAATACTTCTCGCGTGATTGTTGAGGGAGAAAGCTCATTTGCGCATTATTAACAGTTTCAGTCAATTCTGTTGGCGTCAAGCAAACTAACTCGTCGCTAGAATCACTCATTTTAGTTTTTTCATTTGTTTTCAAGTTTCTTGTTTTTAATATAAGGTTTAACAATGACGTGAAAAAATGCCGCGTAAAGAACCGCGTACAAAGCAAATTGAAAAAAGAACACCAAGAAGGTTCCGAGTCTGAGTTTTTAACAAATTAAAAAAAAGTTGTATGATATATTCGGCACCATAGAGGTAGCAGTAAATAGGTTTAATGTTTTTTTTAATTCACAAACTTAGTGCACACGATGTTCTAAATTCAATTTACTTTATCCTCTAGAGAATAAAAACGGCTTTTCCACTCAGATATTGAAGATTAAAAATACTCTTTCCGAGATGGTGGGATGAAAAATAGTTTATCATTACGTCTGAAGAATTGAAAAAGACATTCATAAGATTACACGACGCAACATCATGGGTAACAACAATGTAAACGTCTTTTCATCCCACCATCTCGGAAAG